>JANEHU010005176.1:0-337137 GCA_027563435.1 Nasonovia ribisnigri | reverse complement strand
TTATTCTTGGTTTAAATATGAAATGTTGTCTAAATTTGAAATTAAATGTCTGTAAAAAATAAATGTGTTGATATATTTTTTAGATTTTTTGGTTACAGTATGATTTATTTATGAGAATTTTTGTTTTAAATTTTCAACACTTAGTTATAAAAACTGAACATTTTATAATTTTTTAATTACAATGATTTATAATTTCGAGATTTTGACAAATTTTGTCAAAATTCGAACTTTAAATGCTTATAAAAAAAAATCGTGCCTATGTATTTTTAAAATTTTTCAACTGATATTGTAACAATATATAAAAAGCTTGTATTAAATTTTCAGACTTTTTGGCCCACCAAATAAAATTTTATTGACAATTATAAAAAAAAAAACTAAAAAAATTGAAAACTAAAAATGTCTGTAAACAGCTCAAAACAAATCAAAATATTTTCAAAATTGAATGGTGTATAGAAAATGAGAATATAAACATTTAGTGAAATTTTCATGCATCTACAATTATTCGTTTTTGAATTACAACCAAATAAGAAAAACGCTACATGAGAAATCGAGTGAATATCCTATGTTGTAAATTATGAACTTAAAACACTCATAAAAAATTATTTTTAATTGCTTTTAGATATTTTATTTTTGCTAAAAGTAGAAAAACTTACGTTAAATCTTGTGTTAAAATTTAAAACCTTAGATTTAAAAAGAAAAATTTTTATGAATTTCTAACTCCAAATAATTTGCAAATTTTCGTCATTTTTACGTAATTTGTCAAAATTTCAACTTTAAATGCTTAAAAAAAAAAAATTGTGACTAGATTTTTAATATTTTTCATCTACCTTTGAAATAATATATTAGGAGTATTATATTAAATTTTCAAGAATTTTTAACGAATAAATAAAATGTTATTGATTTTTAAAAAAAAAAAAACCAAAAAGATTGGAAATTTAAAATGTCTGTAAACAGCTCAAAATAAGTCAAAATATTTTGAAAACGGTATGGTATATAGAAACTTCTTATATAAACATTCAGTAAAAATTTCATGTATTTACCGTCATTTTTTTTAGACTTACACCAAAAACCAAAATCGATTTTATCGAAAATCAATGTTGCGTAAAATTCCGTTTTTTCCTTTATTTTCCATTTGTTTTTCACGGTACTTTTGAAAACTACTGGAAAATGTATACTTTTGACCCCCCAAATTACCAACTAGATTCACTTTCCTATCAGAAAAGGTACTATTGAAGAAAATCTAAGCACTTTTACTGTCCCAAAACGTGATGACAGACACAAAAAAAAATAAAAAAATAAAAAAAAAACCACACATCATTGTAAAACCAATACATTCATCGCTCCGCTCAGAATCTAAAAGTCCAAACTAAGATGACAGACTATTTTAAATAAAGTATAAATATGTATAGTATAAAAATTAAATTATATTTAATAAGTATGTATAGGTAATAATAATAATAATTTAATATAATACGTAAATATATATAAAATAATGTAAAAATTATGATGTGTTTGATATATAATATTACATAGGTACATACTTTTATACATAAATAATTAAAATTTTGTTTTTTTTTAAACCCTCTCTATTACGAAAACTCTCTATAACGAAAGAAATCTCTTGGTCCCTTCAGATTCGTTATAAAGAGTTTTCACTGTATATGAATACAGCCGTAGCCGTTGCATTGACTGCTCATAGGTATTCATTGCAATCATAGTCCATAGACCTATTAGCTTATTTATGGGTCTATCGCAATCATTAATAACATTAACATGGTGATAGACTATATGCATTATGCAATAAGCCGGTAAGTACTCAAGTCAACGGACGACGACGTACTTAATAATTATACGTAGGTATATTCAATAATAATTGATTTACCACATTTATATCAATTTATTTGTTTTATTTTCACTATAGTCGTTTTATATGAAAAATAATAAATTTTATAATGTCATGCAATTTACATAGTGTCACCGTGGAAACAAGGTTTTGCAGAAATATTCTGATTTTTGAGTTTTCAACAAAAATGTTATTCTTTACAACAATAAAATTACTTTTATTTATTTATTTATTTTTTGTTATCCACACCCTTCATGATTATTCTTATTTGTGGAACATATATTCTCGGAACAAGTGTTTTATGGAACAAATATTATGATGGAATAAAAGATAGGGCCTAATTTAAATATATTATGTTGTTCCACAAATAATTTGTTCCAATTACTATTTGATCCGCAACATATTTGTTCCAATAATTATTTGTTCCACGAAATATTTGTTCCAATTACTATTTATTCCAAAAACTATTTGCTCCACATTTGGAACAAGTAATTTTTGGAACAAATAGTAATTGGAACAATTATTTTGCGGAACAAATAATACAGGCCCCTGAATGACTATGACATTTTATCACCTATACAATCATCATAAAAATTTATCAAGTATAAGAACTTTTTGCTATTTTGATTTGAATTCATTCAATTACAACTAAGATTATGTCTTATGTATAACTTTGAACTTAAATAATTTCACTAGATAAACTTAATATTTCATTATATATTTTTAAAAGTATTTAACTATTATTGATATGGTAAAAATTATTATTTTTAATTTATATCACGGTTTAAGATATACCTTAAACCGTGATTTATATGTATATGACATATAGCGCTATCTAGGGGATTTATATACTTGGATGATAGGCAACTCATCATACCTTAGATCATATACCATGGATGGCGCCATGCCTCGATATATTGAAGCACATATAAGCGACGAGTCTCTGACATTGATGTTTGATGTGCGCATGCGTAAGGATACCGGTCGCGGTCGCATAGTCAGAATATGTTGATTGCTGATTGATAATAAAAATAGGCGGCCAATAGGCGGCGGCTATTTTCGCGCGCATGCGCACATCAAACATCAATGTCAGAGACTCGTCGGTTATATGTGCTTCAAATTGTTTACACAGCCGATATGGGCATGGCTCCATCCATGGTATATGATCTAAGCATCATACAAATCAGTCATGGCCACTGAGATAGATAAGATATATCTTATCTATCCCACTGGCCATGACTAATATATAGATAATATATATTATCTATGGGGCTAATAGATGCTAATAGTCTATAATATGCATAGATAATATATATTATCTATGATAATATGTCGTGGAATTCCTTAATCCTTATCATTCGCTAACTATTGCTAACCTCCCGCACGTGAAAAGTTACGTACTTTAAATATAATTTTCTTTGTTTTATAAAAAATTGTTTCCATTTCGTTTTTATTTTTTAAATAGTTAGTACATCGATTGTATAAGTCTTTATAGTAATTATGGAAAACGATTGGTACCTAAGCTTTGTCAAGTAAATATTTAATTCGTAAGTAATTGTATTCAAGTGTATTATTTATTAAAATATTGTACAATTGTCAATTTGTTACTTATTTTTATATCATATTAAATATTAATAAACAATTTCAGAAGTACAGTTGTTACTGGTATTAGTTAAAATGCCAGATTCATGGGGAAGTTTCATGAACAAACCAGCAAGAGGTTGGTTACATCCAGACAATGTTATTACGAGAAGTAGTGTTTGCTACGAAGTTCGAGTAAATTTTAAGAACTATTGATTTTATTTATTTAACATTTTCATAAACCTGTATGATTGTTTATTAATTGAAAGAATTACAATTTTTCCTTTTTAACTTTTAGTATATTGGCTGTTTGGAAGTACTGACATCTATGAAAAGTTTGGATTTTGATACACGATTTTTAGTAGCCAAGTAAGTTAAATAATTGATAAGTTCTTAAAGTTTAAAATAATTAATTTCATTGAAAATATTTTTTTTAGGGAATGTATAAATAAAGTTTGTGAAGCAGCTGGACTAAAAACTGCTGACAAAAAACGAAAAGTAAACTAAATTTTATTTTTTATAGTGTATAAAAGTAATTAACCAATCTCAAAAATGTTTTATTTTTTAGGTCGATAAAAAAATTTTAAGACTTATTGGTGATCATTCAATTATGGATCATGCAGGATCAAATGTTACGTTATCCATATCTAGCACATGTTTAACATTAAAACTTAGGGATTCGCATGCAGTCATTTCTACACATGATATGCCTAGGATATCTTTTGCATCAGGGGGCGATGCTGTAAGAACAAATCAATTTTAAATTATACATATTTTTTACTTTTATATGGTTTATTCTAGGACACAATAGACTTTGTTGCGTTTGTAGCAAAAGACATAAAAGACTGGCGTGCATGTTATGTGTTAGAATGTGGAGAAGGCGAACTAGCACAAGATGTTATTACAACTATTGGCCAAGCCTTTGATTTACGTTTTAAACAATTTTTAACAAAACCTGCACCAGTTTTAAGCTCAAGCACACGAGATGAGCGAGAATATTATAATGATCTACCAGGAAAGTCTCCACCAGAAACTGGTCCACCACCTGTTCCACCACTTCCTTCGTATCATGATCATCGTAATAGAGGTTAATTAAAGACATTTATATTTTTAATTATTTTCTTAAAGTAACTAATAACACTGAATAAATTATAATTTTAGAAAGACTAGTTTCAAATAATTTAATAGATTTGAATTGTGAAGCACCTCCACCACCTGTACCACATCCTGCTCATAACTATGTTAATGATTTTGTAGTTGGAAATAAAAACCACAATTCGCAACCCCGTGATGTATTTGACATGCGTATGTTATGTTATCTTAATAAACTTTAAAAAATTAATATGTAAGATAATCAACATACCATTTTTTTTTTTTGTATGTTTGATTAAAATATTTTAGAACCTTTTGTGGATCATGAACCTCCGCCAGTATTGGCACCAAAATTACAAGATGAAATTTGGTTTCATGGTAGTATTACAAGACAGCATGCTGAAGCATTACTCAAACATGTAAGTAAAATATAATATATAATATTATACTTGAGAGTAAATTTACTTTTATTGTGCTTCACCATTACCAACAACTTTTTTTACATATTTTTTTCTCGAGGAAGAATATGCGAAAAAAATCTGTCAAAAGAAGCGGTCATCAAATTATAAAGGTTTAGGCATTTAATTTGAAGTTTATTATTTTCCATGATTGTGCCACGCTGCATAATGTTTCATAAATATTTTTATTTTTTCAATTATTTCTGAAACTCATCTTAAAAATAATGTTTAATTAAATAAATTAAATTGGTCATAAATTAAGTTGTATTTTCCATAATTAAACATGTTTTTATCATATACAATTTGTGAATATTATAAAAAAATGTTTGTTCCGGCTTAAGTTAAAATAAAATATGGCAACCCTACATTAAATTAAATATTAAACATTATTTAGTGGTTTGTAGGTATGTTAAATATTACGGACTATTTCCAATCGATAAGTAACTAGTTTATTGGCAAGACATCAATATAAGATAACATCTTATAATGTATGTAGTATGATGTATAGTATAATCATGTTTACACCACAGTGATTAGGTGACCGATTAATCTAATCTACTTTTCAGATATACCTAACTGATAAAATAAGTGAAAACCATAATTTTTTAAAATTCAGTACATTATTTCGGTGTAATTTGGTCATTTACTGACATTGCAATTTCATGAATTATAATTTTATACTCAAGTACGGAAAGTAAACTTGAATTTACAACAATGTTAATTCAAACATTAAAAGTAATTAATGGTTTTAAATTTGGATTTTAATTATCAACCAAAATAAGTCGACCCACACAACGTTCACACCAAAACAAGATATCTGCCCAATCATGACTAAATAACATCCAGATTCCCATGTCCAATGCAGTTAAGTACATGGAGCTCAACCTAGGCAAATTACTAACATGGAATAACCACATCCGTACTAAAAAACAGACACTTATTGCTTCTTTGCATAATATGGTCAGTCCTCTTTTATCCAAAAATTGAAGCATCAATCTTACAACTAAAGAACAAATTTTTTAAATCTCTCCTCAAGCCTATTTGGACTTGTGGACTACAGTTCTGGGGCACATCAAAAAAATCTAATAGTAACAAAATATAACACTTTGACATCTTTGCAATGCTCTTACCAAACACTACTTAATACTTTTTAAATAAAAATGATCAATGAGGAAGGACGCCTTCTCTTATACTCGCTTTTACAAGTGAATTCATAATCATAATCCTAACACTACTAGGAAACTCAGCGTAGATGAAAATAAAAGGTAGCGTTGTGACTTACTTTAAATATAACCCATACTTCTAAGTCAATTTAAAAATTTTTAAAAATGAATCCATGAAATTCGTTCAAAAAAGTTTTGTTAACCTGTTTGGTGCGCAATTTTGTGTGTGCCCAAAATGTATTGTAAGTATTCACTATTATGTATAATATATCTAATTCTCTGTGAACAATTCAATTTTATGACTGCGAAAAATTATCATTTTCTTTTATATATTATAATAATTAATTCATAATTAATTTACTGTAACTATTGAATGTTGAGATAAATGAAATGAAACCTTAAAATAAATAATTTTATTTGTATACATCTTTGTGCTAAAATAAAAATGTTTATAGCTACTAAATATAATTTAATAATATGTGTAAATGATAGATGCATGAGAAATATTTATTGCATAAACTTATAAAATGTGTTTGTTTACATAGGATGGTGACTTCCTAGTAAGAGAATCACAAGGATCTCCTGGACAATATGTATTAACAGGTCTTCAAGGTGACGTAAAGAAACATTTACTTTTAATTGATCCAGAAGGTGCAGTTAGAACTAAAGACCGTATGTTTGAAAGTGTCAGTCATTTGGTAAACTATCATAGTGAAAACAAATTGCCTATTATGTCAGCTGAAAGTGCTCTCATTTTGAGATATCCAGTACCGCGGACTAGATTTTGATAGCTTTATTTTACATAACCCATTCCAACTAAAGAACATTCATTTACAAATAATTATACATTTGAGTGTTCAAGTACTAAATAATATTTATAAATTAAATAATGTGAAAATAGTATATGTACTATGTAGTAGATAGTAATTTATTTGTACGGATTTTATTGATTTAAAATACAAATACATTTTTTATTATATAAATATATAATGCTAAATCATATTTATAAATTATACTTTTTACTCATAAACAAAAGGCTAAAAAAACAAATATAAAGGGCTAAATAGTGTAAACATTAATTATAAATACTCATGTGTATGATGTGTCAATGGTATTAAATACTCAAATTTTTCTACTAACCTCTGGCGTAAAATATTTATTATTTAACCTTGTAAGTCTACGAATTTACAATTTATGTTATTTTTAAAGAATAATACCACAGGAGTGGTATTTATACATACATATAATAATCCTAATAGTCCATCATTTAATCAATTAGTCATACACTAGGATGTTATTTTTAATTATTGTTAGTTTTATCTATTCTGTAAATATCAATATATTTAAACATGTTTATATTTTATATGATTGTAGTTTCATTTGTTTAAATTTAATTAAAAACTATTAATTATTTTGTTTTGTTACCAATTAATTATAATTATATAGATGTAGCTAATTATTTGTCTTATATTTTAATACCAATAAATAGATAATCAGAATAAAATAAACAACAAGAGTTTAATATTTTCATTTTTGTAGACTATTCAATTAACAAGAATAATAATACTTAATTTGATGAGAAATAGTACTATAGTTGTAGTTATGAACTACTACAGCAAATATAAAAAATCAACTTATAATACTTGTACATCTATACGACTATATCCTACTTTTTTTTACCTGAATATTTGGCCATTTATTACATTTATCTGATTAAAATAATTTTTGACACAGTATGATAAATTCATAATAATGTAGGTATAAACTATTTCCATTAAAAAAACTTTCTAATTATATTGATATTCAAAATTTGTTCAACCACAGTCAAAAAAATTAATTTGAGCTATGTTTATTTACATAAATTTATTCACTATCATTATTACTTTATTATATATTTATGATAACATGTTTTAATCATTATCATTTTGTGATTAATGCATAGAAAGTAATACATTATTAATGAAAATATACAGAATTCATTGAGTAGTATGATACATAATATTATGTTTGTTGTAAATAATATAAATTATACTCAAATTTAATTTTAATATAAGGTACCTACATTTTGTTTCAAAAATTAACAATTATTCCTGTTAATAATGTATCATTTGTTATTTTTTTTAAATTATCTTAGTGTCATCACTTGATTTCTAAAACACGTTTTGTTACAATATTATATTAAAATAATAATTCTTCTTTAACCTAAACTATAATAATATATTGTACTCATATTTTTAATTATCAAATGTCTTAAAATTGTTTAATGTTGTCCACTAAATACAAGGTATTTCAATAATGGTGTTTACATCAAATTTCAGAACCATCTTAATATCTATCAATGTTGTGTTTGTGAAGTATGTAATTGCATTTTTATCCAGATAATTAAGTAATGAACACAATAAATATATAAAAACTAGCATTTTTAAGAATATGCTCAAAAATAATACCCATATTTTATACATAATAATATTATATGAATATAAATATTCAAATATAATTAAAAACCATACTAACATATTTCTATAATATCATGGCCTTTGGTAATTTTTGAGAATGAAAACAATTGAGATTAAATCTAAACTGTACCATCATAAAATCTGACGTGTATTGATATTTTCCATAAATCAATATTAATGCATAATAATATAATATATAAATAAGGAGCAGATTTATTGTTTGACCATAGAAAGATAACTGGTAGTACCATAGAACCTTGCATATAAATAGAATCCAAAAGAAGTATTTTAGTTGTGGTTTTGGAGTAATGGTGATCACACCCAGCTTAATTTGAATTGTAACTTGATTCTGCAAAATGTTGTTATTTGAATCATATGATTTTTTTTGAAAACTTTGATGTATTGTACTATTTTAATCGCAATTTGAATGAATGTTTTCTGAGTTATTGTACTTTAAATACTAATGATAATAGTCTATTAAAAGAATAAGTTAGGTACCTATTTACTTTAATTTTGAAAGTCTACGTTATGGGGTGCAATATTAGTCCATCAGTAAACATTTTATAATATTGAAAAATTGAGCATACTTTATTATACTCTTAAACGACTTTTTGTTCAAATTTTGATTACAATAGGGACATTTTCATAAAAATCATCTGATTCACAATTCGCATTATTACATCGTGTAGGTTCTCATTTGATAAACCAATGTTGGCATCGCCACAGAATACAACTTAAATGTTATCTTAGTTATTTAAAACATTGTCTTTAACTACACTTAATAATACCAAAAAATCAGAACTTGAATATATGCATAGTCATACGTGTACTGACTGACTGGTTAAAGTAGAGCGTAAATTACGGTAGCTAGAATTGAAATTGTCATGGTACCTTTTACCACCAAAGGGTACAACACGATTTTCCAAAAGTATGGGTATCTATAGAGTGTACTCAAAAACTACCAGACTCATTTTGAAGAATTTTTGAGCCATTGTTCTTAGAGAAAAGAGAAATCAGGAAAGTACATAATATGACGTAAATGTACAACATTACTTTAGATAAATAAAAAATGTACTATTTCAATTCTTTAAAATAAATTCACTGTGAATGAATTATAGTCAAATAAAATTAACTCATCAAAAGGTTAATAAAACACATTTGTTCAAAAACTACCAAATATTCAAAAACAATGTCCTAATAATATTAAAAGTTTAATATCTTAAATCATAATATAATATCATAAATGTGTAAAATAAATTTGACATGTTAAAAAAATATAAATTACTTAGACTAGTTTAATTACACTACTTTGAAAAATTTAAATATAGTACACAAGTATTTCCAATTTTTTTATGGCAATGTATCATGAAAGAGTTTCTCCTTTAGTAACCTAAAAAATAAAATAATTTTTTATAACTTCTAATACATTAGACTAATAATATAATAAATTCTTACCCGTGCTTCCAAGTATTCAATTCTTCTTTCAAGTGTAGTTAATTTTTCATTTAAAATAGCTAACCTGGATCGACATGACATATCTATAAAAAAAATCAATAGGTATATTTTACAATAAGGATTTCTAAGTTAATATATATAAAATAAGTAGAATTTTATGTATGACTAATTTACAGACAAATTACAAATTCAGTACCTAAAGTTATGATATTACTATCAAACTTATCACATAATGATTAATATATTGAATAAAAATGTCATATTTACAAATAAGATGTTTAATGTTGAAATTAATTACACATTATTTTAGTCTAGCACTAATTAATTGTTTTATGTTTAGGTCTTTCGCTTTAATCTATCCTTTAGATCAATTTTAGTTGATGGTCCAGGTTTATCTTTTGCTGCTAACTCTTCATCAATTAATAGCTCAAAATTTCCCATTGCCTCTCGAGATGGACATTTATTCCAACGTACATCAGGTATTCCACTGGGTGGTAAAACTACACTTAACATATTATCAATCAATTTATACTTCAGAATACGATCATTAGCTGTAGTAGATGTTAGTGAAGGAGATGCATTTACTTCAATTAGCCAGGGTTTTAAATTATCATCAATTATAATATCATATCCATAACATTCAAAACAATGTCTATCATTAGCCATTATGTAACTCACAGATTTTAAAGAATGAACAATCAACCAAACAATATTATCAAAAAGTGCTTCAGTTACCGTTTTTCCTCTTGTGCTTTCCAAAAATAGTCTTAAATTTTGAATGCTTAATTTACCGCCATGTATACTGTTGTATTCATCACCTTGTTTTTGTAAGGAGACATTAGTCAAATGAATCAATAAGTTTTCTATATCTCCAACACTAGTGTTATATTTGACTGTACAGAACCGACAAAAGCCTGACTTAAACAAATATGCTTTTAATGGACGAAACGATGTGACCAAAACATATAAACGAAGATCAAACTTTTTACCATCAATGAGTAATGGATTATCAATATATTTAGATATAACATATGATTCCTTAATGGTAGATGTATTGAAATTATTATTTTTGCCTTCTCTAGACCATTTCTTCAATTTTGATAATTTATTTATGAGGAATATTCCAGTTCCTTGAGATTTTCCAACTGGTTTCATAATCCATGTACTTGGGCCAACCTTGCGGTATTCTTCTACAAACAAATTATAGTCTGCTGGCAACACAAATGTAACTGGTATAAAATCTAAATACAAGTATTTTCCATCCAAACGCTTGGCTAATGGACTTCCCTCTCTTTCAAGCTCCCGTCTGTAACGTTTAATATTTTTAACCAACATATCTTTACGACTGAGTTCATAATGATTGGGAAAATGATTGATCATTTGGTTGTCATGCATTCTATAGCCGCTATCAATACTAAATAGGCTACGACATGTTTGTATACCAGCCCAATAAAAATTCCAATCATCATCAGGGCCAACGTGTACCCAACCTCGTTTCTCAAAATTACTTAATACAACTGATCTGTCGACATCTGTGCAATATGTTATTTTCATTATAATGATAACAAACTACAATTTAGAAAAAACGTTTTAGTTATAAATTAAAAGAAAACTACCTACTGGTTAGGGTTAAAAACTTAAATGTATATTGATTAAACAATATGTTATAAATAGATGTGTCCATGGTAACAACTGTTATAGGTAGGTACTATTGTACTAAAGTATTTTAGAGCTTACTCGAGTTAGGGATATGGGATGAGAAGTGATATTATGTTAAAAGCGTAGAACTATTAATATATTAATATCCACTATACAGAACACGGTTTATCATACGGTTACGATCAGAATAATATTATGTGCTTACCAAATGAATTAAGAAAGTCTGTAATTTTTTTTATGCTGCCCGTGATCACTTCAATGTATTCGCGGTTCGCCCAGTCTTGTTGTATCTGCTTTTGAACGCCTTCTTTAGGTCCTCCCATGACTAATTGTATGTCAAAATATATCAAATACACAGTAGGTAGTCGGTAACTGTTTAATAATATTTTTTCACTAACTGTTGAGTGCTGATGCTGATGTACTTCGTATGACAAGTCGACAAACGGATCCGGAATTCCGGTAGTAGTCAGCGGTATTTAGTGGGTCGTAGGTGGCAGGCGTACGCCGCAGTGCACCGGTGCGCTGTACTTTGTAGGTATTGTTCTGTCTTCTGTGGTCTGACTCGTAGTCGTAACTCGTAACCCGTACTATTGTTCTAGGCCCGTACTGCTAAGATAACACTGATAAAGGAAAGTTTCCTTATCTATATTCTTTAGCGCAGTTATTGTAGTTGTGGTGCAGTCATAGATCAAGGTTAATATAAATATAAATATTTATTAGGTATATTTATATAATAAATAATTATAATATAGCTAAATAATATATAATATGTATATTATTTTTTTTTCTGTTATATATTAATATATCTATTTATATTAACCTTGGTAATAGATATCTGTAATCGTGGCTCGTGAGTGTAGTGTGAATTATTAAATTATTTATGAAAAAAATTGTGGTCCGTTGCTTATCACAATAATAAAATATTCACATTATCATATCTTATCAATTTATTTTAAACGAATTCGGGTACGGACTGATATTTAGGATTCTGAGTCATCTTACTCTATGTTCTGACTGTTCTCACTTTCTGAGTACCTATTTATTCCACAAAATAGGGATTTGGCGTTTATTAATAATATATCAAATAAAAACCAATTATATGACTCAACTAAAACATTATTTATTTGTATGAATCATACAATATTTTCAGTGTCCAAAATATTATAGTTGACTACTTTCAAAGTAAATTTATTATTTATTTATTTGTATTAGCTTTTAACCAAAAGTTACGATAGATCAACAGTTAATTGCATGTCATGCATGGAACAATACAACTTAACAACTAAGTATGCTATACAGGCATACAGCAATAAATATGTAAACTTATGTTAGTATGGATGTACCATGTACGAAAAAAAAGAGAAAAGATTTGAGTGTAAAGGAATGGGAGTGGTAGAGAGCTGTATTTTGTTTTAATAAGGATGTTAGTGAAATTAGAAGAGGGTTAAGTATTGATTTAAATTCATCGAGGAATTTGGTTACTATGTGCACTGTGCAGAGGTAGTTCGGGTGACGGTGCGAGTTGGCAGTAATTTCAGCGTATGATGATCTTGTCATTGGGTTGAACTGCGGCCTGCGGGGGCTCCGTTTCCGCTTCTTCGAGGTTCCGGCGGCCCTGCAGACATTGAAAAGAGATGATGGTTTGTTGTTTTTTCTTTAGGTTTGATTCGGGTTAAGTGTGTACATTAATTATGAATTATAATTTATATTATAAACAAACCGCTGCAGTCCGCAATACACATACCAAATATTCATTAATTACATTACAATATAATATGCTATGTGAATATGTGATAATAGAAATAATAGGCATGTAAATGTAACTATATTACGTACCTATACAATTCATCTACAACAATAATTCTTTTGAATTATATATTACAATTTTTTGTTGGAAAAACTGTGTCGACGTAAAAATATTCGAAAAAATAAAATTGTATAAATCTCCACAGTGAGATAAAACTTTAAAGTTTTAAACGTATACAGTGTGATCACGCTATTAGGTACCACTGAATATCTCAGTCGAGGGATCTTGTATTAAAATGGAGTTTTCGGGAGATGATAGGGAGTACTTAAATACATATTTTTTGACTAATTGCAATTTTTTAGCTCTCTCGGTACGCGCATGCGCAATACAACTTACTTTTTTTTAAATGACAACCCACATATTTTTCTGCAGATTCGGGTAGAGTATTTTTTTTTAAACATTTATTGTAAAAAAAGTTTTTTTCTATTTTCAAAACTGACCAAGTTAGAGTAAGTCAAAATTTGAATTTATGCATAATTCGTGTCTAATGATATTTTCATTTAAATAATAAAATAAGTGTGAAATAATTAAACATTATTTTTAGTGTATGATATTTCGTCAACTGTATTAACTAAATGTAGAACAAAATAGTTATAATAATAATATACAAAAGTGGGATATTTAAAAATGGGACATTCCCCCCTTATGGGGGACGTCTGGTCACACTACCCAATACCTATAGGTACCTATCAGTTAATAGTTTATTACATTTTATATTATATATAAATATAATTTACTCTACAGTTCTGTCCACGGGAACAACACAGGAAACACTCAGATTATATGTGCAGTAAAACTACTGTCTACTACACACTACGTTAGCTGTATAGTTGTACAAGTAAGTAGTAAGTAGTTGTCGATTGTCGAGTGTCCTTGTCATTGATTAGATCACTGTCATTTATGTTTTTAATTTGGATTTAATTATCATTACATAATACATATTATGAATACAAATAATTCTGAACGAAGAAACAGTATAGCCGTAGGTATATTATTGTTAGATACCTACCTATAATGGTGTTAATACTAGTGGCGTACCCAGGGGGGGGCAAGAGGACTTAAGCCCCCCTCATTGGTCGTGTTATTGTATTGATCATATGTAATAAAAGGCAAAGTACAAACCACGGTATTTCTAAAAACGGTTTTGATGAAAAATGTTGAGGAGTATTAATTATAATTAATTATTCAGTCCTCCCATTGAAAAATCCTGGGTACGCCACTAGTTTATACTAAATATAATGAATGATATTATACGTAGTAATGGTAAAAACTAAAAAGTGACAAATCCCTACAAAATCTAAGTACAATTTTTCTAATTACAAAAAAATAACTAAAATTGATGGATGATAAATCGTTATTATATTCATTAAATCGATAGATTTGTGGTGTTGCTATTTTCTAACTGATAGTTCACTATTTTTCGGAATGCAGATTTAATGGTATCATAGATATTATATATTTTATTATGTGTATTCATGGTATAGGAACACATGATTGATATTTTGGAACAAATATTTGGTGGACCTAAAATGTGGGTTCGGTTTTTCTGCGCGTCCCAACGGGACAGACATGCTGCCATATAAGAACCGGTTTCGACGTCAGAGTACCGTGTGGCGAAATGCGCAGAATCGGCATGTTCTCTCGTGGGACAGTATATAATTATAATATGAATTTTTATTAAAATGTGTTATGGTCCCACAAATATATGCAGGGTGTTCTGTAAGGATTTACCTATTAAGACATCTCTTGAGATAATACATTTTTCATGAATGTTTTTTTTATTAGATACAGAAACAAGTACTACATATATTTTATTTTTTAATGTAAACATTTTTTTTGGTAAACAAGTTAAAAAATGTAATTTTTATTTTTGAAACAAGTTAAGACAGCTATTTTTAGAGTTTAATTTTCTGAAAATGTTGACCTTACAAAATTGTTTTTTCATTAATCTGTGAATGGGCCATAACCACAAGTTTTGTGTATTTTTTTTATATGCAGCGTAATAAAAATCTATATATACATTTATTTACAATTATTAATTTTGATAGGTTAATAAAAGAAGACAGATGGGTATAAGCATCGAGTAGTACCACCCCTCAGGCAAATTTGACAGGACAAGAGTAAGTCCCTAGACCAACATATTTTTACTATCTGTAAAGCAAAATTTTTCCGAATTACTATTTAGTTAATAAGTTTCTGAAAAATCAAGTTTATTTGTTTTTTGTTCTGTGTCGATTGCCAAAAATCATAAAAATCTCTGCTAATCGTAATATGGGTAATATTTTTAGCAGTATTTATGACTGATAATTCAAAATTTAAATGTAAAAATATCGGATCTGGATACAAATAAGAATTTTTATTATTTTACTCATTAAACGTAGAAGTGTTTATAAAAAAAAATCTTTTCAAACTTATAATGTTATTTACCTTCAATAATTAATTCGTTTGCATAAGTATATAGATTTATGTGGATCATTAAAGGCCCTGTGACTTCTAAATGTTTTTCTCTTGGTAATTCAGAGAGTATACTTCAGTCTTAAGGGAATATTTGATACGAATCTAGGACGTTTCCCCCCTGATACAATGGACGTTTCCCCCCCAGACGAGACAATTTCCCCCCCCGGACAAAAAATAAATAAATATTATACAACAATAATATACAATGCAAGTAAATAAATGTACAAATGATTAAATTAATGTATAAATATAATGAATATAATAAAATAATAATATAATAAATATGATTGTATAAATGTATATTTTTATTTTTTTATTCTGGTAAGATAGCTCACTGAAATTAAAAAATTTAAAATATCATCATTTAAAAAACTTTCACATAACTTTTTTAACCTATCATTTTTACCTAAATTATTAGGAAAAGCTCCTGCTCTATAATTTAAAATTTTGATTGATGCACTTGAGTTGCTCATCTGTAGAGCTTCAATAAAAAGCCAAATATTTAGATGATTAATTCGCACTAGTGTTGTAAATTTATTATTCCACCCTTCCGAAATATTGTTTGTTCTACCTATACCAGCTTTAGTCAACTCAAACACGTTCCAGATAAATCCAAAGAACTTATTTTCAAACCTATTATTATGTGTAAAAAAAAGGTATATTTTGTCGGGGGGGGGGACGTCTCAGTCTGGGGCGGAAACGTCCAGGTACCATTTGATACCACTTCCGCAAAAATTTGAGCAGGTAAATCGCTTGTAAGTATAGATTTAAATGTAAGATATAAAATTCGAAAACAAACGTATAGGTAAGCGCACACTGATACGATGTGATCCATTCAACAGACTGGCAGTCTCATTACTTATAATACTATAGCTGTATCGGATGTTTGCAAATAGTGAATTTTCTATATTAGTGTATCAAATATAGGTAGGATAAAAAAATAAATGAGCTATGATAGTTATTAATGTTATTATGGTAGATGTAAAATATGAAATATATATTATGTACATTGTACAACCATTTTACACTACACACTTAAATACAAAGTACTAAAGTAGGTACAACTGTACAAGAAAAGTATTTCAGTAAATTGTTCAATTTTTTTCTGATTACCCATTGAGTTATATCTTCCCAAGTTCCAATACGGTTGGACAAACATTGAATTATATCACGGTGTTTTTGGATTATATTGAGACAATCATTCGGTCTTTATTAGAAGCCATGATGTCATCGGTGTATATACTAATGGATGTAAAAAGCGATTTGGAGGTATCGTAGGTAAAAATTGAATAAAGAAAAGGTGCAAAGTAGTATAGGTATGTGAAAGAAGTATAAGGGACTATTTGGGAGATTTTTATCAAAAAGGTAGCAATTGATCCAGTCATCTAGACTTTTTAGAAGAAATGTTTTGTGGAATTGAACATTGTTCCTGAAAATCGGATGAAATACAGTCCTTATCATTGACTCATTGTTGATTCTTGCACAGAATAAATTATTCTGTGATTCTTGGCTGGGCGGAGGAGGAACGTGCGTTATCAGCGCATTACTAGTATTATCTATTCTGAGAATTGCGATATCGGAGTGTTATCACTCGACAGACCGTTGTTACCAGTCCCCGTCCAGTGTGACACGAACGCCGAACGCAATTAATGACAATCGCAATCGCTTCTTGCAGAATATATTGTCACGCGACGTTGAATGCCGATCACCGAACACAACTTCTAATAATATTACAATTATTTGCAATCAGTATAAATAAATATTACAAACTATAATAAATATAAGTTATAACTATATAAGATGTTGCCATGATAGAAATTTCTATCATGAATGTTGCCACTTTCCACCGACCACAACATGTCAGAATTGCGTCGTTGTCGTCTCGGGTACTAAGTAGAAAGTACTAGAAACTAGAAACTGCTTGCGGCTTATAATGTTGCAGTTGAATACATTTTCGTGTCAGTAAATTTTTTTATCCAATTCGGCGTTTTGGTTTTTCACAAGTTTTAGATATCACGTCTGTCCGAATATCTATGGAATAATAAAAATGTTAACATAACGGATCGGTTGCAATAGCTGCATAGTGGCTACTGATGATCACCAAACGGACACCGGTCCCCGTTGGACGACAACGATATTTTAAATTTTTTATGATATAATGTGTTACGTTATCAATGACGAACACCACGAAGACTACGAAGTACAGATAACGAGTTACGACGGTCGACGGACGACGACGACGACGACTGCGACGCTCGCGCCGAGGAACGTACATAGCGGACAGTTGGACAGGCTGCGTGCGCCGTACAAAAGATGGCTGTGCTGTAAACAAAAAATAAATAAATAAATGTCACGCCCCTTTTAGAGAATAATAATAAAAAAAAAAAAAAAAGAAAAGAAAGAAGGAAAAAAATCATAACACCTTTTTTTCCGTCTTCGCTAATCGGTACACATTACGGTCGGGGTGTGTTTCGCGTATTTTTTTCCGCGATATTGTCGTTACCTGTGGTTATTGTCGTCGCCTCTGCGGTATAAGTTGACGCCGTCGTCAAGCCGAACGCCGCCGCCGCCGACCGGTGTAGCACCTCACGGGACCAGAGTGACCACCGACCACAACGCCGCACAAGAGCGCCCTTTGTCTTGCTCTGCTGTTGACCGACCAGACGACGACGACGACGAAGCCGAAGACGAATATAATTAAATAATGACTGAATACAAACTGGTCGTCGTCGGTGGTAAGTAGTTGTTGCACTACCCACTGACGTATAGCGATTTTTTGTGAGCACATCGACAGCCAACGCCAATCGCCAAAAACCCTGACAGAGTGTAGGTATCTTGTATGGGCCAAATGTCCGATCTCTGTACCTGGCGTCCATCGAAATTGCACGACTTGTTCTGTGTGGGTGGACATTGGCTAGCGTTTCGCTCATCCTGGGCGAATGCATTATTGGCTGTGATCCGATGGCAGTATGTGTGTTACTCAAGCTGATTTCCATTGAGGTTTCCTTCCTCTCCAGTATCTATAAATCAACATTCGCCCTGTTACAATATGACCAGCACACTCGATTCAATTCACTCACATATTACCCAAACTAGTACACCCTACACTCATATTCTATGAGTTTTTAAGGTGTTGTAGATATGTAGATTAACTCCCTAAATCTTATCTCTTACATTGTTGAAAAAAAAATTTGAAAAATGTTCATGCTCGGTTCTTTTTAGGTGTAAAGTTTTTTTTTTAGTACCCAGTTACTTATTGTACATTCTATTGTCTTATCAATTTTACAAAATATATTTTCATTGCATTCAATTAAGAGTTATTTTTTGATTTAGGTCAGTGTTAAAATATAATTATTCATTTGAAACTATTCTTCACATTTAAAACTTCATCATCATTTACCTATATCTTAATGTTTACTTTGTCTACTATTATTATTTATTGGTTGTAGTCATTGGCTAGATGTATTACTTTTTTATTATCATTTAAAAGTGTAAGAATGTTTGTATGAGTAAAATAATTTATAGTTTCCATTTATGAATACTAATAACAGAAACTTCATAAAAACGTATAAATTAGTCAGTTTCATAACTTATGTATACAGATTTCTGTGTATCTACCAACAAGTTGTACATTTTACAAAAATATTAAATTGAATAATTATTGGTACTATACCTTAATTAGCTATATATATATATATATATATATTATGTTACATTATATATTATTCTTAATGCATTATTTAACATTCTGTTTTTCAGCTGGCGGCGTCGGTAAAAGTGCCTTAACAATACAGTTAATACAGAACCAGTATGTTTTAATTTCTTTAATTACTATATTTTAAATAATTTACTATTATTTTAGTTTAAAGTTAACTTATAAGTATATTTATTTTTATTTTACAGCTTTGTGGACGAGTATGATCCAACGATTGGTTAGTTTTATATTAGTTTTTATTTTATTTAGGGAAACCTAAGTAGGTAATTACCTTTTTATTTGTTGATCATTTTTTAGATAGTACATTTTATACACTTGATGTGAGCAGAATTTATATTAATGATGTTACTGTTTATTTTTCAGAGGATTCTTATCGTAAACAAGTAGTAATTGATGGAGAAACGTGTCTACTTGATATTTTAGACACGGCGGGTCAAGAAGAATATAGGTACATTTTTATTTTATTTAATTAATGAGTACAAGAAGTTAAAAATACATATTTTTTTACAGTGCTATGCGTGATCAATATATGAGAACCGGTGAAGGTTTTCTTCTTGTATTTGCTATTAATAATACCAAATCATTTGAAGATATCAGTAATTACAGGGAACAGATAAAACGAGTAAAAGATGCGGAGGATGTTCCAATGGTTTGTAAGTATCAGTCTTCAATCGTTGAACTCTTATTATGATGTAAATTATAATACTTTTGAAATCATGTTTATTTATCACAGTGTTTTAAACACTTTTGAAATAGTAGATTCTTATAAATTATAAATTGCTTGTTATGTGGATTTATTAACTACCTACATTTAATTAACTTTAATTTTCAGTGGTAGGCAATAAGTGTGATCTACAAAGTAGAGCGATAGATGTTAAAGCAGCATCTGATTTAGCTAAACAATATGGTGTACCATTTATTGAAACATCAGCTAAAACGAGACAAGGTGTTGATGAAGCATTTTACACTTTGGTTAGAGAAATTAGGAAAGATGTAAGTAGTCATTTAATAGTGTATGTGTATTAGTATTATAATTATTTATTAATCTTATAGAAAGAACAAAGGTTGCGAGAGAAACGTAAAGCAAAACCAAGAAGGAAACGCAAGCACTGTTACCTCTTTTGAATATGAGTGAAACAAATGGAATTTTTTTATTTAAATTAAAAAAGGACCGAACAAGAGTGTCCTTCGTCGTATTTTAATTAATGTAAACACACTTTTGGCTCAGGAAAGTGTGTTTGCATCATTTATAATATTGTTCAGTTAAAAGCATGTATTGAATATATTTATTTGAATGATAAACAAAAAAACATAATAACTTTTGGAATCCCGATCAATAGAAATTTATGTTCAAAGAAAGAACATTATACAGAGGACCCTTTTAACAAGCTGACATCTTGTTTTGAGATCCGATTTTAATATTGCTATTTTTATCGTCTTATTATTAATAAAAATTTAAAAAATATATATTTATAGTGTTATTCGATTATCTAAAATATTTTCCTGCCCCATTTATTTTTCTCAAAATCGTGCTTCCAGTATTCATAGGAGCTATTGATTTGTGCATAGGCTTTACTACAATTTATTATTATTATTTTTTTTAGTCAATAGGTATGTGATTTTATTGTTTGAGAGGACGCCATACCTGCATGAGTTGTCTCCATCTAATTAACCCATACCGTAACAAATTGTTCAGTCTGAATAATTTGTTTAAGATGATGTCAGCGCAATATTTGTTTTCTCTCAGACTCATGAGCGATGTGGATCAATAGCATTAATGTAAAATCATTTTTGAGTAATTTTAGAGTAAAATCAACAATTACAAAAATGATACGGGATTATGATAATTTTGAGGTATAGCATATAAATTTTAAATGTTATTATAATTTAACAATATGCAACTTAAAAAAAAAAAAAATTTAATAAATTTAAATGGATATTAAATTGTTTTGAAATAATATGTGGACAAATCGATACGTTACACCTCAAAAAATATTATTTTGCTTAAATGCATTTCGTCTATGTTGCATGTGAAGTAGAGGGGGACACAAATGTGGCGTTGATATCGACTTCTTAACTGTTATGTTTAATTTTACAGTGACCTATTACCAAATTTAGAAGTAAGAACATTAACTAATGAATGACAGGTTTTTTTTATACTAACATTTTAAAGTGAGTTATTATTTTGTACATAAAAACCTGTTATTTGCTAGATAATATTCTTACTTCTAAATTTGGTAATAGGATAATTCACCCTAAAATTAAATATAACAGAGTTCAATGAATTATTCAGAACATACAATTTGCTATGTTATGCGTTTGTAAAGGTCGGCTTACATTAGAGCCCAAACACGAATGAATGAACGAATTCGAACCCATATTGAACGCTTTGATCAGACCGCCTTTAGAGCGAACAAATGCATTTGTACTTGTTCGACTAGACTGTTTTATTGGTTTGTTCAGTAATATTTGTTCGTGTTCGGGCTCTAATATAAACACAACCTTAAGAGGACACTACTCATATATTTGTTGTCTCCATCTTAATTTCATCCATACTTAGGTCCGTAACATAGAAAATTGACGCTCAGTGGATCACGTTCAACTTCACGTTTAAAAATTAGAGTGAATCGGCCTATTATGAAACTTGATGGTAAGGACATTATCTGTAATTACATGTGTTTTTTTACAATAATTTAGTTTTTAATTAACACTATATTATATAGCATAACTTTTTAAAAAATTGGACTATTGTAAAAAACAACCCATACAAACACAGATAAAGTTCTTATCATCAAGTGTCATAATAGGTTGATTCACTCTTATTTTTAAACAAATTGTGATAAATGTGATCTGCTGAGCATAAATTTGGTGTGTAACGCATTCGTAAGACTGAGTTACAAATGGATGTGTAGTGTCCTCTTAAGACAGACAATATAAGCAGGTATGGTATCCTCAACATCAATGAACAATACTATTAATCATATCTTTTGAACGGTTAACTGGTTTAACTACTTTATTTTCTTTTTCTTTTTACTTAAATCATAGTATAAAATCAACGAAATGCAATACTTTAATTATGTCTAGTTAAAATGTATATCATTTTTATAAATTAAAAATACATTTGGTCAATACAAAACTATGTTATAATTCCTGTTCAAATTATTTTTACTTATTTTATTAGAAGATTTATATTTCCAATCTGCCTTGTGATCAGAAGTAGCATATGTATATTTTATTGAAAAATGTTTTTTTTTTTTTATATAAATTTATAATAAAATATATGTTGACCTGATCAGAAGGTGCAGATGACTTACAGGGATTATAAGTAGGACATCCGTGCCAAAACTATACTCACTATTCAAGTATTTATTTCTTAAGTCTTATTTTTTATACACGCCTAATATTAAAATATTCATTATGATTGTAGTTGTTTCAATTTTATTATTATTTATTATTACTATTATTATTTTTTTTTTTTTAATGATAATTTTTTTTTAGTTAAATTGTTTAAAATACAGGACTAATACTTAGTTAAAGATACCTTTGGCCTTTGGGGATAATTTTATTATTGCAAAAGAACAAAAACATACACTATAATTAAGTTTACTATTTCGACAAAGGCCTCATTGGACATTTATAATACTCATAATTTGACTACATTATATATATTGTAATTTAACGAGCTTTTCATGTTGAAGTTCATGTTTGATCAAGATGTTAAAAAAATCATTTTTTATTAGTATTTTTATTTAATTATTTTAATTTTTGTGATCATTATATTAGGATACAATCAGCATGTTATTACCAAAACTTATTATAATATAATGCTATCTGATAATATATTTAAAAATATGTGAATTTTGATTCCTTTAAAATGTGTGATTAATGAATTAATATCTTATAACCTTGGTTTCTAATTTATTACTGCATTTATATGAAGCTATATTAAATTGGTTCATACATATCTTTGAACAGTTTTTTATAAATGCTTAGCTTTAATGTTAATTCCTTATACCTACCTAATTACACCTAATATATTTTAACTTAAATGTTATACTTAAATGCACTATTTGAATATCAAAATTTGATTTAAAACCGTTAATATTAATATGAATTTATGACAATTGATGGTAATAAGTAATAACTATTGGAACTCAAGTATTATTTATAACATTTTAATGGCTTCATATAAATAAATATAGTATATAATATTATGTCCCTTACAAATTATTAATTTAAATGAAAATTGCAAGTTGCATTGATGATGACTGCAGGTAACTAGAGAATCATACACAATGTTTGAAATCAATAGACAATGCCAGACATGAAAAACTTGATGGTGTTCAAACATTCTTCTAAGTGTTTATTTTTGAATTTGAAATATAGTTTTGAAGGATATTTATTAAGGAGCAAAAGATCTGGCAATTTATAGTTAAGCTAAGCGTTAGCAATACATAAATTAAAATCAAACCATTTCAATAACCAGAAATTACAATAGGAAAAATGGTCATGCCTTGTTGAAGTTAGATTCTGGTAATTTTTTTCTCGAAAGAAGCTTTATGCTTTATCAGGTCTCGTTAGACTCCAATGTTGAATAACGACAGGAAAATAATTTCAAAATACTTAAATTATTAATGCAACTTCTGAAAATAGAGTATTTTAAATTGGATTCCAATGCAACCTGCGAAGTCTTCATATTTCAAAAAAAAAAAAAAAAAATGCCCTAAATCTGATTATTTCAAGAGGCATAAGAGTTTTTCCTACTTTAGAAGTTTTTTTACAAAATACACATCAGCTCCAACCTCCAACACACAACATGATAATACATTTTTTGGAGTTATTAATATTGAAATAACAATAGTTTTAAAATTATGGAAGTTACGTAACTGAAGTAATTTAACTAACAATTTTATTTTATCAATAATATGGATAACATAGTATAGTAAATTTAATATTATAGCATTAATTTATGCATTTGTAGTACCTAGTACCATCACTAATACCTATTATGTACAATATTTTATAAACATGTTAAGAAATTCTTAATTGATGAGGAATAAAAACCACTTTAGTATAATGACGTTCAAGTATATGTATTGATGGTGATAACTTATAATTCTTCTCGTTCAAGTTCTCTTAAATATTTGGTATCTTGTATTACACATACTGAGGGCAATTCAAATTCCATTAGGTATTCACATCGGTTAAGCTCTGATACCGATATAAGTTTAGGTTTTAAACCACAACTTAAGTGAACCTGTTTTTAAGATAATATGTGTTATTAATATTTGTTCACAATAATACAATATCCAGTTATTGAAGTTTGTACACTGAACATGTGAAAAAAAACTTACATAAGCAAACCTTTGAAAATGGTTCAAACATTGTTGTCCTCTATTATAAAGCATGGTATGATATTGAGGTTTGTCATTCATACAGTTTGACCAATCTTTCCAGACACCCAAGTGTACTTCAGGTCCTCCCTTTATTGGCCTTTGAGTTATCTATACCAAATAAACTCAGTAACATGCTAACATCCACTTAAAACTATTGCCGAAGGAAGAAGATGCAATTTAAATTGAAATACAGTAGAAGCCACTTATTAGGAACACAGATAATTGATAAAATTGCGATATTGAAACAAAATGTCTAGGGCCTACTATAAGTAGAAACCAATCATCCATTAGAAACAATTAGTTCATTGACACATTTTCCTTGATCCAAAATTATTCATAATAAGCGGCTTCTACTGTAAATACTTTGGCTTACCTTTTCAAATAAACATAATTTATATATGTATTCATCATTAGTCAGTTCGTAGCACTGTCCATCTAAAGCAGCAAATTCGTCATCAGGACCAAAATTTTTACTTATTGATTTTTGTAATTCATATACTTGTATTTGAAGATCTTTCACTGTTCTGTCAGCTTCTTCAAATAGTTCATGAGCTTTTTTTGATTCTGAAATAACATTTGATAATAAATGTGTACAAAATATGTGTCACACAAATTACATAACCATCTATAGCAGGCATGACAATGTGCCCTAAATTTTTTTTGGGCCTGTGGCCACAAAGATCATTGGAGAATTCAGTGACAATAAGAGAATTTTTATTTGAAGTTTTTTCAAGTAGCCATAGACCATAGTATTCAATCCAATATTTTTAGTCCAGCCGATACTTCATTTTATACATGTTTAATACAGTCTGGCTCTGACTACACTAATCATAATTCTCAATTATACGTTATTTACATGAAATACAATTACTTACATTTTTTTTTTATAGAACAATTTATACAAATAGTTTAGTTATCTAAGGTCAACTATTTAACTGTTTTTAACTATTTTAACCTAGGTCTTGTCTAAATTATGCCCTTAATGAGTACCTAATGACAGAAATTGAACCATTCCTCAGCATTTGCCTGGATTATACATTTTTTAATCCTCAATACATTTTGTTTTTAATTAATAGTATTAACATTTATTTAGAAATTATATAGATATAATAAATTACCATTAATTATGATTTTGGTTTTTTCAGTATATAATAATTTATTAATTTTTATAGCTTCAATATCTTCAATATTATATTTTTCAGTTTCATTCTCGGAATTATGATTAAAATCTTGATTTAGGATTTCCTTTTCGACATTTTTTTTAGGTAAATGTTGTTTTTCATCAAGAGATTTTGTAAAAATTAACAGGTTTACACGATTCCAGCCACTTGATATAAAATCTTTTAGATCAAATTCCTTTTTATTTTCCATTAAATACTATACAAATATAATACATATTTTAAATGAAGCAAAGCACATTTTGTTCAATAACTCAATGAATAAAATACTAGATATATTTTACTTTTATTAATAGGTATGTAAATAATTTAGTTATATATTTAACTTACATTAATTTCATCTTGTGAAACCAGGCCATCTTGGTTTTGATCAAAAATATTGTAAGCAATTACTTCTTCCACTTCAATTCTAAA
Organism: Nasonovia ribisnigri; assembly: GCA_027563435.1. NCBI lineage: Eukaryota > Metazoa > Arthropoda > Insecta > Hemiptera > Aphididae > Nasonovia > Nasonovia ribisnigri. Next base: position 310,463 of record JANEHU010005176.1, on the reverse strand, counting down.
TAATATTTTTTCATTGTGAATTTTTTAACACATTATTTAGTCTTTCAGTATTAAAATTATTGTACTTGTTGTTTTTGTTAGTATCAATTTCATTAAATATTTTGATTGCTTTATTTAGTTGATTTGATTTTTCCTCCTCTATAGCTTTTTTTTCTTTTTCTTTAGCTATTTCTTTGTCATTGAACATACTATTTCTATTAAACTGAGCTTCTTTTTTTTTAGTCACGAGGCGGAGAATCTTGTTCTACAGAACAAAACAAAATTGAAAATATTTATAAATACCTAATTTGTTTCATATTTGTAAGGCTGTGATTGAATTGTTGTATAACAGTTTTCAAAAAATGGTAAATTTACAATAATAGTACCATTTTAGTTATTTTGTTACTTTTCAAAAAATAATCACTCAATCACAAATATTTGATAAATAGCTCTGCTATATTATCTATTCTCAATAAAAAAAAAAATACCTAGATTATCTCCTAACTGCGTCGGCCTCAATCACCATTTACATATTTTATCTATTAATTCATAGTTGTAAGATGTTTAAGCTGTTAAACTTTTATCAGGGTATCATCAGAGTTCAAGAGAAATAACGATCACGGAAATGTAGCTTATCCAGACGTGTCATGCATTAAAACCATAATTATCCACTTGACTATTTAATGCACCTAGCTCATGAATCTTCCAACAAGCTCCCAGCTTAGTTTATGATTACTGCTATATAATTAAATCTGATTAGAACCTCTATATATTTACGTATTTAACATTTTGGCTTCTACCCAATATTAATTAATAAAATAAAATTTACAATGTTATAAATTAGTCCATTTTTAATCACAACACTCTTTAATACATAAGTCATCATTTGATGAAAATGTAATTTCTTTAGTATATGTTCCTGGTACAGTGTAGCAATAATTGTATGAAGTTTGATAATCTATTGGTTTTTTCGTTTGGCCAGGGCACCTAGTCTTCATATTTGAATTATTTGAATTCCTGATCCAATTTTTATAATATGTATTATTTGTTGTCAATGTTTCCATTTTTTTTGTCGGGGTAATGTAAGTATTTTTAGGTTTGAAGTTGTCAACATTCCTGTTTTCTATTTTAGAATCCGTAAAAGATGTTTGATAAATTGTAGATTGAATTTCAGTTGGAGTATTTAACTTAAAAACACTGCAAGGTTGTTCATAGTGTTTACCTATTTATTTAAATTTAAATATTTTAGTTTATAATTCCTAATAAATTATAACTATATGAACTCTTTACTTTGGGGAGTAATGTTTTTTCTTTGAAAGTCAAATTGTTTAGTAGTATTTAAATCTATAGGACCACGTCCAATTAAATCAGAACAGTCTCTTGGTTTTTTAACATCCAACTTATCTGAAATTCTCCATTTTATGTAACTGGATTGTTGAATAGTTTCTGATGGATATTGAAAACCAAATTTTAAATTATCTTTAAAGCAGTTACTTTTTGAAGACAAATTAATATTTATAAGCCCATTAATAGGGTATTTCATATAAGATAATTTTTGTTCGGTTTTATACTGCATAGGAATATCTGGACGGATATAAGTTCGATGTTTTGCATATGATTTACCTTTTGGTGGTTGTACATAAACATTATTGTGATTACAATTTTGATTTTTACAATCACATTTATTCATGATGTATAAAAGTTTTTAATATGGTGATAAATTAAAAATTTAATTTCTGTTGCTAAGTTATTTGTATACTTAAATAATTATAGTTTGTAGGTTCCTATACCAACATGTAACTGATAACCTATAAGGTTTTTTTTTCATTATTTTTTTGTATAGAAAATGGTGGCTATATATTGTATAATTGTATTTTAAATAGGATTGTCTCATTTTTATCTTAATTAAATTAATACAGGCATACAATACTCATTTTGTTCTGTTTTTGGTAATGTATTCTAGTTTTTGTTGAATATAATACCTAATCAAATTTTAGTAAATGTAAAAATTAAATATTAAAACTTATTGTATATAATGTTGAAATAATAATATGTTTGGTACCTATTTGACGTTTTGACAAGTTGGTAACATATGAGTTATAACTATATAAGGATATCATATACAAGTTTTTATTTACTATTTCATTTTTTTACTATTAAAATGGGGATGAGTAGGACTGTGAGTAAAGAAAGCAACAGTGGTGTAGCAAACTTCATTATCTTATGAGGCACAATAATTTGTATTAGTAATTAAAAATACTTATATAAGTAATTACGTATTTATGTAAATGGTAACTGAGAATGATTGGCTTAGTCTTGGTGTGTACTTAATAAATTATTTATTACATATAAAATTCCCCTAATCTCCAGGACACCCAGGACACTCTTTAAATTGAAGTATATGTCTCAAAAAAAAGTCCTTCGTCACGCCACTGGGAAGCAATGTTTATATTATTTACCTATATAAAAATGTCTTACCCGTTTCTGTAATAAAATATATTTGCCTTTAGCAATAAGTTGTTCTCTTATTTTAAATCCAAGAGCATATAAATTATCTACTCTATTTGCTTCACCTCTAGCTTCATGGCTAAGATTTTCACATGTGTTTTGACATGCATCTTTTTGGAAATTATTAGTCCACTCATCAGACCCATCACAACAATCTGTTTAAAATGTAATGTACATTATAATGATTAAACTTATATTGATTGATATATGTTACAATAAATAAGTTTAAGTAATTTATATGTAATGCTAACGCGGTTCTTCCTCCGGTCCTCGATACCATGAAAAAAAAAAAAAGTAATTTATATATAGGTATTTGTTTAAGTTTAAATAATATTTGTAGTTGCCTATTGCCTACTAAGTGTTAGATATAATTACACTTCTGGATTAAGAAGCTTCTATAAGTTAATTTTAAACAATTTATAATAAACTCATAAAATAATTATGTATTTCAAAATTATTTTACTACTTAGATTTTATAAAGATAAATGTTTAATGATTATTTAGTTTAATTTAAAGTATAAATAAGATAGCATTTGCTATTTTTAAATTACATTTTCAAGAACGAGGGTTTAAACTTTAAAACATTAAGGCTTTTTATTTTTTTAAGTACCTACTTATAAATTATGATATATTAATACATATAAACCACTTAAACTATAGGAAAAAAATTATTATCTTGCATATAAAAGGTATCTCTGAACTATATATATTATACGCAAGATAAACATTTTTTTTTATTTTAGCTATTACTAAAATATTATTATAAAAATAAATAAAATATATTTTTATTAAGAAAGTTTACAGTTTTTAAGAATTACAATTACTGAGTTTATATTTTGTATAATATAGTATAATGTTATATGTACCGCAAATTCCATCATTCACACGTGATGACGGCACAACAGAAGGAAAATGTCCTTTATTTGTACAGTAAAATGTGCCATTTGGACATGCTGAGGTACCTGGCTCATCACTTGCATCAATACAATCACAATAATCATCATTAATATATGAATAAGGAATAGTTAAAGTACCATCAAAACAAGAGAAGTCCTTGCCGTAGGCATATAGTTTGGCGTCTACAACACAAAGCCAACATGGTCATGAAAAAATGATGGATAAATATGGTACCTATATTACTGCTGTCTGCTTATGTAAAATTTAATTTTTGAAATTACCTAGGTACCTTTTATATACACATATATTTATATTTTAAAACAAAAATTAGATTAAAAAAAAATAATATTTATTTTTAATTTTTTCTACTTTGACAAGTAGAATTTCTATGATTTGCATTAATATTTATTAGCTATTTACAAATGTATTATTTAGAGATACTTCTAAATCTAGGTTAAAACTACACTAACAACAAACTATCTTCCTAGGAGACATCAAAGACTAACCAGACAACAAATAAAGATTATATTTCTCTTTATTTTACATAATTTGCTATATTTTTATGTGTAGCATATGTTGAGATAATTAATTATAACATATATTAATAAAAATAAAAGAAATGCATCATCCAAAACTGTGTAAGTATTATATTTTTGTTGAAACTGTGAATAGAACCTTATTGTTCTAAGAAAATAAGGACAAAAGCACTTATCAAAAGCTGTTGATAATATTGTAAACATTTTATAAACTTAGTAATTGATCTATAAACTTACTATTTCAATTTGCCCTAATAGGCACCAATTATGATACATTCAGCATTGTATAGAATACCTAAACTGGCTAAACTTACTTTCTATTGGGATCCCTTTTACGATTTCAAAGTTTCCAACAGAACATTTCGTCAAAGCTATTGAATGAAGTAGAAGACTAATTATTATAACAATGTCTAAATAGAATATTTCCATTTTACAATTCCAATCGAAGTCCGAAGATTCAAAATCATTAATTATTAGGCCTTCGAAGATAACAACAACTCCGTCCAACGGGCAGTTGGCACCGACTGTGATAGGAGCGAGCACTACGCCACTAACCACTACCGGCACTACCCAGTTGTACCGTTGGAGTAAGCAAATACTTTATAGATAACTAATTTAAAGTATTTGGAGTAATGCCGGGTTTACACGCTGCGTAGTACTTGTCACTCGCATATTGCATGTAAACAGAAAAAATTCTAAAAAATAGTGCTTAGTATTAGTAAAACTGTGAGTGCGAGTGAATAGAATGCCGTTCTATTTACTAACGACAAGTAGCTACTAGCTACCCCCTCCACGACTACTCTACTCGCGGTTGCACTCGCAACGTGTGGCCGACGAGTGACGACCGTCCGATGTTAGTGCTTAGTGTCAACTGTCAACTGACAAGTATGAGTATCGGTAGCACTGCGCCACTGCTACGGTAATATGTGCGTATTTCGTTGATTTTTCAATTTATTTATTTGCGTTTGTGCTGATTTTTTTATACTTATACAAAGATTAAAATGACTGAAAAATGGAGTTCAGAAACGACGATTAGTGTGCAAGAACTTGTGACTCACGATTGTCTGTGGAATGTAAAATGTAAAGTATACAAAAATAAAAAAATGCGAGAATCGGCCTACCAAAAAATTGTAGAAGCTATGAATATTGTTGGTTTTAATGTACCAGAAGTTAAAACTAAAATAAGAAATTTGAAATCGACTTATATTAGCCATCTGCATTCGACCAATTTGGGTATTTGGCACTTATCATATTCTGAATTCTGATAAACATAATAATGAACATTAAAGGAAGCTAGGAATGACTGCAGCTGCAGCTGACGATGGCCAGTCGGAGTGAAAAAAATTATTTGGTCTGAACCACAATTCCAATTACAGCTGCGTTAACCACGATTTAATATAGTAGAGAAGAACTACTATCTAGTATCTACATTCTACAACCTCTTGAATTTAACGTATTCACGATCTACCAGAATGCGCTCTACAGATATTGAAGTAGGCACATAGAACATGTTCTATGGTACAGTCATAGACTTTAGTAAGCTATAGTGCTATACGCACCTACATTTTGTATGGACAAGTTCGTTTTTTACTTTAATCGTCATTGAGGAAAATTGATAGAGTTGATGACGTATTTCCTCAAGGCCCTAGATATACATGACGTACAAAATAAGATATATCATAAAACAATAAAAATAATAAATTGATAAATTTTAATACCTATACTTAGATAGGTCCTAGCCCCTAGGTATGTATCTATTATGTCTGTCTGTCTGAGTAGTGGGTGATTTAATATTTCACAAGTATAACTGTATACCTAAGTAGTAGGTTATTTATTTGTGTCTATCATCAACTTTTGAAGTGGTCAAAATATTTGTAATTTATTGTATTTTAATTCTTAGACTAAACACTTGTATATAATGTTAATATGTTGTCTGTAAAATAGTCGGAACGAAAATAGTTCAAACTGAATAGAAATATATTCGATTTTACTCGTTCAATTTATAAGTTTAAACAATTTCCTTTCAAAATTATTTTAAGTCCAAAGTTCTATTTTCAGAGAACTAATTGGCGTGAAGGTGCTTAGCTCACTTGGTCAGATCACGTCTGAATGTCTGAATATGGACCATTTTGGGGTCTCCTATAATTTAGTCCTACCCAAGGTTGATTGATCAATCCACCTTGGTCCTACTTCTAGTCTCTACTCCCCCATCTTTCGATAAGAGTATCAACCACGGTTATCTATTCTTATAACCGTGGTATCAAAGTGCTCACGGATACGGTATCCACAATCTTCTCGAAAATGCATACAGCCCATGCTCGGGTACGTCAAGATGTGTTCGTCCTGTACAGCAGCATTTTGATAATAAATTATATTGTAAAATAATTTATAGTATTCATATAAAGGGTTTTCATGGATTTTTATCATTTTCGTATTCGACTCACACATTGCTACATTATCACGTGATTATAGGCACTGCCTACTCCTACATCTTCCACAGGTTATGCCCGATTACTGTAAAATTGTCATCTCTTAGAAATGCTCTCTTCATAATAGTTATTTATTTTTATACACCTTCCTACCAAATCCCAATATTTATGTCTTATGTTATGGGTGTTTTTAATCAAATATTCACCTGCCTACCCCTTATATTAACTGGTTGTATATTAAATCAAGGTAACTTTCCTATTTATGAATATAATTACGTAAGCGGGACGCAAATCCTCGGCAGTATGATAATAATATAATTAATTTTACATGAATCATGAATGTATTGATTTTAGTGATTTTACAATGAAGTGCAGAATATTATAATATAAACATTTGGTGAACATTTTAAGTATCTACATTATACTGTTATTCGTTTTTGAATTACAACAAAATAGGAAAATCGTTTGATGAGTATTCGTTATTTTACGTGTAAATATCCTATTTCACAAAAATTTTAACTTAAGGTGCTCATAAAAAAAAAACATTTGCGTAATTACACTCAAGTACTCAACTTTTTTTTTAAATCCAGTAACAACAACTTATGAGGAACCTTGTATTACATTTTCGAAGTTTTTGACTTAGCGAAAATATTTTTTTTGCCATTTGTAGAAAAAAAAAAAAATAAAGAAACTTAAAAAATACCTAAAATTTCTATTTTAACCTCTTAAAAGTATCTAATGTATAACATTTTATATAAGAAACCACCCTAAGGGTGAAGATTAAAGCATCTTTTATACTATTCATTAACTGACGACTGACGTGTATTCAGACACACATACCAAAAAAACTTCGCACATCATTGTAAAATCAATACATTCATCCCTCCGCTCAAAATCTAAAACATACGGAAAAGAGAGAAATATGCTAAACCGGTTTTCAAAAAATCGAAACTGCTTGTTTGTTTTAAGTAACTATCTAATTTTTAATTCAAAAATTAATAATTGTAGAGACTTTTTTCACCAAATATTAATTATATTATCATATTTTATTAGAACTTAAAAAATGTTTTGTGCTATTGCCTATTAATTATATTATTTTAGATTTTAAATATTCCACCTTTTCAGTTTATTTTCGATTTAGGAATACTATGCAAGATATTGTGTTTGTTTGTTAGTAAAAAAGAGGATGTATTGGGATATTTTGTAATCTATTCGTTTTGTACTTAACGGAAAGACACGAGTGTCGGCGTTAGGCCATTATTTGTATATTTACTGTATACAGCCTGTCATCGTTTTCCAGCTAATTAATTTGTCTTCTTCTCTTTACTCTCTCTCTCTCTGTAAATCTAACCATACTATCTCTCAGACTATATACACGTGTATTTGTATGTATGTATGTATGTGTGTGTGCGTGTTTGTGTGTTGGAAAGAAACTCATTATTCAGAATATTACTCGCGTTGAACAGCCAACAGACAAATCGCACTTTTCTGTCGGACGGGAGGGCGGCTGGCTGTAACGCGTTCCGCTGGTCCATCCAAGTGATCATCACGCGCACGTTCGTCCCTCGCGTTCAGTAGTTCCTCGTTTTGGATGGCTGTCACCGACGCGATCCCGTTATAATATATTCTTTAGATGGTGGTGGTGGAGATGAACGAATATACACGTTAATGAAAGATTCGCACAAAAGAGACGGGCTTGCGATTAAAAAAGAACGTTTTTGCCGGGTTAAAATATTTGGTTGTCGAGTTTTAATCATGTTTCTATTATTATTATTTTTTTTTGCATTCTTTCATTTATATACTTTTCGTATCGTTATAATTTTGTCCAATGTACAATAATATTTATGTATATACATAAACACAATATAAACTATATGTCTGAAGTCGGCGGCCGTGTCTACGACTCCGCTCTCAATGGCTGTCAACCGCGTGCTTGGCCGTGTAGCTATATATACGTGTGTACAGGAATTTTGTCATACATGCAGAGTTCAATTTGTCGCGTTGCCGGCGTATACCGTCGCGTACAGCCAGTCCCGTGGTCGGGGGAGTGTGCGGGCATGTTAACTTCGGGAAGGGGTTGGGATCGGTGTACTCACACACACACACAACACACACATATTTACAATTTACATATATATATATTATGTTATATGAGTGTGTGTGTGTGTGTGTGTGTGTGTAGCGTGTGTTTGGCGCGTGTGGAGGGGGTGCGCCCATCTGTCTGCAGAATCAATATAATAAAAGGAAATTTTCAGTCGGCGGCAGTGACGAAGGAGGGCGCACGCGCCGCCCACGCCTCCTCCGCCACCGCCGCCCAAGCCTCCTCCGCCACCTCCACTGCGGCCTCCAACCCCCGACGACGGTGCCGCTTCCACTCCCGGACGACGACGCCGCCGCCGGATTTCGCGTATAATAATACTTTTACTACTCATATACGCGAGCGTACACATCGCGGACGTGCGCATCGCGTATATTATACCGCACGGGCACCGCACACACATCCGCCGCCGCCGCCGCCGCAATGGACGACGACGCTGCCGCTGTCACCGCCGCCTGGTTGCGTGCCGACGAGTGTCACTGCGACCGCCGCCGTTTTGATTAGCCGTTACCGCGGTTAGACGATTTGATTTTTTTGTTTTTCGTTTGTCGCGTCCACGCGCCGAAATCGCATCCGTTCGGTTCGTCAGTTTCGTTATTTTTCTGTTCGATCGTTTCGCGCTCGTACATAATACCTATACATATACCTAACGGTTGCGGCGGTCTTCGTCACCGTTGTAATTGTTTGTTGTTGTTATCGTCGTGCGTTCGAGTAGCGTGCGTGCCGTGGTCAACTCGCCATGTTTTTCGCCAGTGGCGCTTGTTGTTGTTATCCCGTCATCGCCGTAGCGCACGTCTTCGTGTTGCTGGTCGCCGTGGTCATGTCGCCGTTACCCGGGGTTCGGGCTCAGGCGGAGGACATACCGCACAACGAGTAAGTGATTGGATAACAATTATTATGATGCGATATCAGAAAATATTCGTAGTTCCGTAATAATGTAATAATAATATACACCGTATACTAAACCTAATAATAATTTGGTTGAATACATCATAATTATAAACTTATGTAGTTTCGAACTTCTCTAACAGTCAGTTTTTCGCTATTAGTTGATGATGAACAAATTATATTCTGAGTACAGTACATTGAAAAATGTATTACAAATATTAAAATTGCTTGATAACTAACAAGTAAAAAACAATAAAACAATAAGTAGTGCAAAAAATAAGAAATTAAACTTATAATATCTGTAATTTCAAAAAAATTGACAGTTTACTTTAGGTCTTAAATACTCCTGTTCCCCCTCCCCCCCCAAACCCATTTATGCCAGTGTGTCAAATAATATTTAGAACTAACACCCCTGCTAATAACCCCTGCTGTAAGTGTAAATCACTCGTCTACAGTGTGTATACAGTTTTGTATTTTAGTAATTTTGATAATACTATATTATATAGCAATATATAATTATAAATATTGTGGTATATAGCGAATTTACAAATATTGCAGAGAAGTATTGTAAACATACGCAGATAGACTATTGAGGGTTTTTGGTAAACATGTGGACGTTTACATGTCGTGTGTTGTGTATATACTATACATAGGTACTTTATATACGTATTTTGTGGTCATTATTTATAGAAACATTATGTCAAACGGCTCGTGTCGAAATTGATCCGTTGAGAGTTCTATTCAATTGTTGTTATAACCTTTTGGAAACTCGATGTCGTTGAATGTGCTCCGATTATATTTATGTATTACAACCAGATAATAGCATGTTTAGTATTCAACATAATAACATACACTCGTTGATAATAATAAACTCGTACTATACAAAATAACAAATAGTGCAGGAATATTATTACGAGCTTATTTTACTTTTACTTAATATCTGTTAAAACGGGGAATATACTACCTATATTAAAATGTGTTGATTTATCATCATAGTTTGTATAAAAAACAACGAAAAGCGTACGTTATACCTTATGTCCTCATAGGCTCCTTTTAGGCTTTAGGTTCTGAGAGAAGCCATGGTTTAAATATTGTTGTAAGTTGTAACCCAATTTAGTAATGACAGCGTTAGTACTTTTTTATGAGGTGTTATATTTATCACTCTACTTCTATAGCAAACACATAAAATCATAATAAAATACTTAATTTTACTTGGTACGATATAGTAGATAGAACCAACAAAATAGTAAATGAGGTTACTTTCTTTTTAAGTTATTTATTTGTATTGTGCTTCATTTGACTTCGAAATAGCATATAACAAATTAATACAACCTGTTTAACTAACTAATTAAATTATTATTAAGACATATATGAACCAAAAATCAAAATAATCATGGTATTTCCATGAACTTATCGTAGTACCCTAATAAAAAGTAGTTGTACGTGCCGCATAGTTATACTGGTAATTGGCACGTTATTGTCGCCGTAACGAAATATTTCTATATTTAATTCGTTTTCCGATAACAGCACGTGGGATACTGTGTAAATACCACCTACACACATATGCGTCGAAGTTGCCTATACAACGCGCCGGCCAACAAATATCACTAATCAAGTTAAGATTAAAAAACATTGAAGATTATACAGTATACACAGCAAACCTTACATAAAAATTGCACTTTGTGTTTAAATTTTAAGCTCAAAACCAAGTTCTAATATTTATGTTTTGGCAAAGTTAGGTTAGGTTAGGTTTATTAACATTTTTGTAAAAATTGACTTTTTATGAGATTAAAAGTATATAAAATTAAAATATATTTACTTAAAATTGTAGGTATACCGCCTCACACGAATCAGTTGACTTATATTACCTCTCCATCCTCACTCCCAAACGAAAAAAAAATCGCTGTCACTATTAGTGTACATATTTAACATTTAATTAAACTGTACGATTATAATGCAAATTTTGAAAAGTTAATATTTCCTATTTTCATTATATTATCTAGAAAACGAGAATTGATTAGAACTAGTTTTCTGTATTCAATAATAAAGATTATCAAAGCGTGACATGATCCTAACTGTACTAATTTGTTATACACTTATAATTTGTACTTTTAAATTCTCAATAAAAATAAGTTATATGAATAGTTATTACCAATACGTTTCTATGTTTCTATGATCAGTTGTTGTGTAGTCTTCTATATCGATTGGCCGTAGCGAGGCGTGAGGTTTTCGGTTGGGGAAACACTGAAAAAGAAATGGCACTAATACGCCTAACTCCCCGCCTTTTTATTTTACCTATACAGCAAGAAATAAATGTTCAAAAACTAAAAACAAAATGAAACATTATATTTAAAAATTAAAAACCATAAATGGCATTAATTCAAATGGCATTAATTAAATCATCGGCCATGAGGACAAATTACAAATTACAATATAAAACAATAAATATTAAGAAATAAGTACGACGTAGGTACCTATCATGATGTTGTGACAATGCGACGGTGAAGTCGATAATAAATATTGAGGACTGAAGTAATTACGACTGGCGAGACGCGTTTTAAAGCGTACATAGTAAACCTCATTCATATTAGCAATCTCCTGTACCCGCGTGCCCATAATTGCGAGACGTTGCGTCTCAACGTCTATTAGATAATATAATATCATATTTGGAATGATCCGTATCGCCAGCACGTACGCACGGCCGTATCGCGCGCATCTAATCTATTTTATGAATTCTATAACTGTACAACGAAAAAACCTATTTTAACGAATATTGAATATAAAATTAAATTCAAATTTGTAAATATTTTATAAAGCAAAATAATTATTTATTTGCCCCGTGTTCTAATTTCTAAGTGGAGATACGTTGTCTCTTTGTCTCGTATGACGCCTCGCCACTGTCGATTAGGAATTTTAACTAGTTTCAGTTTTAAAGAGGTAATTTTCTATTCTCTCAATAAATTCTATAAGTAGTAAGCAAACATATCAAATTACTATATGGAAAATTATGAAGAAATAAAATTGTTAGCTAGTATGGTTTGGTTGGGTTCAAGCTCCATACAGAATATTTTTATGAATACTATGATTTATAATTACATTTAAATGAAACGTAATAAATAAAAGTCTCTAGACTATGAAAATTATTTTTGTATCGAGGTGTATGAGATATTATAACGATGAGTTCTATACAATATCCGATGTCCTATCCAGATATTATAATTTTTATTGCTTCGTAATTTAGGTGATCAAAATAAAATACGTACTTATTATTATAAGAAAGTAGGTAGATATTTGACATAATTTGTATTATTATTGTGCCACATCTTATCAGTATTAGTCCTGTATATTATAATTTGTAATTACCAAGTGTGTTTAGCGATTTAAACTGATGAATAATAAATTCTGTACAACTCGTCTACTTTTTAATATTTTAATTAATGTAATATAATTTGACACCTTATACTATACCTAATTATTGTATATAATACACTGAAAAAAACACAAAAGTAAAGATATATTTCTTACTTCGAGTTAAGAATTCATTTTCATATACAAATATTAATGGACTATGTAATTTTGTTTTTAATCTATTGCACTGTTGAAACATTACAATTTAAATATATTTTTTGATTTTATTAATCCATTATTGTTGTTTCCTAGAAAAACTGTTGTTGGACTTTGTAATATATAATATTATTTTTGTTTCTAGTTTGATAATGTAATTTTTGTGTGTAATCTTTAAGAAATATAACTTCTCTATAAGTTATTAAATATTAGCGTTGTACTCCTTAAACCAGGGATCGGCAAGTAAATCTTGTGGTGGTCCAGATAATTAAAAAAAAAAAATTTTGAGGGCCAGAAAAAACTTAAATACTATAGTTAATAATTAAAATATATTTATTTTTGTGTTAAAATGCAGTTTAAGCTGTTTAAATAAAATTATTTAATATAATAGGTATAATATTAGCCAGGTTTTTTGAAATTTGGTATCTACTCTTAGAGAACAAGAGTGATTACGCAGAGTGTTTTGACGGTGGAGAATGGAGATCAAGGACAAGATGTTAATATTGAACGATATTTATTCTTAAAAACCGTTATTTTGGAAAAATGAAGTTTCACATATTATATGTAGTATGTGGATTCAAAATACATCCAAATACATCATAAAAATAAATCAAATATATTTAATGTGTGGAAAGCCAAGATAAAAAAAATATTTTGCGTGGTCCAGTAACTTCCCCTCTGCGGGCCGGATTTAGTCCACAGGCCGCCTATAGCCGACCACTGCCTTAAAAAATGATATTATATTGTACAATTTAAGATTATTTTAATTGTAAAATCAAAATTTGTATCAATTTTTTTGTCTATAATGGTAACCATTCTTATATATTTCCTTGGAAATATTTAAACTTAAAAGTTAATGATTTTTTTGTTAGGTTTTTATTATATCTATATTATTTGTTTTGTTATATGATTTTTTTAATCAAGTATTTCAATTTTATCAAAATATTATAATAACTTTTTTTTTATATTATATAGGATATTTATCAGACAATGACCCTTTGCATATTAAATATTTATCTTAATTAGTAATGCTATGGACTTGTATAATATTCCAAAAACTCCAAAAGTGTAAAACCATATTTAAGCTTCAAACTATTCTCAACGGGATTAAAAATACTAAATAAGTGAATAAATAAACAATTCACTAATCTGATTCCAGTACTGAGACTCAAGGCCTTTTAACTTTATATAAACTAAAGTAAAGTTAAATATTCTTAGCTCTGCAAAATATATAGAAGCAAAACCACTTTAAACACCTTTAAGCGTTTTCTGTACAAATAATAATTATATCGAAGTAATAATGCAGCCGGGCAGACCACTAAGTATTTCGCATAATTAATTTAAATTGATATATTTTAATTTATAAGTAATGGTTTTAATTTGATCAATAATCACTGTACGCTACACTATGAATGTGTAAGATTTAGTTCATAATTAAGATAAATAACTCATGAACAATTTATTACTTTAAATTAATGTAATAAAAACAACTAACAAATATTTTACTAGATACAATCAATAAATTAAGATGAAATTATAAATCTGCAGCAGGAAAAACTAATAAAATAGGTAATACTTTTATCTTGATTTTGTATTAGTTGAGCATTACATTTTAGAAACCAAAAATTGTATATACTTTTCATCTTTCGTTTATGGTTGAACGATTTTTGAATGGATGGAGTATTGTGCCAAATCGTATTATTAGAGTGGGTAGGTACTAGGTTGTTTATTAAGGAAGTAGTTGAATCGCAAACTGGAGAAAATTCAATTTCATAACTCATTGTACATAAAACAAAATGAATTATGTTATAAACAAGTAAATATATAATATACATATAAGTATTACGCACTCTTATACATATAATACATATATGGTGTTGTTTTTTTTTAAAACTGGTTTTCTGGTAGAATTAAATCATTTTTTTAGTGTGAGAAATGTGATTACAATATTGCAAATGAATACAGCACATTTGTAATTCTGTATAGTTTGAATTGTATTTTTTTTTTTAAATCAGTTTTTATCTTGTAGGTTAGGTACTTGAATAAATTATTTCGTAATGATAATTAATGAAATATTACATGCTAAATCGAAGATAGTATAATAATTATTAAACAATATAAAAAAATATATTTTATTATCTTAAAAGGTGTGTAGGCATTATTTAAAGTGTTTTAACCTCACAAATTAATATTAATATATAATAATTTATTATGCACATCGTTTATCCCTATATTTTTAATTATAAAGTAGCCGGCCACAGTTAGTAGATACACTTATACTAACCGTGGTCGCTTGCTATCATAATGAATGAAGAAAAGTAATCCTAATTACATAATTTAACGATTACAAAAGTCATATAACAAATTATAAAATATGTAAGATACTGGATACCACGATATTATAGTTATGAATTATTAATTATGATTTATAAATAATTCGTGTTTTTCTTTATATACGATGACATCTGAAAGATTAATATTTATCAAAAGTTAACATATTATATTCAAAAATTAAAAACTAAATAGGTATATTAGTATGTTACTTTCGATTATTATGATTTATGATAATGATGTGTAATGTGTAATGTATTTAATGGTTATGGGCTATATTATATAGTATTTTAACTGAATAATATATTTTTTAATAATTATAACATATTTAAGTATTCTTGTAATTAACTTCAATTCCACATACTTTTGTCAAGTATTATAAAAATATATTATTTTATATTTCATTCTTTCATTTTTATTTGATAATATATACCCAACCTCAAAACTACTTGTGGATAAGAGGGTATAGACTATAGACCAATTGGGTCCGAAATGTTTGAAAGTGACGTTTTTAGAATACACTTACGTCTATGAAAAATAAGACAGGTTAAAATAATTTAACAACAATCGCAAAATAATTTTATAGTTAGGTACTATAAATAATATTTAAGTCGTATCACAAAAAAAGGTACCTACATGATACATGCACTAAGTTGCCATTTTCTCTCTAAGACCGATTTATTTGAAAAAGTAGATGTAGTCATTTTGTAAAAATAACTTACAAATATTTGAATAATAATTTTCAGACATTGAATTTAATTTTACATTCAATATGAAATAAAATAATAAAATTGGGTGGAGGGGGGAATATTCATTGGTTGGAGGAGGAAGTTTCATGGCCCCACCCATGCGGAGTCTTTCCCTATTTGAGGTAGGAGCCTCAAAATATTATATCAACGTTTTGCAAATAATTTTCTTTAAACTTTCGCCAACATTTTGCAAATAATTGTGCAGTTCAAGCAAAGGTGGCAGCGTAAATCTGTTTGCCGGGAAAAAATAACTTCAAACAAAATTTGGGAGTGCTCCAACAATGTCCAACAAATTGAGCTGTCATTTTTTTAAAAAAAAGTCAATATAGTCACTATACTCATCACTAGCTTTTATTTTATTTTTATTATTTAAATTGTGTAAACTATATTTTATATTTATATTTTTAAAAATAGTTTTTGAAAACATTGTGTTATAAAATACATTTTTAAAACAAAATATTAGATAACCTAACTATTATTAGAGTACATAATTTGATTCTTATTGGGTAGTCTAACATAAACTTAAAAATTAAAATGCTTTTTTCAGAATTTTTCGAGTGAGATTTTGTCGTAGAAGTTTTGACAAAGGAATGAAAACAAAATTGCTACAGTACATTTTAACTACTTATTTTGGTCTCTTTTCATGGCATCTGTAGTTTTTTACATATACGTGTAATAGACAATAGTATAACAATATAATACAAATTATACAATATTATAAACTATGCATAAATACATTGTAAATAATTTATTTTTGTTAAAAACAACATTAAAATATGAATACGATTACATAATATAGATATAATTATAAGTCAAAAGTAAATGTACAACTTTAGAATGAAAAGCAAATTTTTTATTCAACTATTTAATGGTCTAGTTAATATATCTATGTATTGACTTCTATTACTATAAGTACAAGCTATTTATAATCAAAATTTTTTTAGTTGATATATTTTTTGATGATAAAACAAAATAGTTATAACATGGTTCATAATACGTCGAACTTTTTTAAGCAATACATTAATATTTAACTGAAAGTAGGTTTGAGAAAGTCAAATAACTAATAATTAATACGAGTAAAATATTGAAAGTAATGGAACGATAAAGGTAGATTTTGATAGGATTAATGGTACTAAAGCAATTACATTTTACACATGTATTGAAATTTAACAAAAATAAAATAATGTAATTCATTCAACCATGTGATACTTTTCTTAAATACAAGAATTAAATACAAAAATATGATTTATGTTTTATTTTAACTAAGAAAATAAATGTTTTGTTTAAAAATATAGGTAGGTACCAGGTACCTACATATTGTTCAAGGCATTATAAACATGGTTATATAATATTATACTAGGCTATAGATCAACTATTTCCATAAAATATATTTTTTTTAGTTTTAAATATTTTAAATAAACATAACTGATGAATATATATCATAATTGAAAATCAGAATAAAAGGGTGTTATAAATAATTACTAATTACTAATTAGTATATAATTTTAACATGAAAATTGTGGTGTATAACGGCTGGAAACAGCTTGACTGAAGATTGAATCTTTTGTTAAATATAATTGGTGTTACGTTCATACTGTACAACTCTTTGTATTCATTTTTAATTACTATTTGTAATATTTATACTTTTGTGATGATTAAAATAATTATAGAAAATATTCAATTTTAAACTTTTTATCCAAGTTACGAAAACTATTTCTAGATTTAACACTAATTCAGGATATTGACTTAGGAGAAATGTATATAGGTATCAAAAATAAAATAAAATGTAGGCCCATTTCAAAATAATTTTTAGTAAAAGAGAATATTTGTATAAAATGTTTTTAATATGAATTTAAAAATTTTAACGAGTATTTTCAATCAATGTTAGTTTATTATTTTGTATAACTAGGTACAGTTAGGTTTTTTTATAATTTTAATTTTTTAAGAAAAAACAAAGAATTTACATATAATACTATTAATAGTATTATTATTATATACATATTAATATATGTATCATTTATAATACGTGCTTTCCATAATTTTTGAATTGAAATACTGCAGAATAAAAGCGTTTGATTATGTATGTATTTTTGTTAATAATGAATACTTTACTGCATTGTTACTTATATTTATTACGTGTTATCTTAATAATTTATTTAAAAGTATTTTCGAAATGGGTTTTGAACCCCTAAAATCCCTGGTCGTGAACACTTAGATACTTACCCTCGACCGTCGTATTTCTAAGTACACTAATAAAACGAGTAAGTGTTAACACGATTTTTCACTACCTCGCCTCCCCCTTACTTTATTATACACTGTACATGCATGAATATTACAAACACAAATAACATTTTAGTTTAAAGCTAATTTGTTTGTTTTTAAATACTCCTTAATGTTATAACATTAATAAAATATATTATTAAATATAACCACATTTGATACATTTATATGCGTAATAGTGTAATACCTACCTAATTAATGTTAATAATATTATATAATTATATAAAAAACGTTATTATAGATGAATTAAAGGCGGCGACTATTACAATACAATAACATGTGTGTATATTAAGTGTAATGCGACGACTATAATATTATACACGGAATGATATATTGTGTTCAATGTACCTATATATTATAATAATATTTTACGAGGATGAGAGGGCTGGTCACGGTACACATGTATGCATATATGAGAAAGACGTGGTATGGACGTATGATACATAATATAAGGTTGGAGGTGTATAATATAGGGTATAGGAGGGGTTGGAAAATCTAAAGCTAGATACAGCAGGCTTATGGCCATCGTAGCGTAGTATGCCATTAATTTTATCTTGAATTTGATCCCCGGTGGTTTTCTAAAAGGGCATTTATTTGTGTACCGCGCATGTAACGTCCGTATATAGTAGCCCGTATAATGAACGGAATCAGTGAAATATTGCACTGTAACCGCCCGGGGGCAACAGATGCCATTACGAAACCCGTAATAAAATTTTATCTCTTACGCGGTGGCGGTGGTGGTGCAGTGGCGTTGTTGGAGTTGGCGGCGGTGGTGCTTGGTGGTGGCCGAGGTGGTGGAAGAGGTGGTGGCCGAGGTGGCGGTAGAGCCGGTGGCGCTATATAGTGGCGTTCTCGCGTCGTGGATATCATCCTTATTTTATATTGTTTTGCGACACACCGGGCAGCCCGCCACAACCTCCAAGCTGATGCAGGATGAAGAGAGGTGGTAGATTATGTTGGTGGCAACACCGGACTGATATATAATAATAATATGATGTATAATAAAATAACAGCTATAATAATTCAATGGATTTCTTTTTTTCGTTTTTCATTACCTAGTTTATGTCACACATTTGTGTAATTATTGTACAGTTATTTTTTTGAAATACTCGAGACTTTGCTCTCCCTAGCATCCAACAACCCTGTGACATTTATTTATTATTTGTTTTTCTTTTGTGATTATTATTAATGGTTGTTTCACTGAACTCAGTTAGAGTAAGGACTTATGGGTACTAGAGTACGACTATTTACGTAGGTACCTATATCATAAAACATTTAATAACGATTTTAAGAAAAAATAACTCATCTAGGTATATGTGATAGAACGTGCATAATGTATGGAAATACTATAATATACAATATTAAGTGAAACTTTATAAATTTAAAAATAAAGTTGTTTGTACATAGTTGCAGATATTGTCTAAAAACGATAAACATAGATCAACCATCTACCTACATATATATATATATACAGGGTGATTCTTTTATCAAACAACACTTTCAATACTTTTCAAATGATGAGTGTTGTTTGATAAAGAATCTATATATATTTATTATAACCTAATTTGATGGAAACGACTAAAATATTAATAATCTTGAATCTTTAATAAAATACAGAATTACGCTATGGTAATCGCTATTGGTAGAATATTTACAACCTCACATTTCATGTAATTTTATTATTTCTTTGACGGATTAATTTCGTACTTTTATATAGGTAGAAATAATATGTAAGCATGATAAGTGAGTAATTTAAATTATTTTCCTTACAAACACGGTTTATAATATTAATCATGATACTAAATTAATATTATGGTGGTTATATTGTATAAGATATTTTCTAGAAAATTAATAATCACTCCTGACCAAAATATACAATTTTCAAATGTAGGTAATATACCAGTCTAATGAATAATTATATAAATCTATAAATTATCTACACATAATACAATACCATTTATCCAGGCGCGTAGCCAGGGGGGGTGTTACAGGTGTAATAACACCCCCCCTCAGCCGTGGTATACTTAATATTTTTTTATCAAGATAAAGATGCATCATTACGCAGAATAGAATAATCATAAGTATAAGCACGAATCGTAAATCGTGATTTACACTTATTTATAAAAATGAAGTATATTAGTTTATATTACGATAACAATAGTCAATAATGTAAAGCACTAAAGCCGGGATCCGGGCGATCCGGCATTAATTAGGTACTATTTTAGACCGTTCTGTGACGTTTTATCGATTACTCGTTTCATGCACGATTTAATAATATAATATATCTTTTCATGCAGCGTGTAAGAAAACGTTTACAACTTCAATTATTGATTATTTGATTATCATGATCATGATGAACTATCGTAAACATAGATATCTATGATCTATCAGCTATCCGAATGTTATTTCACTTATCAGTTCTGTGATAACAAATAAAACTAATTAATATTTAATAAAATATGTTATTATGTTCATAAGTGCTATATGTTTGCAATAGCCAATAAGTTCAACATTTTTTAAATTTTAAATAATTATTAACTATGGAGGCTACAAAGAAAGGTATTAAAAGAAAAAGCACTATTTTATCATACTACACAAAAACACCTAAAGTACAAACTGATAATCTCGGCGAAAATGACAAATTAGTAAGTGGTTTAAATTTGTAAAAGTTGAAAATGATTCTATTATGTGTTATACCAATTAAACCGGACAAATCGTTTAAATATTTCAACAGAATCACCTGAAGACTATTTTAGGATTTTGATTTTCATACCTTTTTTAGATAATTTTTGTGAACAACTAAATGACAGATTTTTGAACCATAAATCATTATTAAAACAATTTACTTGTTTAATAAATGCAAATGAGAAAAACGAGACTGAATTTAAAGAGCTTTTAAAGACATATTCTGCAGATATTGATGCTGATGAAGTATCTGCAATTGGCGAGTTTACAATATGGCATCATCAGGTGAAAAACAAAAACCCTAAAAATGCTACGGAAGCATTCATTAATTGCAATGAAGAAATATTTCCTACGGTTTATCAACTTTTAAAAATATTGATTACTTTACCAGTAACCACTGCAAGCAGTGAAAGATCTTTTTCCTCATTACGGCGTTTAAAAACATATTTGAGGAACACGACTGGTGAAAATCGGTTGAACGGCTTAGCAGTTATGAATATTCATCGGGATTTAGTCGTAACCACTGACGAAATAATTGATACTTTAGCTTTAAAAAATAGACGCATTAAATTAGTTTAATTAAAAATAATTTTTTTTTTTTATTAATCATAATAATATATATGTGAAAAATTTAAATATACCTACGTAAAGTTATCAATTTTGTGTGTATAATTTTTTCAATTAATTTTGAATAACACCCCCCCTTAGAAATTTCTAGCTACGCGCCTGCATTTATCTCTTCCCAATTTTTATTTATTTAGATTTTTGATTAATCTAACGCGCTAAGTATAACAAATAATAACGCCTTAAAATGCACACTTAGACAATACAACACGAGACAACTTTAGACAGCTTATAGAAAGCAACATTATTCATGAAAAACATTTCTTGAGAAAGTATAGTACATTTCTAGTTAACCCATAAGTGCCCGAATTATTTTTTTTAAGCTTTCAAAAAATTTTTGTTGAGAACTTCTATAAATACACGCATATTAATTATTTTTATTTTTTTTATTTCACAGTTTTCGAGATATTTGTTGTTCCCATATGGCAACACTGGGACCTTATTACCCAATCTATTTGTAACTTTTTTCTACCTTTTATTCTATTTTTAAAATGAAAATTGTACCTAAATAAATATCAAACACAATAAAATAAAAGCATTATCTGTATCGTTTATATTAGTTAATAAATAAATATTGAGTAAATATAAAAAATCCTTATAAGCCTCATACAGCTTTATATTATTTTATAAATATAAATCATTGGGAATGAAAAGGTTTAAAACAACTAATTCATAACTCAACAGAACATTTTGAAGTCATTGTTCTTACAATTGAGTTGCAATTTTTTCCAGCGCATCTTTTTTTTTCTTCTGTGTTTTGTACATGACATAATGAAGTTTGAAATTTCGATAATCTAATTGGAAATTTCACGTAGCTGTGTTATGTGAGTACTGTATTTTTTAAATCATTTTGAACAATATCGACAGAGTTATAGCAAATTGAATTAGAAATTATTGTAGCTTATTTTAACCATTTTATTGATAATATTCCCCTCGGCTCGCATTATAATGCACTATCAGACAATGGCAATTTAATAAATTTTCCCTACACATTATGGCAACCAATAAACAAAAAAAAAAGGTATTAATTTCTACTATTACTGTTATAACTTTCTAATATTACTCTGCAATCAATGATAACTATTTATAAACATATAAACTTACTTTAACATAAAATAGTTAAAAAAAGAAAAAGAAAAAAACATCATTGTACAACCAATATGTTCCCGAAATAATAATGTATTAACATAAAGTGAGTTTTTTTTTTTTTTTTTTTTTTTTTTCCAACAAAACACTCAGCCAAACTCCATGTAAAAAATACGCTAAGTATAAGTGAAAAAATTTAAGAATACAAAAATAAAAACGGGTAAGTAGATGCTGCTCTGCAGTGCAGTAGGTTACAATAAGTGGGTCACTATATAATAGACGGTGTTAAATTTAAATTTAATGATATATATTGTATAGGAAAAACGATTTTGAGTGGAGATGGTTTGTCATTCAAAGATATTTTTTTATTAAACTGATATTATTATTATTAATATGGTAGCCAGTAAGTTGAATCAAGATTATTTGTGTATAATAATATACTTGAGAAGTTTCAAGTATCTACGAATAATATTATTTTTAAATTACAACAAAATAAATACAATTGTTATTTTTTGTTATTTAATATTTAATTTTGTCCAAATGTGAACATAAAATAACTTTAAAAAAAACTCTGTTTATATATCTTTGGGCTACAGCATTTATAACTACTTACATGGAATCTTGTTTTAAATTTTCAATCTTTACTTATAAAATTAGGCTTAGGTCTATGAATAGAGACAATCGTGTATATTATTGAACAACGACTGCAAAATTTGTACATGTCATTTAGGCTGCCCTTACTGACTGATTTATCATAATGTAGAGCTATATCAACTAGAGCTTTGTATTTTAAATTTTGAGGGTAGGTTAATAATAATAAAATTTCACCGTGCACGAAGAAAGGATTTTGAAAATTTTGATTTTAACGGGTTAAATTCGGCAAAAAATAAAATTTTAAGTGTTAATTTTATACCTACATACCTACAGCAAACTTTATTATTGTTAGTATTATGATTATTATTATTTCCATGATAACCATTATTATTATTTGTTTTCATTATTAAACATAGACGGTATATTATTATTACAATTTTCTTTCATTTGAACTGAATTATAATGTTTTTATTCGTTTTATTGGCTAATTATTTAAAAAGTTATATATTTTGATATAAATGTTAAGATTTTTTGAAGAAAATCTCATCGATTAAAGAGATTTTGACAATGGAATCTTGACACCTCTTGTTTTACCAATAATCGGTGATGGTGTTTGCCTTTTCCCTTCAATTTCATTTAATTTGTTTAACACTCAAGAAAGATGGCTGGAGATCCGAAATACAATAGTTTCGTATGCCTCTGATAGTTAGAATAACTTTATCACTATTTCTTACAGTTAAATTTGGGAAAACTTCTCTACTGCTGAGAATTATGTTAGTGAAATGGTCAATTATGGTTTTATTTGAAATGTATTATAATGATAATCTTTATGCTTAATTTGGTGCAGATACATTCCCAGTAAAAAAATTGCATATATAACTGGAAATATTAGTGGTCATTTTGATGTTTAATTATCTATTTATAATGATCTAAATGTTATAGAAAACTTAAATACTACTTCAGAGGGTGATTTGCCTATTTCTAATAGGTAATGTATTAGTTTCACAGAAAATTTAATCTATGTATAATACGACTGTCCTGAGTGACTCATGATCAATGCAGAGCTGATCGATTTGAAATGTTAAGTGTAGATTAATATTATAATTTCACCGTGCACTAAGAAAGGATTTTTCAAAATTTTTATTTTAAGGGGTTAAAATCGGCGAAAAAAAACAAAAATGTACGTGTAAACTGTATACCCTTATACGTAATGGTCGCTATTGATTATAAGAGAAATAATTAGTAGAAACTAGTATTTATTTATTATTGGTTGCCATTGGTTATTTGGGCAGATCAGGTACAAGCTTGCAGGGTCAAATTGAAAATTCAAATATTGCCTACCAAGGTGGATGAGTTACCCGCGATCAGCTGCAGTCTAATTGCCTACAAGGGTGGCAGAGTTGCACTTATTGCAGCGAGTTACACCAAAATAAGAAAAAATTGTATTTTTTTTAAGAGTTACCATTTTTTACGGTCAAAAAGTGCACGGGATCAGCTAGTATTGTCAAATATAACATTGTAACGTTTTTTTCTATAAAACAAGTTCACGACGAAATTTTTAAAGAACATATGGCTATGTTTTTATATTTTTTATATTTTTTGGTTACAAAATAACTTACTTACGTGGAACTTTATTTAAAATTGTCCATCCTTAGCTATAAAAATTATATATATCGTTTTTATTAAAATACAAAGGGTTATACACAGAGTATAGCAAAAAGACCTGATAGATGAAATAACTTTTGTTCTAATCATTAATATTTTTAATTTTTTAATTATTTTGGAAAATTTTAAAATAGCTATTTGTAAATCTAAGTATAAGAACAATTTTGATAATAAAAACATTTATTTAAGTCAAGTAGTTTATTATTTAGAAATTTTTAGAATATATTTTAATAATTAATCTAATTATTTCTCTTATAATCAATAGCAACCATTACGTATATAAGGGTACACAGTTTACACGTACATTTTTGTTTTTTTTCGCCAATTTTAACCTCTTAAAATCAACATTTTGAAAAATACTCTCTTAGTGCACGGTGAAATTATAGTATTTTTTTGAGTACCTATATTTATTTAAAATGTAGGTAGGTGTACCTAATAACTTTTTTCAAAATATTGTTTTTTGGTATATTAGATATGAGTATATTTCTTAAATTATTTCTTAATCGTATAATTTTCACAACGTTTGTCATATTATGTTTAAGTAAAATATTAATTTTTTTTTGTCATTCTGTTACACCCTGTACATCTAAACATAAATTAATTACGATAAACGCTTATGATTAATTTTCAAATTACTATATAATTTATATTATATTATAATATAATGCAGGCCATTGGGTAATGAGTAATGGCATATGCAAGACAATTGTGGTTATAACAATAATAATAATAATACAACTATACAAGTAAAATAGTAGTCTGACTTTCAAGAATTACGTATTTGACATTATTACCATTGTTACATTTTGTGAATATAAATGATAAATTAAAATTTATAAGTATTCGCTTAAATCTATCAAGTATAAAAGATTAACAACGAAATGGACGCAAAAAGTTCTGTAAAACAACTCAGAAAATTGATAAATTTTATAAAGTTTATTAATGGAATATTAATGTTCAAAGAAAAAGTTTCTACGTATAGACTGTGCGGCCAAGTTTTCTAAGCTAATGAACATATTAATTAATTTCTTATTATTCTATTACATGATACTGTTTATTAATAAATTACTTAATTTTAATTGAATATTACAGAACAAACAGTTATATGAGTTGGATTAGGTAAAAATAAATATATTTATCATGTTAATTATTATAATAGAAACATAAATCAAGGTTTATTATGTAGTATGGTATATATTATGTCATTATTATTATACAAAATAATATTTTATTTTATAGTTAAAGGAATATAAGAATTATATAATGCAAAAAGCCTACCTATGTTTGATAGGTAAATTTAATTATTTTTGGGTAGTATTTTGGGAAAGGGAATTTCGCCAACTATAACTAGTTGTTACGTAAAACATTTTTACTATTGAAAAATATATTTGGTTTAAAACAACTTATACATATTAAATGAAAAACAAAATCTTCAAACAAAATATTATTTTTTTTTTTGTGTTTTGTTATTGTTATATCAAATAACTTTTTGAACACCGATGATTATAACTTTGATATTAAAAATCCAAATTATCATTATTATATATCATCCTAAATATTTGTGTAGCGGTTACTAAGTGAAATATTGTAATTTGTAATACTACTAATACTATAATATTTATGTATGAATAATCATAACAGCCACGAGAAACTGTTGTTAAATAATTGTATTGAAATATAGTAGTGCAAAACTGCAGGCTCTAAAACACGACACATATTTGAAACACAACAAAAGACTTATGCATATAATAGCAAAATACACGAGGGATACATGTATATAGCAATTCGATAGTAATTCGATACCAATGATACCATTGCGGTTGTGGAGCGTACACATAAAATAGTACGTAATGTAAACGTCCGGAGAGATGGCTCCGCAATGCCGGAACGACACGTTTTTGAAAAAAATATCAATAAAAACATAGATAAAAATTCTAAATTTGGAAATAAGTCACAAGACTTATATTATTTGATATAAAGTACATACTTATATTATATATCATATACGGCTACGATGGTATTATTTCTGAATAGGTTAGGAACGGAACAATAAAAAATGTATACATAGAAAAAAAGTTGCCTGAACAGTTGGCGTTTGGAATATGGTAAGAAGAGCTACATATTATAGAAACATCAAACTGTATACTAATATAGACCTTAAAGTAAACCGAGCATATATTATGAAAATGTAATTATTAATATCATATTTTATAAAATAAAAAAATAAAGCTATATAAAAAAAAAGTTTTTTTATAAATATTATGTATTATTTGTATCACAAGTGATTGCATTCTATTGAATGTATTAATATGAATCATAGTTGAAATCAACATATTATCTCCTGGTTTGATTGATGATTATATTGTGATTCTGTATTTCTGTGTACCTATATACGATTATTAATCAGTCTAAATAATATACATCGTCGTCACTAATGTTCCGATTGTAATAAATTATATTTTATTATGGGATTCATAAATAGAGTAGGTAATTGATATCAATTATTGTTGTACGTCCCTCTCGAATGAATTTGTGATACATATTCAGAATGAAAAAAAATGATTTAGGTAGTAAATATATTTTCAGCATTTTTAAAAATTAAAATATAGGAAAATTATACGCAGATATTTAATTTTAATTTTATGGTTGCGATTGTCTTAAAAAAAAGTGTATGTAACACAAAATGTAATGTATTCCGTTTACATATTAAACTCACAAATACATACTTTGTAAAAATTGAATTTTTTTAGTATTTATTATGAAATAAAACAACCAAAATATATTTCGTTTAACGAAAAAAGATTTGTCATTTACAATTTTTCTGAAAAGTTTTTACAATTTTCTCGAGCACTACGCGGGAATTCCCAAAATAATCTGTCTATAAGAAACCATCTGTGACATAATATATCCAATCAAGAGAGAAGGACGAAGGTTGCAATACAAACATTTTGTAGCACTACCGAATATCTATTTATACGGTATAAATGTATAATATGTAGTCGAACAAAACACACTCTCTGTCTCTCTATCCCTGCGATTGAAATCGTATATATTTCTACCTATCGATTACCATATAGGAGACGTTCTATATTGTATTATTAAAATAAAAAATGTGTGAATTAACGCTTAACCTATCAAATATTATACTGTATGCTTATAGGCACATTGTGTATTATTATATCTCACGTGCATTTTATATTTTTATACCGCGGTAAACGGTGCTGCACGGATCTGGATTTCGTGATTGTATTATTATTTTGGTGAAAATATATACGTTGTGCGTATACATATTATCGTATTATAATATTTATATATTATTATACGCCGCAGATGTGATCGGCTCGAAGACAAAACTTGACGGTCGTGCAGAATAAAAAAAAAAAAAATCGCTTATACGTAATATATTATTATTATTATTATATCGACGGGATGAACGTAGTCGTGATCTGGTGGCTTGGGGGGGGGGGGAAATCTTTGCACTTGGCGGTGGAGGAGATGACTACGGCGACGACTATACACATCGCGGGGAAAAGCTCGGAGAGCGGGGACTGTCCGGTGCAGGTCGCGTGCGCGTACCACCATCCCCTAGCCTGCACCCACGCCACCGACCAACCACCCTACCACACACACGCACGCGCGCGATCGCGCTCACCTTTTTCGGCGGGGCGAAGGGAGGTCAATGCGGACCGAAATCCAGGGGGTCTCTCTCTGCGTGAACAGTGTACACGTCGAATGCGATCGATACTGTGCGGCGGCGGGAGACGCTAGCGCTCAGGCGCACGCCGTAACGTACTAATACGTATATCGTGGCATTGGTGGCAAGTCGGAGGAGGAATAGTAGAAGGATTCGTAGTAGTAGTAGTAGTAGCAGTAGTAGCCGGAATAGCAGTAGTAGTATTAGTATTAGTATTAGTATTAGTAGTAGTATAGTAGTAGTAGTAGTAGTAGTAGTAGTAGTAGTAGTAGTAGTAGTAGTAGTATAGTCGTAGTAGAAGGCGTACGAGAAAACGCTCGAGATCGTATACGAAGGGGTCACGTCGACGCGCGACCCCCATCCTGCAACTACCCTTATCGTCCTCGCCAAAACAACACTATACGCCGGCCCGCCCGCTATGTGTACATATATAGCTGCATTAGTCCCACCGAAGCGTTCCTCCCCGCGTGTGATTAATGCCTCTTAAAGCCGCGTGTTATATTGTATTTAGATATATATTATAATACCCTCTCACTCTACCCTACGCTATACCACCCATTCGCATACCCACCCGCGCACCACACGTGTCCTTTCCTCGTTCTATAACCGCAACGGTCGTCGATTTTTTCGCCGATTGTCCGCAAATCGCTTTCTCTCTCTCCCTCGATCTTCTATATATAATATTATTATGTCTCTCTCTATTTCTCGTTATGCTTTCTCGCATTGCCACCGATTGGAGTTACTCTGACAATAATGCGTGACATACATGTTACACGATTGTACAGCGGCGTAAAGAACATGGTAGTTGGTCAGCAAATATTTTCCATGATCATGTGTGTCGTAAGCTCGCTGTTAACCAGTATTAATGTAGAGAGTGTAAAGTAGGTATGTAACTCCTGAAAGTAAGCGAAACGCTAATAAACTTTCGGTCCAATTACGTCCTTCAAGTTTTCCGCCCCTTCCCCCATGTTATGCTCTACTCCACTATTCGGTAAGGCTACTGGTTTCGGGGTTGACTGTGTTTGCATAAAGCCAAAAATACAGAAAATCCGAAGAGACAGATTTCTTCGCAGTACTTCCGTGGCTCGGAAATAGACTTAACCGCAATAGAATAAATCGATAAAAAAATAACGACTCTCTCGTACATATATTTGTTAACTATCAACACCTAAACTCTAGGGGCGAGTCGTACCTATATAATATAAATATATGATACAAGATATCATTCTAATCAGTGATTACTATAACACATAAAATAACAATAATAGGAACTGAATCAAGTTGAATATATACACGTTTAATGTTTAAACAACAACAAACACGTGGCTCACCAAAATGTTTTTAAAAGGCAATTAAAAGTAACACTATTATAGTGTAGCTACTCATAATATAGGTGAATAGGCCATTTCGTACACACTCAATAAATGATAATTTTATTATATTGTTCAAAAGATCTGTAAATTATATTCCATTGTACATTTGTACCACCTGAAGCAGCTGCGACCGTGCAATAATAATTAACAAAACCCATAAACCATAAATACACTGAATCATGATACGAATCTCATACGCTGTATAAAATGTAAAACATAATAGAGTTGACAAACCACCATTGCAGGGACTTGCAGTGATTAAATTTTAACTATTATTAAACAATTGAATATCATTTTTAATATTTTGTTTCGAATCTATACTTTATTTACAATGATTTTTCGATATGTATTATTTTTCATTTTGTTTCAGAAAACGTTTACTATTTTTTTTCCTGGGTAATAAAAATAAAAATACTCCTAAACTTTAATACGTCTTTTATATCGATTCGAAAACGGACACAGATGGTACTTTAAATTTGTTAGACAAGCAAGTTCCCAATAGTTTTTTAGAAAACCACCAAAAAAGAAAACTTAAGTTTACACTTTACAGTTA
Source organism: Nasonovia ribisnigri (assembly GCA_027563435.1). Taxonomy (NCBI): domain Eukaryota; kingdom Metazoa; phylum Arthropoda; class Insecta; order Hemiptera; family Aphididae; genus Nasonovia; species Nasonovia ribisnigri. The sequence continues at coordinate 279,930 of JANEHU010005176.1, read as the reverse complement.
TATTGAATACAATTTTAAAATTTTTAATTCTCTACTTTTGAAAATATTTTTTTTGATTTGAAAGATGAAAAATCAGTCTTCATCAAAACTATTATTGCATCAAATACAAACAATTTTAGAGCGGTCTAAAATGTTCAACTTAAATAGTAAGTATTATGAAAATTCCTTTTCAACGCAATAATGGCCATTACAAAATTACCAACAATTTTTTTATAGGCACGCAATTACGCAACTGATAGGAAAACTATGGTGTAATTTTCGGAATTTTTAACATTTCTTTATCTTAACTAAACTAACAAAAATACAAAAACCAAATAACAAACATAGGCACATACAGTAAATAAAGAGTATACAAGAAATAAAGCGATCACGTTGTATATATCCAATTGATAAGATTAGTTATTTGACTCCCAGTAATATACTTCATTAGATTATAATTATTGATAAAAATAGTTCACACATAGAACGATATTGACATTTGGATGGAAATTACCTAAACATTTTATTAATAATAGCAGAATATTTTATGATATAAAGATTTGAATTTTCTAATTTAAACTTAAAGCTTGTAAAATTGAATAATATATGCACTTAAAATTAGTTAAATTATCTGAAAATGCTAAAAAAAAATGCAAAATAATATTTTCATCTATGAAGTATCTATTACATTAAACGGATGATGTACTTGGAATGCATTGACCTAGATCACCCAAGGAACAATGCACTTTACATTAAAATCCGGGCCTTAATTATAACGTAAAAAATGTACTACAGCTTATAAATATGTTAGTATGTTACGATAAAAATATATTTGCCTGTACAATTCTTATTACATGATTCATTTATTTATTAATTTTTGTTCTTGATAATTATTACTTTCATAAAATAATTTTTAAAATGAACACAGTTTACATTAACGTCTAACGAATACATTTCTGTAGCTGTATATCTGTTGCCTAAACAGTAAACGTGTTAAGCATTTTAGGAAGGCTGGGCAAGTTAACTATTTTTTTTAACTCATTAAGTTAATTTAATATAGAAAAATGTAAGTTAAGTTTAAAGTTAATAGTTACCTTTATTTTTTTTTAACTTGTAAAAGTTACAAGTTGATTAGAAAATAAAAGTGACTTAGTTAAAAATCATCAACTTTTTTTCATATCAAATTTATAATGATTCATACCTTTTTTAAATCTAACAAATAACATTTCAATAAAATAATATATGTATTGAAATTAATTACTGTAGGTACTTTACTTTAATAAATTACGAAATCCAACAAAATTATTTATATACTTTTATATATTTATATTTTGTTGAGGTACGTGTAATGGTCTAAACTTCACAACTATACTAAATATTATAATAATCAAATTCATTATTAGAATATGATTATTGATTAATTGGTTAAACAGCTCCACAGAAAGCAATATAAAAACAAAATTATGAAAACAGACTATTTGTTTATCACTTTATGTAGGTACACTATTAAAATCTAATATCTATACGCACTACGTGTACTCGTAGTACCTACATAGTCCCTTCAAGAGAATTTCAAACTTTGTTTTATGCATATTACGGCCCGGACATATCGGGTAGCTTATTTAAAAATAAAAATTAACCCGCACCCACAGTGTTGTTAAATATCTTGTAAATATTAAATACGATGAACTACGCTACTACGGGTTTACATTATTTGCACTGACGGACCAAGTTTTCGTTGTAATTCCATGAATTAATAAAATATTATATTAAGTAGGTAATAAACTAATAATTTATATTATTAATAATGATTAGGTAAGTAATGACTAATGAGGAATGCTTAGGTAAACTTGTATAGAATAGGTAATGAGTGAATAGTTATTATTTTAATTTATTAATAATGCGGTTACCCCTTTAACATTTCTGTACATAATATAGGTATATAATAATATATTCTGTGGAAATGCAACATTATAGCATGGACTATTATTATAAATTATTATTTATCAATTAATATATTTAATGTTTCAGATTATTTTTATTTTTTTTATAAAATTAATTTAACGTGTCAATAAAAATAATTAATTCATAAGTTATCGGATAACAGGGCACCGAAAAATGTAACTCGTTATTTAACTTAGTTAAAAGTAACTTAATTTTAACTTTTTAACTCGTTAATACCCAGCCTTTCATTTTAGTAATGTTAGTTTTAGTAATATAGAGTATAGACATTAATTGTTATATCGAAAAATAACAATTTTTTACTATAAAACCCTTAGTAATGTTATAAATGTTCCATTGGAAACTATACAAAAAGAGCATATTAGACCTGTGTATTCACGAGTAAGTTACTATACTTTTTTGAACTTTTACTTTTAATACTGATTCTTTGAAATGGATTTTTCGGTTCTCAGCTGTTTTTTTAAATATATATTTTATTATATTATATTACATAAACATATTGAATACTGAAACACGTCATATAACACTTGTACATATCAAAATATCAAATAATTGCATCCATCGTACCAAAATAGGTGTTGCTTTACGTCACAGTTCAGCGACCCGCGGGCCGCGGGACACCACATTTTGGTGCTTCCTTTTTACAAGTTGGTTGTGATACAACACGCGTTCATTGTAGCCAGATCCCATTAACAAGCGTCACGTACGAATTACGTGTGACCCACAAATACATGCCCGCCACCGACAAATGATAATACACGGTCTGGCGGGCCGCCAGACATACCCTATATGCTCTACTCTACCCTCTGTTATAGGTGCCCCAGTTTAAATATGGTCTTACGCTTATTTTTATTTGATATACATGACGTGTGTGTTCTGTTTCAGGGTAAAAAATTGGGCACTGAAATTTGGTGTGGACCTGTGGGAGTTTGGCAGACAAATCACCAACATGAATGAAATCCAGAGAGTAAGTATCAAATTTACATGGATACCAATGTTAAACACTTTCATTAAAATAAATATTTAGATATTTAAAAAAGGGTAAAAATTTATAAATTGATTTGTTTTGGAATTAGCGTAAGTGTAACTGAAGCCAAACTTATAAAAAGATCAATAATAACAAAAAATCTGAATTTAAAATTTTACTTCTTTGCAAAAAGTTAGGAATATATTTTCCGATGTCATAAATTAACTGATTTTTCCAACTAATGCTATGTATTTACCAAATTATCGATTAAAGTCTGTAAATCTAAAACGGTTTTTTATTTTTAAATTTTTAATAAGCAGTAGATACTATAAAGAAATTTTATTTTATCTAACATTTAAATTGTCTTATTTATAATAGTTATATAGACAAAATAAAATAATATTATTCTAATTAAATAAAGAAATAGATTTTGTTTATATATATTTTGTATATTTACTCTGAATGTATTTAAAAAAAATAATCAAACTTTTACTTTTGTATTAGAAATATCGAGAGCGAGAATCTAAAGTGCGAAGAAAAGACGGACTTTTACTTATTCGAGATTTGGCAGCAGAAGTAAAAAATATGATGGATATCAAAATGAATTCTGTTTTGGTGAGTATATACATTTTCAATTGTTTTTTTAGTTATATATTTTAATATTTATATAGGTAAATAAATAACTAAAAATGGTATTTAAAATTTACTTAAAACGAAAAACTGTGTCTAAACACACTTATTTTGCTTACAAAAATATATGCATATACAATGACTCTTAATTTCTTATAAATCATACACAATCAACCTCCACCGTCATTAAAATCAACAACCTTCTCCTTGATGGTTTGTCACCGTTAAGCATACTCACACTGTTGTAGGTGTCTATAGTATATCGATTTTGTTAACGTTATTTGAACGTGACGTATATGACAAGTTTCCAAACCGATTAAAACATTATTGCACATCTCAATATGGCGTCTATATTACATCAATAAACGTTAATTAACTCAGCGTTGGCTGGGTGTAAGGTGGGGTGTAATTAGAGGGAGCTTCAATGGGTGCGTTGGCAGAGGGTCGTAACAATAAGCTTTCCATTCCTCTCTCACTCTTTGTCTCATTAACTGTATGTTCCTCTCCCGCTTGCGTGTAGATTTTTGGAACCGATTGCTTTGTCGAATGGTTTTGGCACCAAGAGATAGTCAGGGAGAGAGAGTTAGGAAAACTGAGGTACCTAGTAAGAGAGAGAGAGAGAGAGAGAGAGAGAGAGAGAGAGAGAGAGAGAGAGAGAGAGAGAGAGAGGGAGATAGAGAGAGAAATAGATGTGGAAGAGTCACCCGCACACACGCACATACAAACACAGACACAGTGCACAACTCGTCGAGGAATTTAATTAACAGGATTCGAGGTTGAAAAGGAGAACCACACCATTTTAACACCCTTAATGACTCCACACTTCCCATGCCATCTGACGAATGATATTATAAAGCACTTTGCACAGACCTGAAATATCTCGTTTCTTTGCCATTTAATTTGCATAAGTCGTTACCAGTGCCTAACCATTATGATTTGTAAGCTATGCTCATTTTATTAACTTAATATCCTGTCAAAACAGTCTCCTAATAATAATAATAATAATATGAAGGAGAAGAAGAATTGCAATTAAAATGGTGTCGTCATTGAAGCAATCTTGTCGTTGCGAAATTGTATATACCCGGGGGGGGGGCATCCATTTTAAGCAATCCTAGTGTGTGGGTTTAACCAAATCAAGACATTGTTTTTGAAATTGATGTGTGCTTGGGTTAAAGTGGCACAAAATGCAAGGGATTCATATTTTATTTTGAGAGTTCCATGTACAATTTTTTCTTGTAATATTAATTGTTATTGTTAATTGACGGCAAAAATATACATATTATGTTGAATCATAATGCCTATGATTTATTAGATTTTATCAAATTGGTATACAAATAAAAGTTATACAAAATAGTTATATTTTTCTTTCTTCTTAGAACTTCATTTCACAAAATAGTTTTTAACCCTTACATATTATAAATTAACAAAACCATATGTAACAAATATATATAAAAAAGTACAGATATATTATTATATTTCTTTTAGAAATTAGGGTTTTATCGCACGAAATATTAAATATATAATAATTATTAACTTTCGAAGCTTATCAAGCCAATAATTTTTACCAATATTTTTTATTTTATTAAAAAAAATGTAGATACTTATATAATATAACGAAAAATATAAAATTATATATTTTCAAAAATAAATTATTTATTTATTTAAATTTTAACCAAGGAAAAGTTATTTTGATTACGCTTCAATACCTCAGCGTATCAGCGTACCGTTTAAAGAATGAGTAAAAAGCGAAGCATAAGTGCTATCAGAGGTAGTGTGACTGAGTTGCCCTACGGCACCCGCTGTAACCCCTGTACTTAGTGCTTACAACGCGTACAATCCATCTTATGTTTATCTTAATAAACATTCAAAAAAAAAATTGTTGCCAAATTTTAGAGCAGTGTACAGGGTGATTCACGAAGTATACTTACCCCTTTTTTCTTTAATAATGTGGTTATTCAAAATCTGATTTTTTGTAAAACCATTTTTAAGAACTATTATCCTTAATATAAACATTTTAATAACTAAGAAACTACTCATTCAAATTTTGAATAAGGTACATGAACATTTTCAAAAAAATTATCCACTAAATAATATACAGTAAAAAAGCATGGTACACATTTAAAAAAACAGAAGTTTGTGTCGCCACAGGATGTAGAATATATCAAAATAAAAAAAAAACAGAACTTGGAATAAATTCATTATTAAAGGGAAAATGGGGGTCAGCATGCTTGGTGAATCATTCTGTATATTATTTTAAGCTCAATAAAATCTGTTGAGCTATTGTAGACAAACTATGAATAGAAACAATAATATAAAAAGGTTGGTTTATATATTATGATAACGTTTATTCATTATCCATTTATTCAATCAACCGACTAATAAATATTATGTTTAAGAAGAATAAAAATGTGTAGTACAATAAATCGAAGTATAATTTTTTAAAAGTATTTTAAATATTAATCATACATTGTAATAATGAATTCAAAAAGTTATTCCTGTTCTGATAACTGAAGTAACTATATGGAGAATATAGGTACCTACTTAATAAATACAATAACAATATTTTCTAATTTCTATAATACATTTATCATAAAATAGGATGACCATTTTGTTGTATATGAAAATTATATTTTGCTTAAATTGGTTCTCATAACTTAGATTCTGAGCGGAAGCGAAGAATGTATTTATTTTACAATGATATGTGTTTTTTGAGTCTGCTACCACACTTATACATTCGAAGGTATTTTATAAGTTTTTATAACTGTAAATTATAATATAAATAAGCGTAAAGTCATATTAAACATATATTCTATATCTATGAGAGATACAGGATAGTTGTGATTAGCGGTTAATTATAATATAAGGTACACATTTTAAACAAATAATAAATCATTTCAAAGTGGCTACACATCGAAATTTAGTTTACTGAAGTACTTAAAGGACTATTTAACAATTTTAAGTTACTCATAAAAATAATTAATGATTAAAGATTTTAAATTTTTACTGCAAATGGTAATTAATATTATAAGGTAACTTATACCTCGCATTAAAATGTCAAACCCTAAAGCTACAAATTCAATTAAAAAATGTCAAAAATAACAACGTTATTTAATTAAATAAAATTTAAAATTATTTAAAGTTTAAACCTCTTTAAAAAATTGCAAATTTTAACATTATAAGACAAAAATAAAGAATACCTCTTCAATAAAAAAAAAAACTTTTATTCTTTTTTTTTTTGATTAACTTTCTATACAAAAGGCCTTATTGTCTAAATTCTATTAACTATCCAATTCAAATTAATAACATTGTTAAATCCTTTTCATCTTATTAATTTAATTTTGATTTCATTAATATTGTAAATACTTAAATAAATTATATTTCATATTAATGTAGTACTTAATGTTATTAGGTACTTATTAGTTATTGCTATACAAATTCTATATAAATTGTTTTAATTTATATTATTCTATATATATGTTTATTTAATTGTTTAGAGACACATCCATTTAATATACATCTTCTTAAGTTTATGAATAAAAATATGTTTTAATTTCTAAATTGTATAATAATTAAACCTTACATTTAATGAATATTATACTATCTTATTTTTATTTTCATTATTTTTTAGGTCACAACTGACATGATTTAATATATTTAATCCATGTTAAAATGCAATCTTTTAAAAATTAAATTAAAACTTGGTAAATAACTGTCAACATTTGTGGTATTATAAATTTAGAAAAAACACACTAACTGCCGTAAACGTAAACGTGATCTGGCCCATCAAAACCTTCACAATAACTTTAACGGACGATGCCTGTCAGCATTATCCAGTAACGATGATGGTTAGTGTAAATATTTTGATTTAATTTAAATCATCTCAAAATAAATATAATTACTATAATAACTTAATAATAAAACTTTAAAATATAATGTATATAGTTATAAAAAATATAATACATAAAAAAATGACTTGTAATGTATAAATTATAAAACAATGTGATCAATGTATCACGTATACGTAAAATATATGGGTAGTTTTATATCTTTTCCAATATTTATACAGGTCATCAATGAAAGTTCAACGCACTTTTTACATATCTAATAAACCGTTGTTCCCGAATAAAGTTCTAAAATTACCCACCATCAACTTTGACTATTGTTTTACAGGTTTTTTCAATTTATTTCTGTCTCGAAAGTTTTGTACCCGTTTAGCAACTTTTTTCATTCTCCTTCTTTAAAGAATATTTTCACACACCACAAAAGTATAATGTCTTGAGAGCGTCCAAGGCCCAAGTCTACAATATTTTATCTTTAGAATAATAGTTTATAGTTCAAGAATTTTACTGAAAACTTCAGCATACAATATTATATTTAAAACTTAATTTTATAATTTGAATGTTCATTAACTTAATAATTTGTGAATATATTTTTTTATAAATGTATTTTGTATTGTTTTAGAGGCTAATGGAAGCTGGCGAACAATCTGCTTTAGCTAATCAAGAGGCTGTTGTAAAGAGTGAGCGTTATATAAACGATGGATTTGGGGATTATAAGAGTCTTGAATCAATAGACCGATATGATCAATGTGCATTTAACACCACTGTTAATTGTGTGCTGTTACAGAGCACATATGTAGATCCAGGTAATATTTGTTCTATTAGTAACATTCACAATACTTTTACTGATTACTACAAATCATAGAAATATATATTAAATAGTATAATATTATATTCCAATTAAAAATGTAAGTAGGTACATATTACGTATATTGTATAACGTATTTATAAGAGTTTTTTTTTTAAATTTCAAATAGTGATTACTGATTAAATATTGTTCACTTTAGATACCTACTCATTTAATTTATTGATAAAAATATTTTGTATTGTATTATAACATTTGAAGATTCAGTCGATGAAACTATAGTACGAGATATGCAGTGGACTGATCATCTCGATCCAATATTTGTAAGCAATTATGAAATGGACCCTGTACTATCATGGCAATATTTTGGTAGCACAAAAGGGACACTTAGAAGATTTCCAAGTAAGTGTAACCTACCTACTGGCATTTTAGATTGGAAATTTCGCTACGTTACTGTCATAGCGTATTAGTGTCACGACTCACGAGCACAAAATCAAATTGTATTAAATTTACGAATACCTAAATGAATAATACATTTGAACACGAATATCGAATAGGTACTGTGGTTTTTTCCTTAGTCGTCAATATATTATATCAAAATTGTATCACGTGAATTTCATGCATGAATTGTAATCAAGTTACTCTAACAAAACCAATAACATGTTTCTATAGCACTAAATCAAATAAACTATTATATATAAATAATATTTTTTTATTTAATAAACATGGCATAGATATTTTATAGACAATATTACGAATTATGATTCAATTACGATCTTTCATTTTTGTGATCAATCTTTAACCAGAAAAATATAGATTGTATAGAAAGTTCATGAACATAACCTAATTAAATAAGACTGAAATAAAAATGTTTGTTGATATTAAATTGAATTACTCAAGATTATAAGAATTCTAATTGAAAAAATATAAATTACATTATATACTGCCTATTTAAAAGCATTTAATCAGAGCCTTTGGTGGATTGTGATCAACAAACTTAAGTTTACTTACATTTATAAGAATATTGATGCGTGGTCCAATTAACCTCCAAGCTCTTCATTTATTCTAAGTCGTCCTTAAAGTTCTTTTCGTTCTACCCAACTACTTACTCTACTAATTACGGTTAAAATGAACCTCTCATCATTCATGGTAAACATTCATTATGATGTGGTCAAAATTTATTCCTGATATTTATGTACTGTTATGATATACTTTTAAGAACAACATTTTAATATACATATATAATTATTCGTTAATGCAAAAGAATATGTTCGTTGACTACATGAATTTTATATTTGTATTATAGCACTGAGATGGCCTTCATATTCAGGATTATCACCATCTGCGTTGTTTGACTATCGACTTAATCCGTGGTTTGTAGAAGCTGCAACCAGCGCCAAAGATATAGTTATAATAGCTGATTTTTCAATCGCATTATCTGACTATAAACTTAGTCTTGTAAGAGCTACTACTTTAGCAGCACTTGATACGCTGGGTGCTAATGATTTCGTCAATGTTTTATCGCTCGAGTCATCAAATTATGAAATTGTTCCATGTTTCAAAGAAATTATTGTTCAGGTAAACCTATACCATACACGTTACTATTTTAAACAATGGCTCATTCCTTTAAATTTTAGGCCAACGAGAAGAACTTAAGAGATTTAAGATCCGCCGTGGCACAATCAAAGTTTGCTGGTAGTTCTAACTTCACTGGAGCTCTAGCCCGTGCATTCGACATACTGCATAAAGTACTTTTGAATTAATTAATTTAGAAACTTATAGTTTGGTACGGGGAGGAGTTAATTTGTTGGGTGAAGATAGATAGGGCGGATATTAGTATAATGGGTGAAATTCTATTCGTGTTTGCTACCAATATAATCTAAATAATGTCTATTATGTCAAAATACAGTTTAATCGTACCGGTCAAGGAAGTCAATGCAATCAAGCTATATTGATAATTACTGACGGTCCATTTGGACCATATAAGGAAATTCTGCAACATAATAAACCACACATGCCGGTTCGAGTTTTTACGTTTTTAATCGGCAAAGATGACTCAAACGCTGCTGATATGAATTGGATTGCTTGCAACAATAAAGGTAAATTTTTTAATTGCACGTATCTATTATGGATACTTTTTTAGGAACATTTTATCTATACTAAGTCAAAATATGAACTTCTAACGCTTATAAAAAAAATTGTGTTTTTTTGATATTTTTTTATTACTATAAGAAAAACTTAATAACAGGAACATTAATATCTTAAAATTATTCTAAATATTTTTAAAATTGAACTAAAAAGAATAGTTGAATGATTCAAGTTGCTACGATTATATTTTTATTAATTACAATAAATAACAACAATTATTTTATAATTTCAATAAGAAAAACTTACTGATGATGAATATTGTATTCAAGTTTTTTGACAAAGTATAATGATATTTTTATCAACATATTTAAAAAAAATTTATATAAATAACATTTGGCGTATTTGCATTTAAAATACCTATATTTGTTTTCGTATTATTTAATTACTAGAAAATAATGTAATCAGTTTCTTCAAAAACTGGTATTGCATAAATATTCCCATATTTTGCGTATTTTTTTATTAAAAAAAAAACCCATCTTTAATAGTAAAAATTATTAATATCGATTAAAAAAAACTACGCAGCATCTTTCTACTTTTGATCCTCAAAACCACAGCCAGATACAATTTTCTACCAGAAATCAATTTCAATGAAAACTGAAGCATTTTTATTGTTCTGAAAGGTGATGTCAGACACACACACACAAAAAAATTAATAATTATAAAAAATAAAAACACACACCATTCTAAAACCAATTATTTAATCACTCTGCTCTGAATATAGTAGAAAAAATAAAAACTCCATAAATTGTTTTACTATCATTATAATCAAGATAATTATCACCATTTCTACTAAATACTTATTAGTAAATAATTTACATTACAGTTTACACGTTAAATAAATTTCAGGTTATTTCGAACATATCGAAGACCAAAGAAATCTTCGAGAAAAAGTATTAAACTATGTTTTAGTTATGGCTAGACCTTTAGTTATGTATCAAACCGATCATCCAGTATATTGGTCACCAGTCTATCTTGCAAGCAAAGTATTTATCTTTGAGAACGAACGTGGTCGAAAAAAATTTATATTTTGTGTTTGATTTTCAATTTTTACCATTTCAGGTTGACAATTTAAAAGCTACTGATACTATAGATGGCAGACTTATGACAACTGTATCTGCGCCCGTTTTTGACAGGAGAAACCATTCGGTAAATATACTGAGTACTATTGTATGATATCTTATATATTAATATTAAACTACGTTTTGACAGGAACGAGCTGCCAATTTATTGGGTGTGGTTGGTATGGACGTCTATATTGACGACCTAAAGAAACTTGTTCCAGCCTATAAGGTAAATATGAAGTTTTTATACGAGGTATATTCGATTTTTAAAATTGTTATTTCTCTTTAGCTCGGTGCCAATGGTTACTCCTTTATATTGGACAATAACGGTCATGTCCTTTATCATCCTGACTTCCGACCAACGGTAATAACTCATAGAATATTATCACTGATAAACGGTAACTTAATAATTTTATGTGTATAAACAATATTTTACAGCAATCTGATTCGGTCAGACCTCAATATAAGACGGTCGACCTGAGTGAGATTGAGTTACCGGATGTGGACACTAATAATAACACTCTATTGCTCGAAGTGAGTATTTATATTTTTTTTATAAATTATTTTCTCATTGGTTGAAAACGTTTTATAAATATTCTTTAGTTGAGGAGGGAAATGATTGAGCAACGGGAAGGTGAAACTACTCTAAAAGTCAAAAATCACTTGGATAATATGGTAATCAACACACAACATTTAATCTAAATAAGTTTAGCTATGTGTATAATATATTTAAAACATACAATTGTATACCCAAATACTTTTGAATTTTGAAAAAATATTGTTTGTTATTGAAATTGTGACGTTACAATTAAAGGCAAGAAAACTAAGTTGTAGATTATAAATTATTTTAATATAAAAATGTTCATTTTTGTGAAAAAAAAAATTAAAACTACTCACAGAAGATAGTGAGTTTAGGAGAGAATTATAATTAAAATATAACTTTATGGAAGTTTTGAACATAAAATGTGAACCCAAAATAATCTTTATTAAACAAATTAAATTTTAAAAGTATTTAATTTGATATTTTTTTTAATTTCTAGAGACGAGTATCTACTAGAAAATATAAATACTTTTATCATTCAATCGAAGATACACCTTATAGTTTAGGTATTGCTCTCCCAGAAAGTTATGGAATGTATGAATTGCTCGGAGAAGAAGAAATCAAATTGACTCAATTCAATAGTTAGTGCCTTAAAAAATATGTATAGATGTTTAAAACTTATTTGTATTTGTTTTTCAGTTACAGAGTATTTTAAAGGCAAAAACTGGAAAGTCCACCCCGAGTGGTGAGTACAAAACTTCTTACAAATTCTATTTTACGTATAATATGTATATATATATATATCATATATATTATATATGTCTCATTATTGAAATTTAATTTTACAGGGTTTACTGTGAATATAATTATGGAAATGAACATAACTTTAAAACTCCCGAGGATAGAGTGTTGCATTTTTTGTCCAGATCCAAACGTCCTGGTTGGAAATGGATGTCATTAAGGTCTAGAATGCCACAAAGAGAACCTGGTAATTATTTAATGAATTAATAAACACTAAAATATTAATACTTTTGAGTATTTTCAGGCACAAGTCAGGTTTATAACACGTGGAGAAAGGAAAAAGACTCTCATTACTGTAAGTGTTTTGTTACTAATACCTGTGTAATCAATTTAAATACTTATAGATTTGTTAATGAGATTTTTTTAATTACAGGCGATAAAAATCTTTTACAATCCTTAGTCTTCGATGCATTAGTCACTGATAGTCTTGAAAAATTAACAAGTCAAATATCTAAGGCTGATAAACAGTAAGTGCATTGTTCATTTTTATATCTTATATATTTAATTTAAAAGTTTATAAAAATAGTTTTTTTTGGACTCAAGTTTTCCTGAATTTCAAGTATTATGTGTTTTTACCATTTTATATAATTTGCCGAAAGTTTGAATAGTTGTTGATGAAAAAAAAATATATATTTACAGTATTTCAAAACTTTTATTTTCAGTAAATCTACAAACGCGTTACTCAAAATGCAAAATGTAAAAAATAGGTAAAAAAAAAAAAAAATAAACTTTGGCTATAATTTTTAAACACGCATTCTAACGCACTGCAATCACAAATCATGACTAATGTCTGATTATATTATGTACCTATACTCTCACAATATTATGTATAATTATAAGTCAAAACACATTAAATACACACATATTTGCACCAATATTAATAATAATTGATAAGCATGATTACTTATTTTTATTTTATTTTACTTTATAAAGAAATCATAAAACAAAATATCTGATTATTTTGAGTACCTACCTATATAAAAAGATTTATTTACATACCAATATAGTTTTGTTTACTTCAGTTATACGCTGTTACATTTATTTATTTATTTATTTATTCTGTTATTATTTTTTAACTTGTATTTCTTATCATAAATTTAATTTTTTTTATATTTTCTACTTCAGGTTGCATATGACAATATTATAAAATATATTTTATCAATCTATCATTCCCTTTCATTATATTTGAAATTATATCGAATTAGTATTTTTTCATGTTTCTATTTTAGCATTTGTTTCTACTGATCTATTCTAATTTGTTATTATAATATCTTAAACGTTCGACAAAAAATATTATAGTAATATATCTCACACTTTAAAATATTCAGAAAAATATCCTGTTGTTAAATTTGAAACAAACGACATAAATTTAAAAATAAATAAATATAGAATACAATACCTAGACAATAATTGGAAATAAATATTTATAATATTTAAAAAAAAAATAACCATAATAGATCATAATAAATCAAAATAACTGGACCTAAAGTTTTAAGTTGAACAGAATATGATTAGTAGATCTTCAAATAACTTAAATACTAGGTATTAAAAAAAAAAAAAAAATGGTTTTGTTTTATATTTGGTACCAATGAATTATTCAATATTCATATTATTTTAAACACTTACGTTATTCTGTCAAAAACGACAAATACACAGTTTTGTTTGCAGATATTTTATTTTGTCGATAAGGTATATAATATTAATACTACTTTTAGTTATAGTTAGCTACTTTCGTTTTATAATATTAATTATGATTTATAATATATTTGCACCTAATTTTAAAATTGCACTAACCTTGTCTACATTTTAAAGCCCAATAGCCACACTAATGGCACTTCTGCACAGGTAAAGTAGATGAAACACGTGGTACATTCAAACTATTTGCACTGAACTGTAGATTTGATATTTTATTAGATCAGTGTGTCACAGTACCTAACGTAATTTAAGATTGTTCTTCGGAAAATATGGACTTCAATCGATTTTGAATTACATATTTTTTTATTTATTTATTTATTTAAGTGTTCCCCACCCTAGAAAATATTTTGAATTATTATTGCAGCGGATTTGGTAAGATACTAATATAGATGTCTCCCTTCCACATAATATTTAAGTTACAAACTTCTGAAGAAGTAACTATAATTTCATACCAATAATTTTCATAGTACTAACTTGATCGATTTTTTTTAATCAGTTCAAAATTAAAAATTGTTATAGATTTAATTATTTTTTTTTAAATACTTAAAATTAAACTTCTGTGGCTTCTTCAGGGGACTTTTTAATAATACTATAAGTTGAATAAAATATGTATAAAATAACAATTTTTCGTTCTGTATTAATTTGTAATTTGTACACTATGTTGCACGCGTTCGTAGCCAAGGACATCATATGTTTGGTGTAACGCTTACGTTCATTGCGACAAGGAGTGGATTATTGAGATGGCGAGATCACGGAACAACTAACAACAGAGGCCCCGAACCGTAAGTTTGATGATTTAACATGTCGTATTATAAGTATAAGCATTCATTTTTCACACATTATTCTAGACATTTTAGCGAAACCAACAAAAAAGCCATAGACGAGGTGTGGTACAAAAGAGCGATTGACCAACACAACATAGAACCTGAAAGTTTTGTGTTTTCAGTGCCATTCAACTCTGGTAAATTTAATTTTTTTTTCATACTAAAAAAATTCCAATTGTAATTTTACCATATATAAATTTCTATCAATGAAATTTTAAACGATAAAAACCAATAATTTTAGTATTTATTTAAACGTGAACATTGATATTGTATATACATTATACAGTTACTACGTCACGTGTATCGTATATTAGGGTAGGTATATAGGGTTTTAGGGTTGTACATTGACTCCGGAGGAAAACAGCTATATTTGTAAAATTATAATGGGATATCCGGATATGTTGTTCATGTAAAAGGATAAAAATAAAACAAAGTTATTCGACTTTTTTACAGGCGCTGGTCTCGATCGACCACTGATTACAGCTACCCACGCAATGTTCGTTGAAAATAAAGGTCATCGAGCTGCAGCCGCGGTTGTCGGCATACAATTTCAACATTCATCGATCGCTTCGCACTTCATCAACATCACCTCGGCCGTACGTGTTTAAGTGAGAATGAAATGATTACAAAATGATCTAATTTTTTTTTCTTAATCTTTCCCAAGTGTACCGGCATGACCGGATGCAAAAAGACGTGTGCTTCCGATGATCTCGACTGCTATGTGTTGGATAACAACGGTTTCATCATAATATCCGAACAATCGCATCATACCGGACAGTTTTTCGGCCAAACAGACGGTACGATTATGGACTCGTTGGTTCAGGACGGTATTTACAAGAAAATCACCATACTCGACAACCAAGGCGCGTGTCACAGCGGTATCGAACATGGAACCGATTCAGCGTCTTCACTACGAGTAATCATACAATAAAAATAATAATAACGATTATCTCTATATCAAAGATCACTCAACTCGACTAGGACAGTTTACGACGCATTTTATTTATTTTGCAGCCTTTTCAACCGGTCGTCTGGTTTGTAAGGTGGTTATTAGGTCGATTGGCTTGGTTAGCAATCGAAACTAATATCTATCACGTTCTATTCCCGGATTGGGTTCAAGCTCAAGAAGAAGGTATATATTTTATTATACTTCTTATTGTATAATATGTACCCAGTAATATTAATGTTTTAGGAAACTAAAACCAAACCTACTATTATAATATAATTTAAATAAGTGAATTTCTATTGAGATGGACCTTTCTTGGTAGAGGAGAGATATTATATTTAAATGTAAAAAAGAACATCCCCCCTCTAATCAACAAACGACAGTCTTGTAATCCGAATAGATTTTTTATTCTGGTACCTTTATAATACACATGCTTCGTCATTTTTTCCACCAGATCCAATGTATTCTGAATACGACCTGGGTCCAGATGAATTCGTACCAGATCAAGATGAGAAGACCATAGACCAGAGTGACAAACCAATGACGGACGGTGTCGGTGGTAACCGAGGTAGCTCCGGAAACGACTACAAAGACATACCGCAGCATCCACCACTGTACGTACCCAGCATGAAAAACGCCGAGTACTTCAGCCCAGTTTACAACCGAACTCAACCTGGCATAACTAGGACATGTCGCAAATCGGTCGATTTGTACGTCCTTCAACCGAACAGATTGAACATGAGTGGGTCGTTTAACCCACTCAAAGGAAAACTGACCAATTGCCACGCTACTGGATGCGAACGGTATGATAATGTTGTATTTACCTACACCTACTGTTATTAATTACAGCATATTATTATACCTCTATCAAATGTTTGCCACGTGAAAACTATTGGCCATTACCATATTGTGTGTAATTATAAGTTACAGCATTTAAGACATGAATAAAACTATATTCCTTCCCAAACTGTTTATCACTACCTACTCCTGAGTCCTGGCTCTTAAATTCTATATAATATGATACCTGAGTCGTCAATTAATGAGTCCTTCCGAGTTCTAGAAGGCATAATACTGTAATAAAATATGTATTCTATTGGGCTGTGGAGTGTGGATACCCTAACCATGGATAAAGTTTAGACAAATTAAATCAAAGATTATTATTTATCCTACTCAAAAATATCGAATTAAAATAATTATATTATCATGAATATAGAAAAAATGATAAACTTTTCTCTTAGACTAGTCACAATTATATCTGAGTACATTTATTTCACGTAGGCAGAAAAAAACTCACATCAATCTCTTGACTCGATAGTTGGATACATATTATTTACTTTTCATGTTTGCAGGCCATTCAGCGTGCAAAAAATCCCCCACAGCAACCTAATACTATTAGTGGTGGATACTCTGTGCCCTTGCGGCAGCAAACAACTGAGCATCGAACCACAAGAGGTTCGAATGGCCACAGATGAATCTGGACAACCAGTGTACAACTGTCAAGATCAGAACATGTTCCGGAGACGCACAGGAAAGTGCATTAACTATCATCCAGAAGTGAGTTTTTATCATTTTGTAGTATTAGGATTTTATCAACACTTTAAATTTAGCACTAAATGTCTATAAATTGTAGTTGGTAACTAGAGATTTCATTATTGTTTTATTATTTTTAAATAAGAAGTATTTGGAAGAGAGATATTCACATAAAAGTGACGATAATTCTAAGGTTAGGTATATTGTGCCGAATTATGTACAATATTGACCTAAAATTTATAAACCGCCATTTCAGATTTTTTCATAAACATTTTACACAAAATATAACCAATTTAAAACATTAATAAATGAAATTATGAAGTTCTACTAACATGTACGTATAAAAAAAAATTAGGCAATGCTATCATTTCATTTTATTTGTATAAGTACGTATTTTTGTATGCGAGCGTAGTGCAATAAAAATTAAATTTTATACTACTTAATTGTCTTAATTTATATTATTTCATACTATAACACTATTATAAATTATAATACCACCCATTGATTAAGACAAAAAAAAATTTTTTAAATGATTTTTAAATATCACGATCAGTAGATTTTAATATCACTCATGTGTGGCCCAACGATGATGAACTGTTGAATCATATCGTGCGCGCGTGTGTGTTATTCACATAGATCTCATGCGGGAATTCAAACTTTTCGCGAATTAATATACATTTTTCACACTATTGTTATATATGTAGCTATAATAGCACCAACAATTTTTATAATGTATAGCTATACGTACCTATAACTACGGCGGAGTTTACCAATTGCGCTTAAAATTACCTTTTCATATATACCAGCTACTGATTTTATTATACGTATTTGTTTTTTTAAACGTATAATATAAGACATAATAAGTAATATATTTTAATTATCAAGTTTTAGTAAAACTCTATAGGACGTAAATTCCTGTGATATTATAATATAATTTAATAATCCTAGGTTGTCTATGTTATTATAGCGTATAGAAGTCCGATAAAATCAAATTTATTCCAGAACCCAGAATAATATAACAATGTTTTAACACCATGCTTGATCCACACAAATACAAAAAAAATATTTTACACAATAACATTATAGGGACTACCAAAGGTGCATGTGTTACACAAAATAGGTATATTTTCGTTGAACAATGGAAGAAAAACAATTATAGACATAAAATAAAATTATTGATGAGTTTGCGATCATATACTGAGCACTGAGGCAAATGAAAAAATGTTCTGATTTAAATTATTATTGTTTAATCTAATTTTGTAAATTATCATACATGATTAACACGATAAAAATATGTAAAGTTTTACTTAGTCTTAACAAAGTTAATAAAACAGCTGAGAGTTATAATGGAGTTAAATAGACATTATTTATTGTTATGCACAGTTATTGTGTTTTTGTATTACAGAGATTTTTACTATACTTTTAGATTTTAAACCGAAATTCATTAATCTTTTCATTAGTTTATTACTATTTTACCATATATACTCGGACACAGGTGCAAAATAAATTGTAGGCTATTTAAGTCAGCATTTGGCAAGGTTAAGAACTAACTAGGCTAACTTTAGGGACCAACTTCTAAGTCACACCAGCTATAAATTATAATAATAATATTTCACCGAATTAGTGTCAATAAATTATAATATCGTCTCGTGTTTTTTGATCGACATGTTTTCCTTTTCACTTTCCTAGGAAATTGAAATCAAACAGTGCGGTTCGAGTTCGGCGCTACTAGTCACCTCGTACCTGGTACTACTGAGCATGGTAACCGCCATATGGATAACGTGATCGTCGTACTTCGGCTGATCGATGAATTCCTCAGCGCCTTCGGTTTTACGAATAACTTATAAGTGTATGATAATTGTTATAATTTTTTTCTTTTTTTTTTACGTAAGATCTTTTAAGTGGTTTTTTTTTAATTTATATTATTATATTATTCGTTTAATAATGGCCAGCGCTCGAATTTATAAGTGTCCCACTAAATCGTTGTAATAATAGTATTTGGCCTACATACTCATATACACGCGCACATAATATTCATATCGCGTGTGATTTGTATACATTTTATTTATATATATATAATAATATATATTGTGTGTGTGTATAATGGATCTTCCATTATATATGTATATATTATATATAATATTTATTATATAATACCATGTATGTAGCATAACTATACCAAAATATTTTTGTACGTCAAAAATTATTATGTACTTATGGGAATGAATTTAATATGATAATTGATAATGATATAAAGAAAAACTAGACAATAATTCGTTGGTAAATTTGCAATCGTATTGACTATATAATAATAATAATATATAATAACAAACAACACGGCATATAAATAATATTATTATATAATATTAATCATACTATAATATTTCACGCGGAGCAGTGCAATGTTAATTATGATAATATAAAATAATAATAATGATAATAATATATAGTAACAGTTAAGCGGGTTCTAAGTGTATTTAGGTTAGAAAAATAAATCAACACAAAAGTAGTTGATTTCGATTGCTTACGATATTATGTCATAGGCACCTATATAGTATTACGTTTGAGTCTCCCATTCTACCCAGGTCATTTTTCGAGGACTCTTCCTCCGTCATTTCGTTCCCTCCACTATACTATATATACTATGTATTCGAGTATCGTCGCGAGATTTTTTTTCACAAACACGACAAATCAAAAACACCCACTTAAACGAAAAAAAATAACAAACAAAGTTTATCGTCACTAGGACGAGAAACCATAAACCGAAATCAGATAGGTACCATAATAATATTAAGTGGATTCAAATAATATTTTAACGCTACGTTTTTCTTCGCGACTATATGACCTCACGAATTTTCTCAAAATCTGATATCTACCTAAGAATATTACATTGTATATACTCAAATTGTGAGTTTAATGCTACAGCATGGTATTTAAATACAATATCATATATTATTTACGTTCAAAAGTTTAAGAAAAAAAAAATACAAGATACATTTTATCCGCGGAACTCCCTAGCTGTATTCTATACTATATATTATTATAATAATATTATCTACTAGTGAATTTGTGCAGTTCTGAATTAATAAAATATTATATTGTATTCTACTCTATTGAGTTTTTTTATTGTTAAAGTGTTGTTTGTTTTTGACTTTTTGTGCACTACAAGATACTATTAAAATTGTCATTATTAATATTATTATTATCATTATTATTATTATTATTATTATATAGATACGTGTATATAAAAATAGTATATTATATTAAACTATTTAATTGTTAGAGTCGTTTAAGAAGTATATTATATATTATATAATAAATATTATAATAATATAATATATATGTGTGTGTGTGTGTACCTATGTATATAATTCAGTTCACAATGCAATTGTTTTTTTATCGTTGAACTCTCAGTATTGTATTCTTCTTTTCATCGTGAATTTTATATTTATTTATAAAATCGTATATATAATATTACAAAATAATGTAATTCACTTTTTTTTCCATTTTTTTTTAAATTTTATTAGTAAAAATTTGTATAAAGTAAACAAATTATATATCATCAGATTTATGTCAGTCAAATATTTTAAATCGTGCGCAATAGTATCAAGGCAACTTTTATACGAGTACATTGGTATTAATATTATTAAATCGTCGTTTGAATAATATTATCTATACCTATATTATATTGCTTCTTTTCACGAATCGACTTAGACCTTTAACTGCACTAGAAAACTCGCAATAATATTATGGTTTTCTCGTTGATTGAAGTATATTAATTACAATATCATTTTATCATAACATTAAAATATATTATTAATTCGTGTAAAATAAAAAAATATATTGTACCACGTGGTATATTATACTTAATCTATAAAATGCACATATAATAATAATATTATAGAAAATGCTACACTTTATAATAGTGCCGTCTCGATCTTCTCTTCGATTTATATGTCGCGTTTAACATTTAATATTATTATTATCATAATACCTATACGTCATTATTACTATTACGATTTAAGAATTTTGTAATGGGTTACCGATGTTTGCAGTTATTATGTTGTTGCACCATTGTCGTACACTTACACCACCAAACACGACGTCCGTGTAAAATGTTTTAAATTTGATATCAATCCTAAGACAGATTTAGCGTTTTATTTGTTTGATATTTTAAACTGTAGTTTATAGTCTAAATCATAATCTCCAATTATTGTTAAAAAAAAAAAATAATAAAAAACGTGTAGGCATGGGCATTTGTTGGCCTAGAATTAGTTAATACATTAGAAATATTTTTATTAGAGTTTATCGCTATTTAAACATTATTATTGTTTAAGACACATTTTGTGTTAATTAGTCTGATAGGCAAATATTTGGTTTCCTATCCCCAACCAATAGACAATTTTTTTTTTTGTTTTTTTTTTAATACATTTAAATTGTTAACTTTATGAACGCAATAAAATTGAAAAATGTGTGGTAATTTTTTTTTTTTGGTAGGTTTACTTACCTATTGTTACCTGTTAGTTATATCATAAATATTATGTTTTTTTATGTATAATTATTGTTAATTTCTATAGGCTTAACGATTTAGAATAATTATTATCATAGAACTTAATGTTTTAATAACTCAACGTGGAATGTTCATTATTGTACGAACGTCTACTATTTTTAAGCATATACGTACATACATGTATTAAAACATATGTATAACTCATGTCTTCCAGTAACATATTATGTAATTGTAAACATTTTACAAAAAGAACATAAAATCGCTGTCAGTTCTTTCAGTTTTTTTGTAACAAAATTATTTATTATAATCATATAATCATTATCACGCCTTTGTTTGTTATACCACAGTTATACCCGTTATATGACACACACATACAAGTGACAATTCAATCGACTAGACATTGACACAAAAAGAGTCTACATAAATAGGTAAACACACAGCGGTACGCCTGACTGTAAATGTGTACCTAATTAGGTGGCCAGGTTACCAGGTTATAAGCTGGTCACTGTTTAATGGATAATATTCAATTTGAATTCAATGATATGATATTATTGTATACGAAAAACGATTCTGAGCTGAGATGGTTTGTCAGTGTGGATATTTTATGATATTATATTTTTAATACTTTTTAATTTTTATTAATACGATTGCCGGTAAGTTAAATTAATATTATAAAATTACAACAAAATAACTAAATTCGTTATTCTTGGTTATTTTATATGTAATTTCGTCCAAATTTGATCATAAGCTAACTATAAAAAAACTATGTGTTTAAATTTTTGAGATATTTTGTTACAGAATAACCTACTATTACGTGGAACCTTTTCAATCCATAGCTATAAAAGTTGAACACTTAATTAATTATTAACTACAAAATTATTTTTAAATTTTTAATTTGATAAAATGATGTCAACAATAAAACTTAAAAAAAAAATTGTGCCTATGTATTTTTAATAATATTCAAATGCTATTGTAAGTAATAATATTTCAGGAGCCTTGTATTAAATTTTCAAGCTTTTTGACCCAACATATGAAATTGTATTGACATTTATAGAAAAAAAACAAAAAAAAAAAGGGAGTCAAGTGGATGTCGCTCTGCTGTACAGTAGGTTACAAGTAGATCACTGTATAATGGATGGTATTAAATTTGAATTCAATGATATAATATCATTGTATACGAAAAACGATTCTGAGCGGAGACGGTATGTCAGTCTAGGATATTTTAAATTATATTGACATTGATATTTTATGGTAGCTGTTAAGTTGAATTAATATTATTCATATTATTTAACTATTAACCTAAAATTATCAGTGATGCTAGAAAAATATTATAATACATACTTTTACTCGTTAAAATTGATTTTAATATGTAATTTCGTCCAAATTTGAACTTAAAATGTCTGTAAAAAATAACTGTGTTCATATATATTTTTTAGATTTTTTGTTTACAGTATGTACTATTTATTAGAATCTTTATCTTAAATTTTCAATCCTTAGTTATAAAAACTGACCATTTTATAATTATTTAATTACAATGTTTGATAATTTTCGAGATTTTGATGAATTTTGTCAAAATACAAACTTTACATGCTTATAAAAAAAAGGTGTGCCTATGTATTTTTAATATTTTTCAATTGCTATTGTAACAATATATCAGAAGCCTTGTATTACATTTTCATTATTTTTGGCCCAACAGATAAAAATTTATTGGTATTTATATAAAAAAAATCTAAAAAAAATTGAAAATTAGATGGTGTATAGAAAATGCTAATATAAACATTCAGTGAAATTTTCATGCATCTACAGTTATTCGTTTTTGAATTGCAACAAAATAAGAAAATTGCTACATGAGAAATCGAATAAATATCTAATCTTGTAAAAATTTGAACTTAAAATGCTCATAAAAATTTATTCTAACGTGCTTATAAAAATTTTTTTATTGATAAAATTAGGCAAACTTATGAGGAATCTTGTATTACATTTTCAAACCTTAGATTTAAAAAGAAAAATTTTTATGAATTTCTAACTCAAAATAAATTGCACATTTTCGTCATTTTTACGTATTTTGTCAAAATTTGAACTTTGATTAATATAAATAAAAATTGTGACTACGGATTTTTAATATTTTTCATCTGCCTTTGAAACTATATATTAGAAGCCTACTATTAAATTTCTAAGATTTTTTACCCAACAAATAAAATTTTATTGTTAATGTCCGTTAACAGCTCAAAACTGTCCTAAAAGGTGATGACAGACACACAAATAAAAAAAAATTTAAAAAACACACATCATTATAAATATAATAACCTGATCAGTGCGTTCTAAAATATCAGTTCCAATATGATATTCATAATTTAATATTGTGTTAGTCAGTCATGTAAAGTACTTGAGTAAAAGTATTCAAATACGTATTCTACATACATTTGAAAAAAGTACTTGGGCACAGTATTTAAATACTTTTTTGAAAGTATCTGCATTTAAAATCAAATACTATTTTTAAATACTTTTAGATTCTGAGTAGAGCGATGAATGTATTGATTTTACAATGATATTTTGTGTTTTATTTATTTACTTTCTTTTTTTTATTTTTTTTTTGTGTCTGTCATCACCTTTTAGGACAGTAAAAATGCTTCGATTTTCTTCAACAGTACCTTTTCTGATAGGAAAGTGAATCTAGTTGGTACTTTGGGGAGTCAAAAGTTAAAATTTCTCAGTAGTTTTTAAAAGCGCCGTGAAAAACAAATGAAAAATTAAGGTAAAATTAATATGGTACAAGGTTGTCGATGTTTAAAAAATTGGTTTAGTAATATCTACAAGATTTAAATTCGTAAAAAAAATTTGGAAGAGGAACGTGGGCCCGCAGGTAATTACTTTTTAAGGAGTGAGAAAAAAAAATTATATAGTACCAGGTTGTTGATGTTTAAAAAATGTGTTTAGAAATACCTACAAGATTTATATTAATTAAAAAAAAATTAAAGCGGAAAGTGGGAGCCAGCAGAACAATACTTTTTAAGAGATGAGAAAAAAAATTGGAACCGGAACCTATATACTTTCATTTTACAAATTTTTTTAACCATGTATAAAACAAAAACAGGCAATGAATTTTACATTTTTTAAGAACCGATAAGAAACCGAAACCTTTATTTTTGTTTTTTTAAAAACCTAAAAGAAATCGAAACCTTAATTTTTGTTTTTCTGGGAACCGAATCGGAACCAGAACCAAAATTTTAGTTTTTCTGAAAACCGAACCGGAACGGGCACCGTAGATCATCAAGGTTCCAGTCCCTGTAATACAAACGTCGGAATTAACAAAAAAAAAATTAAGGAAATCTGGAATTTTTACGCAAAATTAGTTTTCGGCAAAATCGATTTTGGTTTTCGGTGTAGGTAACTCTAAAAAATGTACCGTAGTCCGTAGATATATGCAATTTTCACTAAATGTTTATATTAGCATTTTATATACACCAGAAATTATTTTGACCCATGTTGTGCTATTTATAGGCATACAAAATTTTCGATTGTTAAGTTTTTTTTATATAATTAAGATTTTAAAATTGAATACACGCGCGATTTCTTATAAGTTTTTCTATTTTTATCAAAAAAAATGTAGGTATTTAATTTAAAACTATTATTTGTGGGTTCTTAAAACGTCTAAAGTATATTTTTATAAACAAATATGATGATATTCAATATTATGCAAAGAATATTAATTCAACTAAAATAACGTCTTAAAAATAACAATATAAAATATCATAGTCTGACAAGCCGTCTCCGTTCTGAATTGTTTTTCATATACAATGATATTACCTACTAATATAGTCAGTGTTCGGAACGTTCACTAAAAAAATGAACTCGTTCACGTTCACGTTCAGTCGTTAAAAAGGAACTCGTTCAAGTTCACGTTCGTGTTTTTTTAAACGAACGCGTTCACGTTCACGTTCTTTTAAAAAACGAACGCGTTCATTGGGTCGCGTTCATTTAATTTTTTTTTTTATGAATCGTTAGCCTGCAGTCAATATAAAAATTAAAAACCCATAAACGTATATCTATTATACCATAATAGATATACACTTTACCTATTCATGATAAACCGATTAGGTTTATTACAAATTCATGGAAATCATAACATTATTGTTGTATTTCTAGCCGGGGACACTGGAATTTCACGTATTTAATTTATATATTTTGCAATTAAACAAATATTGTAGGAATTATAATGGGAAAAATGAAAATATTATTATTATAATATAATTAATTATTTTATACATAATATAATATTTATTAAATGGTAAATAAATTGAACGTCTTAAAATTGATCAAATTCATTAAAAATATAAACGTCGTTCACGTTCACGTTCTATTAGCAAAAAACGAGTGACGTTCACGTATCGTTCACTACATATGAACGTGAACGCGTGAACGTGCGTTCATGAACGACGTTCTTTCCAAACACTGAATATAGTATATAGGTACCTACAATATTATTGAGTTCAAATTTAACTCCATCTATTACAGTGTCTCCCTTGTAACATTCTGTACAGCAGAGTGTCACCCATGTACCAGCTTATTTTGATTTTAAGCTATTCAACAATATTTTTAATTTCCTCAGTTTATTTCCGATAGATATTAATAAAAATATGTTTTCTTAAAAAACCTTGGAAGTGTAATACAAAATTCCTCATAATGTATTTGTTCATTAATTTGTTTTCCATACATACCTACACAATGCAATTTTCAAAATATTTCAACTAATTTTCAGGTTTTATTTTGCGAGATATAAGAACGCCCGTGTGTTGCATGTTCAACACAATTTATAATTAATTGTATAAATATATTATTATTATTATATTCTACGACCTGCGTGTGCCGTCGTCACTCGTCACCTGTGCTTATGTATTTTATAAATTGCGCGCTCCGCACATAAAATAATATGCATCTACGTCACCCGAGTAGCAGATTGCCCGTGGGCCGTGGCAATAAATATTAATTTTAAGACTAAAAAGTAAATGTAAGCCCCTGAATAATAGGTAATCAAACTTACGTATATGTCGACTCTTTGGGTTGAATATAGCGGTGCAAACTATTTGCGCCCATCACACCTTTTTTATAATCCACTTGCGCCCGAAATCATAACCCATTTGCGCCCGAAATATTTTTAATGAAAATGTGTTAAACCCGTGCGATGTTGCCAAACTGTATTCTGGAATACAAGCAATATTACCTTATAAAGTTAAAACTATTGTAGGTACATATTATTTTTCCCGTTTTAACTATTTTTAATTTTTACGCTACCATTTTATCAATATTATTGAATATCGGTCCATTTTATCTTAATTGGACTTCATGACGACTCTCACTTTTCTCTGTGTATGCGTTGTGCAATCTTACACAAACTATAAATATTTTACTAGAGTATTATACGTGTGTTTCGAGTGTTTAAAAATGGAATTTAATATAATAATTACTACTAAAAATCGTGAGTATTTAATATTTCATAACTTTAAATTCCACTTTAATAGAAATTTGGTTTCGGGAAGTATAAGTTGGCGTTGCGTTAAAAAAGATTGTAGTGCGTATGTATAATTTTTTCAACATTTTTTTAATAAAAATATTGACATATTATTAAATTATTATATTAACTTATCATGAAATATTTTTTATTTACTTTTTTTAAATTATATATCACCTAATATATCAACCTAACCTATCACAACGGCAACGTTGCATACGAAATGGGCGCATATGGGCTATAAATCGGCAGGTAGTACCTTATTTTTCGGGCGCATCTGTCCATATCCTTCGGGGCGCAAACAGGCTGAATATAGGTGTGCCATATCTAGAGTACAGATTCCATATCAATGAACCGCTATTTCTTCATCCGTCTTCATCTCACTCTGAACCGATAGTATCGAGATATTTTATGAAATTAACTTGAGCAGAAATGCAGAATGAAATATATGAATAAATGTTGTATAGGTACAAAATTACTGTCTAACGACTTGTCTGTTCATTGTTGGCCATTAAAATTATTAGAACTGCGAACCATCTCCGACGAATGACCAGGTTGGCGTTTGCCATAGAATATAGATGATAAATATTATACTATGGCATCGTCATCAGTTTTCAATTTTTTTACTTCTTTGGATGAGACCATTCATTTTTATTTCATATTTCAAAATAGAATATTATTCGGAGTATTTAAATCTATAAAACTAATAACAAGGGACTCTGTAGGTATAGTATATTATTTAGCTACATTCTTGTTGCGAGTCCATTTTTTTTGGCATCTTGCAATATTGGCAATAATATTGTTTTTAGTTTTAATGGTTTATGGTTAAAAGCTATACATAATGGATCAACTGCAGATAGTTTAATACCAGCTAAGTCCATAAAAACAACTTGGTGAAAGAAATTAAAGAAAAATATTTGGAAAATAGCATATTCTTAACGGGTATACGTATTTTTTTTGTACCTAAATGTATTATACTATTATACTATTATGTATACATAAATAACAATATTCTCATTTAATTTATTATTTGTAAACTGTTACAGCAGTTTTTGTTGATTGGTATATTGTAATATTTTTAGAGGCCTAAGTTATGGTATTTGATGGTACATACACCAAAGACCAAAAAATGCTGCATTCTTACTCTAATGATTAATTGTATCTATAAGAACATAAGGTTAAGGTAAAAAGGTAAAACACATTAAAAAAAAAAAAAGAAAAAGTATTTGAAAGTATCTATAAATACTTTTTAAAAGTATTTGTATTTGTACTAGAATACTTTTTTTTCCAAGTATTCAAATACGTATTCTAGATACTTTTGATAAGTATCTGCATCAGTACTTGAATACTTTTTAAAAGTATCCTTTACAAGACTGGTGTTAGCTATATTGAACGACATTACTTTGCATTTATTGATGGCTAGCTCAAAGCCAACTGCAGCATTACACCGGAGTACCTAGTACTACCTCCTAATGAATTTAATGATTCTAGCTACTTATTACAGTCCGAGATAGATTTTACATATTGAAATAATTTTACACCACCAGTAAGCAATTGAATACTATACAAAGACAACTGAGCACAAGGAGTTTATTAAAATGTTGAATAATAATGTTGATAGATGCCCACCTTTAGGTACGCCTGACGAAACTAAGAATTTCTCTGAAGTGTGACTAAACGGAGATACAAACATCAAGTGATTCAATTTATGAAATGTTAAGTATAATTTATCTTATATACATTATTAAATTGCTGAACCAATTTAAATATTTCACTAAGCAAATTTATCAACATTGTCTATCAGTATTAGACATTAAGGTAATTAGGTACCTAGTTATAGTTGTAAATAATGTGTTAACAAAATATTTGAATTTAACAACGTTGCCTGTTGTCATTTAATGTCTAGACCAGCATTTCTTAGACTTTTTTATACGTGGAACCCTTTCTTATGTCCACTTTTATCGTGGAACACATAATTATTTTTTTGCTTTTTAATTTTTTTACAGCTCGACAATTAGAACCCCTAATTTGTTTCAATAGTTTTAATGCGTCATTTTATGTAAGGACTATTTGCATAAAAAATAATCAGAATTTCATTTAATAATAAATAATATTATGTGTACTGTATTTATTTCAAAAAAATATTTTAAATTATAGACAAATAGGTCTTCACTAATATAAATCACTTCACTGAAACAAATCTGAAAACACTTAAGTTTCGCGGAACCCTGAAGTTATCTCCGTGAAACCCCGGGGTTCCGCAGAACACAGTTTAAGAAACGCTATAACAAAAAATAGGAGATAGATGAGGACTGTAAGGTCTTTTAGAAAAAAAAAAATAGTTATCAAAATCTGACAATTCTACAAGGCCTGGAATTATCCCCATCGTCATTTTTTTCAACATAATCCACCCTATCCGCTCCTAAATAGGTATCGGGTAGTAGATTAGTGGAAAAGTATTATAATTAAGGTGGCAATTAAAATACACAATTTAATTTTCAAATTTTATAAAATTGCGGAAAACCTTGTATACATTTTCAAGATTTTTGACTAAGGTAAACAAATTTATTCACATTAATCACAAAAAATAGGGGAAGACACACTGCTATATACGAGTAGTAGGTGTCTAGAGTGCATTGTAAAGTACAAAGTAGTACATACCTATTTTAAATTAGAATTCAATGAAAAATTATTGTAAACAATGAAAAATGCTTCAGAGACGGTCTGTCGGTCTTTGTATCTATAAAATTGAAATTTTAACACTTGAATGCAATTTATGTGGTTTTACACTAATTTTTTTTTGAATTTTTGTAAGAATAAAAAAGCAAATAAGAATAAAATATTTTTGAATAGAAAATACATAAATAATGTATTTTGAAAAAAGAAAATAGTCTTATGTTATCTTATAAAATACTTGATTAAATCTATTTTATACATAATGTATTAAGATTTAAAATTATCATACATTTGGTTTTATTTTAAGGCATCAAAAACACAAATTTGAATATAATTATTTAGTTAGAAAAAATAAAATAAAATCATAAATTGTCTATTCCTGATTTACTTTGATTGACAATTATAACTTCTATTGAGATAACATAATGCATATGTTATAAATTATAATAATATATAATATATAAACATACAACATCCTACTAAAGTTTTTTAAAAAAATTAAATAATAATTAATTGTATCACTTTTTGCTCATAAATCTTTAGTATTACAATTTTATTTCATGAAACTAAAACAGAATTAAATAAGTAACTGATTTTTATGGTAAGTGACTATCAAAAAGCTTCAGGCATTGTGTTGATCTCTTATTAGGTCCTGAGTCAGACAAATACAAAATTTTTCCTTTTGACAAATTAATACTAGTTCATAGAACTATATCCGTACAATACAATTGCTAAATGGTCTTATATCTGTTTCTCCCGAAGATGAGGATGATCCTGAATATGAACGACTTCTGTTGGTACTGCGGATTTCAGACCGTGAATCATTGGTGTTTATTTTTCTTTTTTTCTTTTTATTTCTTTTTGTTTTTTTTTTCCTTTTGTCATTAGTATTTCGAGATTTTAAATGAGCAGTTTTAGAACCTCGAGTAGCAGTTATTGATTCTTCATCATCTGAGGAAGAATCTAGAATGGACCTACCTCTTCTTACTTGAGATGGATATGACATTTGAGATAAACCACCATATACAGGACAACTAGAAGAATTATCTACAGTTGGTGAGTATATTCTTCGTCTCCTTAAATTATATCTATTCAATTGAAAAAAATAATACAAATATAACTTTATACTTAAAATAATATATAAAAATATTTGAAACAATAATTTTCTTACCTATTGTTTGGTCGATCTAATGAATCTCGAATTCCAGTAGACGTAGATGGTTGGTCTATAGAGGCAGAATTAAGTGGATCAATAGAACGGAAGGAGTGACTAAGAATTTCAACATCAGAGTCATCAGCGCTAGAACTAACTTCAATAACTTCCATTATATGTGGCCGTATAACTTCTTCATTATCTGAATCCAGTACAATGGTTTCACCAATAATATGCATGGGTGGTATTAGTTCCGAATAATAAGGCCTCTAAAAATATACACATATTTATATTTACAACACCTCATAATTTTCAATATTTTGTTTATTTTACAGTCAATTCAATAGCATGCGGCGGATAAGTATATTGAACATTGCTATCGTAGCCACTAATGTCGTATGGACTATGAGCAAAATTGTATAGTTCATGGCAAAAATGTACTGCACGCATATCTAGAAAAGGCCTTATGACGTTGACCAAATGTAACTGTCTTATTTCATACACTGCAAGTGATCGCATAATCAAATTTGTCACAGTAACATCAGTATTCACTGGGAAAGGCATTGACTGACCCTCTAATCTTACAGATTCCCTTACAGCAACTAGATCTCTAAGGATGAATGCATGCAATCTGTACGTTTGTGCTGGATTATCTCTGAAAAAATAAAAATATGCATTAAATAAATTTTAATTTAATTTTTTATAAACAAAAAAGTTTCCAGAGAGAGGCAAAGTGACTAGATAAGACACAGGCCAAATGGCTGAACTTAGTCCACTATTTCATAACTCCACAGACTCCACTACACAACATAAAATATAATTGGTTACAGCAGCGTTTCCCAAACTTTTTCTCCGCCAGACACCTTAAGAGATAGTAAAAATGATCAAGGGCCCCTTGGTAAAAATACAATTAAAAAACAATAATAAATAATAATAATAATAATAAACTACCTATCAGTTGTTTGACCAACTCGATTAGAGGTCTCTAGTCTTTATTTCTTTTCAACGATAATCATTTCGAAAATGTACTTATAATCAACAGTATTACTCAATACTCCATAGAGTCCATAGAGTCATATGGTCACACAAATTAATAACCATTAATATTTTTGTTTTTATATAGTATAGTATTTTCAATTTACATTCGCGAATTTGCTCCGGTATAATTTGAACCCCTAGGAGTCTGCGGACCACAATTCAGGAAACGCAAGGTTAGAAAATGAGATATAATGGGTTGCTATCTTATTCTAACGGAGTATTATAAGCTATAAATGGAGAAAGGTACCATGGATAGGGTATTTGAAGCCCAAGTCAAACATAATTTTAGTGTCCATAATAATTATTCCGTCGGCCATTTAGGCATACCTAGGTATACTAGCCCAAATTGATCTGTTACATTTGTTATTACTTATTATACTACATTTTAAATTTGAATTTGTTACAACTATTTATTTTTTTCAAACGTCTTTGTATTATTTTTTGCTGTAGGTACACTATTGATAAAACCAAACAAAAATCACAGTAGTTAACTAACTAACTAGACATTTTTAATTGATGGAACTATTTAAAACTTTAAGAGGACTTCTTCTGCAAAAATAAAAATCCATAAGATAAATAAATTAAAGTAAAAAAGTAAAAAAAGGTGGGCAAGTGGTATTTAGTGCTTTATATTTTCTATATTTAGATAAGTTGAATTAAAATGCGTTATCTGTTATTTTCAGATTAAGTTGTTTGTCTTTATTATGTTTTATCAGTAAAAATATTCCGGGCAGAGTTCACAATTATAAAGGTTATCGTGGACTGACATTACATCTGCCCTCCTGGTCTGTAACAATAGGTGTTGAGTTGGTTACTGTAATAAATTGAGGTGTTAAATTTGACTTTAATGATATATATATATATCATTGTACAAGATTCTAAACGTAGAGGTTCTGTCAGCCAAGATATATATATATTAATAATATGCTTTTGATATTGAACTACCTTATTTTATTAATAGTAAGTTGATTACATTTTTGACAAAACCATTGCGCATTTATTACATTAATTATTATAATAGTATAATTTCCATTTTGCGAATTTTGTCAAAATAAAAATGTTAAATGCTTATAAAAAATGTTTGCCCATGTATCTTTAATAATTTTAAGCTGGTATTATAATATAATACTATGAGCAAGACTATAAATTCAATGCACTAAAATCTGACGATATATTTACAAAAATATTTAAAAATGCAAAATGAATTAAAAATTTAATTAATTAATTTTTTTTTTTTATAATATAAATATTGAAATTTTAGTTTTAATATTCATATGAACCTTAAAGTAGTCTTGATTTTTGTTGTTAATACCTACAAAAAAAAGAGAAATTGACTAAAATAAGTAAAATAATTTCATAGAAGCTATGTCGACTTTTAAACAAAAACGTAAATATAATGAAAAATAGTATTAATACGGAGAAATCATTAAATCATGCATAAATATAGTACATTTTAGGTTATTTAAAGAAACTTATCTAAAGCAGATATTACAGTAAACACATTTTTGATACAAATAAAATGTCGTGTTTTAGATTCTGAGCGGAGCAATGAATGTATTGATCTTACAATGTTTATTTTTTTCAGTCTGTAAATATTTTTTCTAGTATAAATATTAAATATTGTTTTGATTTTCAACTTGAACGTTTTTTCTGGTAGGAAAGTGAATCTAGTTAGTAGTTGGTATTACAACAGTTACAAATTTATAACATTATCATTTATAGCTAAGGATTGGACATTTAAGTCAAGGTATCACATTAGTAGTTCATACTGTCACCAAAAAAAAAAAAAATATATAAACAGTTTTATTTTTGTTTTATTACTCTTTGAAGTTCTAACTTTGACAAAATTGGATATTTGAAAAAAGATTAACTATCTTAGATATTTTGTTGTAATTTAAAAATATTATTATAATATAGGCTACTGAAAGACACTCGGAATTGTTTTTTGTATACATTTATATCATTGAATTCAAATTTAACACCTTTCATTACATGTAATCTACTCACCTGTAACCTCCTACTGTACAGCATATATACCTTTTTTTATTATATTATGTTTATCAAGAACAAATTATGGATCTGAATTACCGCATAAACTAGGGTAGACCTTATTTGAAGGGACATTTTTTTTGATTATTATTGATCAATGCCTCCAAAAAATTTAAATACATATACAAAAAGCTTATGCAGAATTTGTATAGAATTTTGTATCTATATGTTAAGATTAACCCGTGCCCCTAAAATTAGTTATTACTTAAAAAAACTACCCTAGTGTAAACGTGAAAAAAATATTTATTTTATAAGTATACAGTGAATGGTGGGCAATGAGTAAATTGTTTTATTCTGTTTTAAATTGTATTTTTTCTTTTTAAATTTTAAGGTTATCTGTGATTTGACACACCACTCGAAAACAATACAATGTAATCATAAATACAACTGATGTTTAAATAGATAACTTGCTGAAAATATTTTAAGCGGGTAATAATAGCATTATATATTTCACATATTACATTCTTGTTTTTTTTTTTAATGTTGCATTATTGAGAACTATGGTAAAGCAACAAAGATATGTTTTTTGAATAAGAGCATCAAGAGCAATTTTGGAATATATGATGTATACTCAAAACATTATTTACCAATACCGTAAAACAACCCTGTGTATCCTATGTGTGTTTTATACTTTTATTATTATTTTATTTAATATTTATATAAACATTTTATATTTGTTCAGTAATCTGTGTCTATGACGTTATCACATTAACAATTGGAACATAACTAATTTCATTAGGGTTGAAAATAAATAGCTAAAGTACCCTATGGGCTATGAGTAATTTATAATCAAATACAAACTAATTTTTTAATCAAACTTTTTTCAATAAAAAAAAGTTAAACCTCAGTTCACATTTTTAATATGTATCAAATTAAATAATAATTGACTAAGATATGATAATGAAGGTGGATATGAGTGTTTTGAACACAATATTTAAAATATACAGAATGTAGAGCGTAACAAAACCCTGACAAATTAAGTAACTTTTATGATAATCAATTTTTTTTTATTTAATATATTTATTTGTCAGCAAATCTCATGCTATTTCAAGTTTAATATTTACATTTAGTTTTAATTTTGTAATACTGAAAAAAAGAATTTTAAATCTGGTCTAAATATTTTTTTTTTAAAAAATGAAAAACAGCCAATTTATAAATCTTGTTTTTGATTGCAAAAACATTTATCAAAGTCAGGTGGTTTATTTATCATGATTTTTAAAAATCTAAGTTTTTAAAATAAACTTATTAGTTTAAAAAGTAATAAATTTAAAAATAAAATATTTTGATTTTTACAAGTTCTCATAAAATATTTTTAAAAAGTTTATATTTTTTGAATTTAATGGTTTTTTTAAAATTGTACTTAACAAAACTTAACTTAACAAAAATAATGAGAATTTTAAAAATTGTAAAAATAAACTACATGAATTAAATAAATGTTTTTACAATTATTTTTTTTCTAAAAATCTTAATTTGAATTAAAAAAAAAAACTATCAGTTTTAAAAAATAAAAATAAAAAATTTTACAATAAAAGTAGCGCAAGCGTCAGTAAATTATTTAAAAAAATTGATTAGAACTAAAGTTTTATCATTTGTCAAGTGTTTCTGTTATACTCTATGTTTTTAATTATAATGAACAGTTGAACTTATTAATCCACCAACTACTTCCTAGCTTCATTAGACAACATTTAATTGAATTATGAAATAATTGTTAGCTTAAATATTAGAGTGAATAAAACCTATTACCAAAATCAAACGTAAGAACATTATGTGTGTTCTCTTGTTGGCTTTACAGTAATTTAATTTTTATGTGAGTTATGAACAGGCCTGGATTGGTAAAAAGAGGTCATGGGATGCTACACAATTTAAAAGGCAAATAACAAACATTTTGGGGAAAATTTAAAACATGTAGATTATTTAAAATATATTAATATATTTTGTTTTAATAAAATAATAAAATATTGAATATACATTAAAAATGTAAATAGGTACTAAGTTTACAAGAAACTTTCAATCAAAATTGTATAGTATTAGATCAATAATAATCATAATTTGGTAAAATCAGCTGTTCATTAGGTGTCTAAAGAGTCACAGTAATTGATGTGTTAAATTAAAAATCATTGTATACAAAAAACGATTCTGAGCAAAGTCTGTCAGCCTATAATATTACTAAGTATACTTGACGATATTATTGTGATTAAAGTAATTTATTTTACTATTAAGCATTGGTACTATAGTAGGTTACATTCATTTTTGACAAAAATCGCATTTAAAAATATCTTTGTGTGTATAAAATTAAATATTATACCTATTATCGAGGTACCTTAAAAAATGACTAGTAATTAAGTCTTTAAGTATCTAATTTGGTCCAAATTTTAACTTTAATGTTTATAAAAAAAATGTGTTTACAATATGAACCACTTACATGGTAACTTGTTTTCAATTCTTAGCTATAAAAATTTTACTTTATATACATTTTTAACTGCAAACAATTTACAAATTTTTAGTTTGATCAATTTTGAACTTTAAATGCTTAAGAAAAAAATTGTGCCTATGTATTTTTAATATGTAAACAATGTGTTTACCTGTTGTAACAATGTGTTAGTACAATAACTATAATATTAATTTTTGGTTTAG
Organism: Nasonovia ribisnigri; assembly: GCA_027563435.1. NCBI lineage: Eukaryota > Metazoa > Arthropoda > Insecta > Hemiptera > Aphididae > Nasonovia > Nasonovia ribisnigri. The sequence continues at coordinate 242,633 of JANEHU010005176.1, read as the reverse complement.
CATGTAGGACCTTGAAAAATATTTGTTTAATTCTTCAATTACAGAGATAAATTTTGGTTAAGTTCTTATTTTGGATCATTATTAAGCAATTTATAAAACTATTTGTGTACGTCTTCGAATTGATTATAGCATAAACATTGTGTTAATAACAAATTAAAAAAGTATATGTAGAAACAAAGCTTCTTAAACTGATTAACCTGTTTCCTTTCTAGCTACTTGAAATGTATTCTTTATGATTGTAATAGTTATTTTATAAATAATAGATCTACTTACAATGTTATCAGAGAATTGTAGTTTTCGTCTTCAAAATTCATATTAATTTTAGGTAAAGTAATTAAGGCATATTTATACTGATAGGGGAAAATATATTTTAAGGCAAGGGATGCTGTAGCATCTCACCCAGGTTATGAGTATATAAAATATTAATCCTTAAAAATGCTCATAATTTACTTAAAAATTAATTGAGAGGACACAGATAATGTTCTTACATCACTCTAATATTTAAGTTAACAACACAAAATTGGAACTGGTAGATGTACATTTTGGTATATTATATGTTAAATAGACGGAGACAACATATGCGAGTACAACATTCTCTTTAGAGCAAAATTGTATAACTAAAATAAAAAATTAAGTTTTTTTTAATTTTACCGATAAAAAGCTGAGGAACAATCTCTAAAACGGCCAGTTGAATCAGGTAATGGTGTAGCCCACGCATTATCAACATACACTCGTATTCTTATTGCTTGACCTGAAAATTATGGGAAATGTTAAAATGTATAAACCAGGAAGATGCCACACTTGTGTATGTTGTCTCCGTCATATGAACAATATAGCATATTTTTTGCTCACAATAATTCATTTTTCAGTTATTTTTAAAAATTAGAGTGAAATAGGTCTAATTTAAAATTTAAAAGTAAGTTGCAAGGCACCTCAGAGGCTTTAATTGAGTTTCTAATTAAAAAACAAGTTATGAGTTGTTATGAGTTATAACAAGTTTAAAATTATCATAACTTGCTTCAAAATTATAGTATCAATAAAAGCCTCAGAAATGCCCTGGGAATAATAATTTTACTTTTAAATTGTATAATACCGATTCACAAAAAATTAAAAAAAATAAGATTCAAATGGATTATTGTAAATGTATATTTGTCGGAAGGAGTCAACACACAGGGATGGCGTTCTCTTAACAAAATTATAATAAACATTAAATACCAATGATTGGTCTTTGTAAAGTAGGACGTGGATAATTTTCAGACGGATCATGTACAAATGGACTCATGCCATTTTGATTATGGTCCACACCGTCCACAACTTCCACACCTTCTATACCGTCCACATCGTCCACGTCATATACAGTCCGAGCTGTATTCATCATTCTCTCGTTTCTGCGGACAATATCCAAAAACAAATTCATTCTGAACATCCTAGACGAAACATAAAAAAACACATATTACACACAAACAAAAACTTTAATATACAATACAACATTTAACTAAATAAGTATTATTATGGGGACCGTTGTTGTTTAGGCAATTTAGAACAATAAATTTAAGCAAATATTTTAAAGATATTTTTATGTTTGGTTGATCTTTTTTTAATACTTTAAAATATTTTATCAATGCATTTTGCCCATCATAACCGATATGGGAATCATCCGTGAATTTCACTAGTATTATTAAAAATGTTATATATATTTAAATTACATTTTACAAATTTTACTACACAATTTTTGTCTCGGAATTTCAATATACAATAAAGAAATATTACGCTTTAAATAATCCAAATTTAACCTAATGTATACTTGTACACAGTTGCTAACAAATATTTTTGCTTGTCAGATGAATTTTTTTTAAAAATTTAATATTGTCAGTAATTGTATATATATCATTGCATTTTGAGTTATTTTCTATTTTAATTTGTTGTAATACAGCAAATACTTTAGAGGCATTCAAGTGTGATGAGTCCATCTTTAGGAAACTATATATAATAATTATTAACACTAATATAAAATGATTTCACGTTATAAATACAATTTTGTCTAACCATTACCCATTGATTTTCTTAAGCAGGTAAAAAGGTGATTAGGCTGATTTATATAATATGATCATTATTATTATAATAAAAGCAATATAATTTGCATCTATACTGTAGTCAGAATAAAAGCACATCAGTTCACTAATGTATAAACGATGGGTGGGTGATAGAAGTATGCGGGTTGCGGGTATGTGGGGTGCAAACTCGACATGAGTTTTTGTCCGCTGCCTGGTGTACTTTAATTTGAAAGAGTACAGGTATTTTTTAATAAGTACATTGATATATTTTTAAATTAATGTAAATAATATAAATGATAGATTCTTTACATTTCAAATTAAATATCAAATAATAATTAAGTACTAGTAATAGTACTTTACCTGTCTATATCATCTGACATTTCACTAAATGGCCGTATGTATATTCTTGGTCTAGAAAAATTTACATTGTAAAAAAATATTGCAAATATAAACATTATAATATTATATAAGTGTTATAAAATAATGTGTTTCTTACGACGGTACTCTGGCCGATAAAGGAACATCATATGTTTCGTGATCCAGACCATCAAATGAATGAAAAATACTAACGAAAGGTTTCTTACATAATGGACAAGTTGGTTCGGACTAAATAATAAGCATATAAAAACATATAATTCAAATATAAAACATATAAAAACATATCAACATTGTGATCAAGACATATAAGTATGAAACTTTTCAACATTCTGAATCAAATAAATTTTTATATTATCTGCATTAAGTAAATAAATATATTATATTAGGTTTTCTTAGATTGAACTAAATAAAAACTTCAGACAACGAATATGAAATTTTTCCGAAGTTAAATTAAGTTCAGTCTTCTTACTTTTTAAGCTATTACGGTAAAAATAGCATGCATTTCATACAGTTATAGTTAATTTTTATCAGATATTTTTGATACAAGATAGTATACATACCTTAAACAATTATTAATTATTAAGGATCAACTAAACTTACATATGACCATCGTTGTAAACACTCAAAACAGAATGAATGCCAACACGCATTTGTATGACATTTATTGTTTAAACTATCAAGACAAATCGAACAATGCGTAACTGGCGATGAAGGGCGTCCAATAGGTCCAAGATTAGAAATTCCATTATTAATGGTTGAAAGTGTTGATACTGTTTCTTCATCATCCGATGACAACTCTACTACTCCACTAATAGGCTCAGATTTTATGATTACTGACATATTGAATCATAAATTTCAATTCTAAAATAAAAATAAAATAAAAAGTACTTTAATTATTTTGCATTAAATAACATTAGGTAGGTACATAAAGTAAATATAAAGTAGATACTTTATTAATATATGTAGTACCTATATACCTACATAAATAATTAAATTAACAAAATTAGCAAAGTATTTCCCAGGTTATTATGACAACCAAAAATCTTTTAGGTGCCAGGGATAGATTAAATTTTTGTTGTTGTACATCTGGATTATCATGACTTGTGCCAACTACTATAATACCAAAAAAAGTAGTTTTTTAAGATGGAAACACCCCAATGATTTTCTATTGACGATTAATTATTCTACAGATTAGAATAATTTAATGCTAATTAAAATATGAATCTTTTAAATACCACTACAAAAAAAAACCTTCCTCCTCTGTGAGCATGCTCATGAGAACAGAATAGTATGGAACACAATTAAATATACCTATTAATTGTGGTAAAGCATAAACTTTGATATCTTGGTAATCGCAATAACCTGGATAAGCATAGCATAGAAATTGAAATAATCGTGCTAACCGAAAGAACCTTCAAATTTAAAAAAACACCAATAATATGTTTTATTTGTAATTTAAAGTAATGTATCAATTTTATCAATTTATATTAACGATACCAGATTCATATTTAAACCTAACCTACTTTATTAAAAATAAGAGACAACAATTTGACAATTCAATCATAAACATTCAAAATATATATATTTTTTTAAATAACAGATAAAATCAATTTATATCTAAGCATCATACCTAATATGTGAATAATATTAATTTTATCCAAAATGTATAGGTACTACAAAACCTACACTATTAGCTTCATGGTAACTTATGTTAAAATATGTACTAACTACATATCAATATCTATTTTATAAGTTCAGAATATGATTTAATGAGAACGATCATAATTGTGTTCGTAGGATACTTAAGTATTAACAATAACTACTAGGTAGTACTTCCCTTTCTAATAAATAAAATACTTATAACTCATAAACCTTAAATGATAATGATATCATCCATTTGGTATTCTATGGTTAAACAAATTTAAAACTAAATTAAAAAGTACATATATTGAATACTAATATGTCCAATATAATCTTGTGAAATAAAACCCAAGTGTGAAATAGCAACTTTAATAAATAATTTTTCGCTTATTCTGTAAGCCTATAAAAAACTTAATAGTAACTGGTAAACAGAAACCCAGAACTCAAAAATGTTTGAGAAGATATTTAAATATTTAAATTCATATATAATTTTGCTTACCATTATATAATTAGTAGATGCTCCACAAATGTAATAAATAAATAATGATTTATTGTATTTTCGTTTGTTTTATATTACTAAAATCTGCTACGGAGTCAATAGTTTTATTTTAGGTACAATAAAGAAACAGTAAACGGACAGTTTGATGATTAGTTGTAAAACGTAAGTAACTGCGTGCCGTTGAGAAAAAATTGTAATCAATATGTGTAGCCAGAAGTCAGTAAATTGCGGTCGGTAAGCCGATCATTTAAAGTTTAAACACAGCGACGGTTGAGATCAGAGTAAAAGTTAAATTAAAAACGTAAAGATAAAGTTAAAACAAAAACAGAAATATTTGTTTTTAGGCAAAATAAAAAAATTCGATCACTCGCGGCTGAACTACGACCAGTAGCGACTAGTGACCACTATCAATCGCTGATCATTAATTACGTTTCCCAGAACAGAGGAATATAAATGAACATTATAAAAATTAAAACTCTGTTAGAAAGCACAGATCCGCTGGTCGCGACGGACATTGGACATTTCGACGTGTGTAGCACTGTAGAAGAAGCCGTCGCCGTCGCCCGTCAGCTGCGTTGTGTCCGTGTAGCCGTGTAGGGTGACATATACGCAAGGTACCGCAGATCGGCAATGATGCATCAATTTTTTGTTTACTGCAACCACGATTTAAGATTTAAGTATAATCGTGACTTCAACTACCTTTTTAGTATTTAAATCCTCCTTGGTCGAACAGGGTGGCCAACTCCGGTTCCCGCGGTGTCGTGACAATAATATGCCGGTACGCCATATTCACTGTCGATTGTGTTTCTCTCATAGCAACGAATTAAGATATTATCTTAATTCATGCCATGCCGATGTCGCCATGGACTAAGATGCAATGGACTGGCAGCATCGAAACAATTTCCGAAAATGTCTGGTGTTGTCACTTGTTAACGGTCCTTTACGTTTGCTTAGATCAGTTTGTACACTTCCTATGCTGCAATGTAAAAAATGAATAAGGTGCTCTGATTGGTCGGCTTTCAAATCAGTGTGACCACAAACACCAATGCTAGTTTATTATACATACCATATTATTTAAATTTGAATTTATTTTAGATAAATCCAAGTTCCTCTGCAATATGCATTGTCCGAGTGAGTAAAATAACTAAGATTTAAAAAATTGGATTAATATTATTTCCATTATGTTGGGTGTGAAACGTGCCAAATAAATTTTCCAACTTATCTTGATTGATTCGATTTGTACTCAAAACATAACTCTCATCAGTATTAGTAACTTTTAGTGACTCCTATAATTAAAATAAACCAGAGATTGAAATTAACCAACCTCTTATAAATTTCATTTGGTTTGTCACTCAGCATCTGTTTTTTTGTTAAATACTTGTAATGTTTTAAAAAAGTTTTCCATCAATTTTAAATGGGAAATTTGGGCATCAGTATTTTTAAAAGGTCTATTAAAATTTTTGAAGACAGGTCGTTTAGATGAATTAAATATGTCAAACAGTTTATCCATATTTTAAATAAAGTTAACTGTAGGTGATGAAGTATCAGGCTTGATGCTAAGAAAACTAGCATCCCAGCTGCGACAATCTCACTATAGGTATATAAACACCTGTGCTGATAAATATACGAGAATTTTTTCAAAAGTCACAATCTGTTTTCATATAATCTGTGCTTAGATCATAATCATGAACATTAGAGTAATTTAGAGTACCTACTCTAATGTTCATGATCATAATATACTATCGATAATCAATGTAGCCACGGCGTATTATTTTGTTGCCGAATGCCGATATTAGCGACGAGCATAGATATATAAAACAATATATATATCTGTTTAATATGTCTGTGGCGACGAGTCTCTGAATTAAGTGATCGCGCATGCGTGGTGTAACTTCTCGCATAATTATTAATTAATAATTATCCATTGGTTAGCGGTTAGTATCACAGAATTATTGTATAGTCCGTGGTTCGTGGACTCGTGGTTAATTATAATATTATAGTAGTAATTGTACTATTTTTCAATATATTATTATATTTAAAACATAATAATATGGTGATTTGATAATACATTTTCTGTGGATATGTAAGAAGTTGCGTCGTGCATGCGCGTTACGAACACCTAACTCGGTGACTCGTCGCTACATCTAATCAATAGTTCAAAATTCAATCACCATTTGCACAGTGCCACAGTAACAGTTAATATCCCATAACACGTGGAATTTACCAGACATTAGTGACTTGTAGAATCCTACTCTCACCCCCCTCACCCAGACAATGCCAATCCAATAGGCCATACTCCATCTTAGTCCATGATTCATGCTCATAGTTTTCAATTATAAAAAAAAAAAAAGAAAAAATCATTATTATCCTATACTCATTACTCCGAGTATTTGGACATATAAAAATCCCATATTTGACAAATACCTAGTTGATAATTATTTATATGTATCTTATATCTAAACTTTAAATACATACAAATACTCGTTCAAAATTCGATTAATTTATCTAGATGTATGTATAGAACTATAGAAGTAGGTACTCTAAAAAATATTTTTTTGTATAATAAGTAATAAAATATGTTTTTATTCAAAAATAAAACTACGTAGTCGTTTTTTCAAGCGTTATTTTATAACAATTTAAAATTATGTAAAAATATTAGGTTTTGAAATAATGAGTGTTCTTCAATAAAATAATCACCCAGTGTAGTATGTTGTATGTATTAATAGTTTATATAAGATATCTACCACAAGGACTATTAGTATAAAATACATTATAATGTTATATATTATAATAAATATTTATTGATATATTGTTTGAGTAATCTATTAAAATGCATGAGTAATATAAAAAAAAATTTAAACTCTAATAATTAAATAAATTTTGATAACAATAAGTATAACATTCTTAGTTAAATATTCTTATTTAGTATAATATGAATTTATAATGATAACATAACATGATTTAGGTACACAATACACATCACAACAAAATAAGGAAACTACAAGAAATTCTTTTGACATCTGCAGTGTTAATAAAATGCACTATTCTATCAACATTGTATGAATTAAAATTTTATTAGTAATCACTCTTGTTCCAGAATTTCTTGAGGTCCATACAAAAATAAAAATTATACATATATATATATATAAATATAATTAGGTATTGGGACACTTGGTAAACAAAATATAGTCAACACAATATTAAATAAAGTTAAATTTAACCAAAAATAGTACACATTTAAAAGGGTAAAATATGGTCACACTATAGAATAAAATATAACCTACCTAGTGTTCCATTACTCTGAACACCAGTTCCAATATTACTGATGACTGCTGGGCTTTAACTGCTATTGCATTCACCACTGGGACAAGATGTTCGTCCAAACTTTGCATATATAAAGGGGGAAGTTTACTTTGTCCACTTCCAGCTTCATATCCAACCTATATTTGGCCAATAACACAAATTAAATAAAATAAAATATTTTCAACTTCAAATATATTACAGCTATTTTCAGCATCCTACAGTTAAATACACTAAGACTTATCTTAATTTTACATTATTTATGTCAATATTATTTCTATACTTTAAGTTATAAAAAAAAAACAAATTGAACATTATTTTACCGAATCAGGATTGATGACAATTCTTAAGGCCAGTGGAGTCAATGAAGCCGCAGATAACAAATCTAAAAGTGGAACCAAAGCAGTACATGTCGCCTTGGATATCGATTCAGCTGTTCTACTAGTGTCCAAAGGTTCATCCACACGATCAGACGTTTCTTCACACTATGTTAAAATAAAAGAAACTTATCTGGTAAATATTATATTATTAATTCAATGGTAAGAATAAAAGTGAAAGTTTTTGTTACAATATCCTATAAGTTGAGGAAATATTAGAAGTACAAATATATGAAACCCTTTCCAAATTTCTTGATTCCTTTTAGCCGTTTAAGGTAAACTAAAGGTATTAATAATAATAAATCATATAGAGTAACATACTTGTATAACAAACACTTCAGTCCATCGAATAAAATGTCTTTTTCCTGAATAATCAACACCGTTATGTACTCTAATTGAGTATACACCATCTAATAGTCTGCCATCAATACAACTCTTAACTCTAAACAACAAACAAAATAATTTGCTGATACTATAAAAAATAAATAAATTAAGTTAGCCATTACTCACCCAATGTTGAAATTTACATCATCTTCTGTCCAGTGGAATATCACTGTTTGCTCATCATTGGTTCCACAATTTAGTTCAAAGTCTTTCATTAGACGAAGAGCATCTCGTAACAATGCCATTTTTTGTGATGACATTTCAACCATGACACCGTCTTCTACTATTCGCCATCTGGTACTAACTTCATCTTCTAAATCACCATTCAGTGCAATAAAACTGGCACCCGTTACTATATAACACATAATTTATATTAGTTAATACAATTAATGTCATATAAATTAATTACATTACTTTTTCTAGGTTTATTGTGAATATTAATTGCCTGTGTATTGTAGTTTCCATCATCTTTAGTTGACTGAACACATACTAGATGAGAATCAGCAACTGCACTGAAGTTAGCACCAAATGCTAAAAGACCACGATTCGACGCCAATACCAATCTTGAAACCTAAAAATGAACATATTTTATAAGTTAAAATAAATAATAGTAATATTAAATATTTTAGTAAACTTGTAAAATAATATTTACTTGATCATATCTATTTCGAGGTAATAGCACCATAATTTGTTTTTCGTCCATATGTATATAGCAGCCTTTAACGGTTGGTAAACCATAAGAATATTGTCTGAAATCCTATAAAAAATATGCACATACATTTTTATTAATTAATATTATTAAATATATAACTTATTTTTATTTATTTAAATTGGTACAAATTCTTAAAAGTATTGTTAAAGTGAAAAACAATAACTTACTACTAATAGCTTAATGACTGTTTGACCGATTTCTGTATATAAAGAAGGTCGATTTCTTATAGACACTAACATACATGGATAATAACGATATTCTGCTCCAAGTCGTAGCATTAACCGAATAGGGAACATTTTAGCCCATGGAGTTTCATATCTAAAACAATATTAAATACAAATTTAGAATTTAAAACCCAGAGTCATCATAATGATTAAATCTCGTTTCAGAGCTATATCATCGGTCGTGCCCTGTCCCCGTATACTGATTAGTTGTTGCTATCATAGTATTATTCACTAACCATTATCTACCAGAAAATGTTCAGATTTAGGCGGAGCCCAACTTTTGGAAATAGCACGACAGAGAACATAGCTGTAAACCTGACCTTATACTCAACTTAGTTTCAAATTGATAAGATATTAGAAATCAAAATAACTTACTGATGAACAAGCAATGCAAATAAATAAGGGGGTGATGGTAAACGTAACTTTTGCATACACTGGTATGTTTGTCTTACGAATAAAAATCCACCATGGTTATTGGAATCCAATAATGTAGTATTAACAGGGGCAGTAAAGGACATATCACTAACTGTTACACCTAAAATTATAAAACAATTATATATTAACCGATAATAGCTTAATTAATAATAGTTATTTCGTAAAAATAATAATATAAACCTGTTGAAGCGTTTTTATACAAATTGTTAACAAAGAGAAATATATCACGAGGTGGATGCTTTTCATTGGGAACTGTCTCCAATAAAATGACTACCTCATCTTGACCAACACATGCAAGGCCTTCAGTACTCATACACCATGTTTCACGTTTAACACAACAGTCCACTGTTGGAAAAAAATATATATGCCATAATATTATAGGTACTAAATACATATTATTAAACAATAGTATGCTTACAAAAAACTCTCCTGACATAAAGAAACAAATTAGGATTGACAGCAAACATTGTTTCTGGATCATTTACAGCTATTGGACGTTCGGTGTCATCAAATATCAATTCACCCTGATCTCTCTTAGCTGCTGGTGGCAAACCAATATTTGGTATGTAACTTAGGGTTTGAGAATTTAGTGGCCTTCTGTTGGCAGCAATAACACCTAAAAATAAAAATAAATAGTTATGAATAATTATTTTTTAGTATATCGACAAAACTATTTGAAGTAACTATTCGATCATATCATCTTCAGTGATATAATTTAATTATAATAAGATTATTGGTGGTATAGAGCAAGGGTCTCCAACTTAACAATCCTACAGGTCCGGAACAACATGTCAAACTAATTTATATTTTGAAAATTAATTAGTTTTTATTGTTTTAATTTTTTAATTACTAAAAATAATTATATTATACTTTCAATTTCATTATCTCTATAATCTATCCCTATCTAAAAAATATTGGGCTGTGATTTCACAACTTTATAGGAGAAACAAAAAACAGTTTTGATGCTAAGTATTTTTAAATTTAGTATCCTTCTGAATAAATACTAACTCTAAAACGTGTACCTACTACAACTTTTTGAAAAAGTTATTTTTACCAGAAATTAATTTTTAATTTTTACTAAATATTTATAAAAATTGCCTTTATTATAGTGCCATAGTAGTATAATATTCTCACTTTAGATAATTAGGCCATGGTTTCTGAGATTATTTTTAAATTTAGGCTATGATATTTTTTCAAAAGATTCATGAGACTGGCCTTGATACTTGAACTAACTTAAGATAGGTATAATATTCTTACTAAAGAGTCTGGATTAATGAGATAGGCCCTGATATCTGTGATTGGCCATGATGATAAACAGTTTTAGATAGATTATGAAGATAATTTTGATTTTTACCATGAGCATATTGTTCTAATCTTAAAACTAATTACACAATTTCATGCATCTTGAAAACACATCCATTGATATAAAACGCAAATTAAAATTGTTTGAGATTGGCCATGAATCATTATAGTTTTTACGTGACAATATAGCTCTATTCCCGTTACAAACTTGCGCAGGGGCATGGTCAGTCGTAGTGGCTTTACTACATAGAAGGCATACAGATTATTAACTCAGTAAGGGTGATAAACAGTTGATGGGGAAAATCCTTTTTATTTACTTATCAGTAATTCAGATTACAATAATTACAGTAATAAAACATAACTAAATTTAAAAATGGAAATTAAGGTTCTAAATAATTTTGATGACGAATAGAAAATCACTTGATGTAATATAATATACAAAATGATTTTTAAACTTAAGGGAACTACACTAGTAACATAAGAATTTAGTAGTAATATGATGAACTAATATACTGATTAATCTATACTCTATCTCAAATAAGAGTAACTTCAGGTTGAAACCTATTTTCATCACTGCTGGTCAGACTACACACATACATTTTCCTCTTCAGCTTTTATTTCCAAAAATTGGCTATGCCCAAAAATTTGGTTTACTGTGTTAGAGTAAGTATCTAAGTTATGTTAGAACTTAGTATAATAAAGTGGTGCGATTCTTGAACCGCGACACTTGGCGCATGTTACCCACACATATTGCCGACATTTGAGTTCTCTCATATTTCAGAAAGAGTATTGTGATGCAATAAAGATTTTGAAAACTTAGATTTTAATTCACTGAAAGTCTATTCTAATACTTAAAAGAATTAATAACCATAATAAAAAAATTAATTACAACATATTCAAAATGTACAAATAAAAAAAATTAATATCAGCTGTCTGAATATCACCACACCTATCTTGCGACAGATAAAGCCAATTTATACATAGAGTCTAATATTTATATTGAAATTGCATAAATTATGTACATAATTATATATACATAATACATAATGTACCTATATATGGAATAAAAAATGAGCAGATACCTAGTTATAAATCCGTTCACAATAAATAGAAACTTCATTCTTATTTTTCAAGATCTGCTATACTTTTTATTTGTTTTGTATTAGATTCTGAACGTTTTGTCGAATGTATTAATTTTACAATGATGTGTGTGTGTGTGCGTGTGTGTGTTTTTTCATTTTTGAATGAAATTTTTTTTTGTGTGTCTGTCATCACCGATTGGGGCAGTAAAACTGCTACGATTTTTTTCCTATCTTGTTCGATGAAAAAGTGAATCTAGTTGGTACATTCGGGAGGCCAAATATTTAAATTTCCCAATATTTTTCAATAGCACAATAAAAATTAAGGAAAAACTGAAATTTTACACAAAATCGAATTTGGTTTTTGATGTAACTCTAAGACTAATGACCATATAATCATGAGGTTTTTACAGTTTATTAATATTATCATTTTCTATATGTGATAAAATTTTCTTGATTTGTTTTGAACTGTTTACGGACATTTTTAGTTTCCAATTTTTTTATTTTTATTTTTTTTCTATGAATGTCAATAACATTTTTTTTAATCAGAAATAAACTTGAAAATGTTATACAAGGCTCTTAATATATTGCTACATTAACATTTGAAAAATATTAAAAATCCATATTCACAATTTGTTATTAATAGCATTTAAAGTTCAAATCATGACAAAGTGCGTAAAAATCACAAATATATGAAAGTATTTAGTTAGAAATTCATAACAATTTTCTTTTTATATTTAAGATTTGAAAATTTAAGTAAAGTTTTCTCATATGTTTGACTGGCTTTTTCAAAAAAAATATGTCAACCTGAAAGTTAAATTAAATTTTTATGAACGTTTGAAGTTCAAATGTTTACAAGATTGGATATTCACTCTATTTCTTTGAAGCAATTTTGTTATTTTGCTGTTCTACAAGAACCATAAGTTTATTTTATCAATTCCTATACAATTTTCAAAACAGTTTGACTAGTTTCAAGTTGTTTACGGTATGTTCTGCTAAACGATCAAAACAATATATAAGAAGGGGGTCAAGTGGATGTCGCTCTGCTGTACAGTAGGTTACAAGTAGATCAATGTATAATGGATGGTATTAAATTTGAATTCAATGATATAATATCATTGTATACAAAAAACGATTCTGAACGAAGATGGTATGTCAGTCTAAGATATTTTAAATTATATTGATATTGTTACTATACGGTAGCTGGTAAGTTGAATTAATATTATTCATATTATTTAATTATTAACCTAAAATTATCAGTGATGCTAAAAAAATATTATAATATATACTTTTACTCGTTAAAATTGATTTTAATATGTAATTTCATCCAAACTTAAAATGTCTGTAAAAAATAACTGTGCATATATTTTTTAGATTTTTTGTTTACAGTATGTACTATTTATTAGAATCTTTATTTTAAATTTTCAATCCTTAGTTATAAAAACTGACCATTTTATAATTATTTAATTACAATGTTTAATAATTTTTGAGATTTTGATGAATTTTGTCAAAATACAAACTTTACATGCTTATAAAAAAAAGGTGTGCCTATGTATTTTTAATATTTTTCAATTGCTATTGTAACAATATATCAGAAGCCTTGTATTAAATGTTCATTATTTTTGGCCCAACAAATAAAAATTTATTGGTATTTATATAAAAAAAATCTAAAAAAAATTGAAAATTAGATGGTGTATAGAAAATGCTAATATAAACATTCAGTGAAATTTTCATGCATCTACAGTTATTCGTTTTTGAATTACAACAAAATAAGAAAATTGCTACATGAGAAATCGAATAAATATCTAATCTTGCAAACATTTGAACTTAGAATGCTCATAAAAATTTATTTTGCCGTGCTTATAAACATTTTTTTATTGATAAAATTAGGCAAACTTATGAGGAATCTTGTATTACATTTTCAAACCTTAGATTTAAAAAGCAAATTTTTTATGAATTTCTAACTCAAAATAAATTGCACAATTTTGTCGTTTTTACGTATTTTGTCAAAATTTGAACTTTGATTACCTATAAAAAAAATTTGTGACTACGGATTTTTAATATTTTTCATATATTATTGTAACAATATATTAGGAACCTTGTATTAAATTTTCAAGTTTTTTAACAAATAAAGTTTTATAGAAATCTATAGAAAAAAAACCTAAAAAAAATTGTCCGTAAACACTCAAGATTAATCAAAATATTTTAAAAATGTTATGGTGTATAAAAAATGCTAATATAAACATTCAGTCAAAATGTCATGTATCTACGGTCATTTTTTTTAGAGTTATATCAAAAACCAGTATCGATTTTTTCGAAAATTGCTTTTTCGTAAAAATTCCTGTTTTTTCCTTAATTTTTCATTTGTTTTTCACGGCGCTTTTGAAAACTACTAGGAAATTTAAACTTATGACCCCCAAAGTACCAACTATATTCACTTTCCTATCAAAAAAGGTACTATCAAAGAAAATCGAAGCATTTTTACTGTCCTAAAAGGTGATGACAGACACAAAAAAAAATTAAAAAAGCACACATCATTGTAAAATCAATACATTCATTGCTCCGCTCAGAATCTAAAACTTAAGGTAAAAATATTTAAAAATGAAAAGTCAAACTCAAGTAATTTTAAATATGACTGATCTTTATATAATATATTATATTAAAAAAAGAATAAGAATAAATTCCCATGTAATATAATATACATATATATGATACGTATGTAAGTATGTATAATTTTCATAGATATCTCATTCCATTGCACCTGCATAATATGTTGTTTCCATCTTACAAATATAAAACATATAAGATTTGTGTTAAGAAGAATCCATTATCTGTTATAGATTTAAATTGTATAGTAATTGGCCTATTTCAATTTTAAATGTTAGAATAGGCCAGGGCCAGCAGATCTCAACCTTTCTATATCCGTTTACCCCCTTCACAATTGGAAAATGTTCATGTACCACTGACAAAATAATCTTTTATTTTTACTTATCAAAAACGTATATGTTATTTTATACATATTGTATGGAATTTTATTTTATTAGAAACTATAAAATTATGACAATATAAGCAATGAATGCATAACATTTTTATTAAATATATCAAATAAATCAAATGATATTTGTTATTTAATTTGAATAAAGATCCATTCTATTTTTTTTATAAAGGGAGATTTTCTTCATGTACCATAGGTTGAGAAACGCTGATCTATGGCCCTAGATTCTAGGGCTTATTGTAGGCCATTATTAATAATTTAAAATTTTGTGAATTATAGGTATGTGAAATATTAAAATGCTTAAAAATAACTTTGAAATTTAAATATCAATTAAGCTTATGAATAAATAATAGTCTTACCTCTAAATATTATAGTACATCAATGAATTTACCTTATATTAAGATGAACAACATAAAATGGATTCAAATCTATTTAACCTAAACACAAATTTAATACTTATGTTGAAAAATTGTAAGATGGAGTTTTAGAGACATTACATGCAGCTGAAGCATGATCTAAAGAGGATGTCATACTTGGATGTATTGCTTTAATCTAACTCACGTGTAACATAGCAAATAAATTATAGGATTCTTACTACAATTTATAAATAGAGAAGAACCTCGATTATCCGAACTAGTATTATCGGGACTACACTGAGTTCAGATAATAGAAATGAAAAAAATATATTATCTGTACAATGAATATAGAATTAATATTACATGTTATTATTATGGACTTATTTATAAACATTAATTAATTACATACATGTACATATTATTATGTACTAATAATAAACTAAACTGAGACCAGGCGTGCGCGTCGTGATATTTTACGCATTGAGTATTGACGTTTGAATACATGAATTGAAACGAAATAATGTTCGGATAACAGAGGGTTCGTACAACGAAGGTTTGGATAATCGAGGTTCTACTGTAGTTAATACTAAAGAAAATTTACCTATTATCAAATTTGTAGAGAAGAATTTAAACTGTGCTCAAGTAAGGAGCTTTTTTCCATATTTTTATTTAAAAAAAAATTATATGAAATATTTCTCTGAGTGATCTCCACAACACATTTGATAATAAGTAGATTTGCAATGTTACACATGTGGTATTTGTAAGCAGGGACAACAAATATCAGTACAATGTCCTTTCTAGACAATTATCATTTCAGTCATTTCAATTATCATTTTCAATTTTTGTGTTTTCACATTTTTGTTTTTTTAATTTCATATTTTGAAGAAAATTTATTTTTGAAAATAATTTTGTAAAACATTGAATATTGAATGAATGGTAAATTATTCATAATAATAATTCATCAATTTCAATTTATTTTATTATTAAAATAATGACTTTAGGGTATAATTTATAAAACTTACTGCTTATGGTAGGACTAAGCTTCTTTAACGACCGTGATAGTCGTCTTGTTGGTATTATTCTTTCAGATGATCCATCTAAATCTGCTAAATCACCTCCAGGTCTGATACCATCACTAAACATAACCTGTTTAGGAACATCTGACTTAACTCGTCCTAAAATCAAAAAAATTATTGATAATCAATAAGTTAGAATGACTATATTTAATACATCTACATACCTATGAAATTTTTGAGGTATTTTAATTAATCTCACAATATTTTTACTATAAATTATTAATAATATAAGTAATGTGGTGCTTTAATAATATATTAATATTATTGTTGTAATAATTTAGAATATTAATAAAATTTTAATTATTTAAATAATACGTTTTAAGAGACCTTCAACTTATATACTTTTGTAGATAACAAAATAAAATGTTTGAAAAACTATTTTGAATTGCAGAAATCTAAATGAAAAGTAAGGTAGAAGAAGAATGCTATACAAGAAAAATTACAGCAAACTATACAGATATTTGTTGTCTCCGTCCTACAAGTGCGTAACATAGTAAATTTACTCTCAGAAGATCACGTTTAACTCCATTAGTTTAAAAATTAGAGTAAAGTTTATTATGAAACTTGATGGTATGAACATTATTTGTACTTGTATGTGGGTTTTTAGGATAACTCAGTTTTTAAGTGAGTTTTGAACATTTTTAATTTAGGCTATATTATATACTCATAACTTGCTAAAAAACTGAACTATTGTAAAAAAACACACATACAATCACAGATAATGTTCTTAACATCAAGTTTCATAATAGGTCATATAGGTTGATTCACTCTAATTTTTAATCTAATGGACTTAAACGTGATCTGCTGAGCGTACAATTGTTATGTTACGCTCTTGTAAGACAGAGACAACAAATAGCTGTGTAGCGTTCTCTTGAGATACCTCGTTGGAAATTGTGAAATTAGAAGTTAAAAAAAGCATTTATTTAAAATATTTAAAATTGTATTTATATTGTTAGTTAATTATTGTTTAATTATTTAGGTATTTCTACATATTACTAAATCAATTAGCCTATCTTAATAATTTGAACTTTAAGTAATGTGATAATATTAACAATTAATTAGTGTTATCAAGTATTTATTTAGAGATTTGAGGTACTGAAATTTAACTGTGCAGTAGTTAATCATTATTCATTAATAAATAATAACTAGACATGAATTTATAAGCCAGTAAATCAAAACATGTATGTAAAATGGAATGTTGAATTATGCATAATGTAATGTACCTTCTCTTTTGAGTACGCTCACAGGAACTAAAACTGATGGCACAGGTTGATTTTTAAAATCAGTTACTTGTTGTAATGGTGGAACTGTTGAACAATATTCCATGGGATTATTTGGGTTTGGATGTTTAATTGTAGCTACTTTTTGTTCGACTTGAGATGCTGTAATACATTTGGAATGTTTTAAATTAAACTTTATCATAAATTAAATCATTATTCATAATTTGTAGAATATTTTACCTCTAACGAGTGTGTTATAACACTGCTGACAAACTCGTCCTTCATTATTATTCATGTACGATAGGCGAGCTCGTAAATTACAACATTTTGAACATAGAACCTAAACAAATTCATTGTTAAATATATTTTAAAATTACTTTCAAAGGATATCCAATTTACTTCACCGCAAGCTCTACAGTGATGTCTGCGTTTAACAACAGTAAATTTCAATTGACATCTCATGCAACTTTTTGCAGCTTCATCTGGTACCCAATATGGTTGAAGTTTACCAAGTCGACGTTCAATTAATGATAATGCACAGTCTGAATCTAAAATGCAATATTTAAATGTTAAATAAAGATTTATTTAGCCCAAACAATAAAGCAATTTAATTTACCTGTGCTTAAGGTTGATGGTAGTTCAATTTCACAACTTGTTGATCCATTTAAATCAAGCGTACTAGGTCTTTGTAGATGGTTTTCTTCCACATTTTCTATAGTATCACCAATCACTTCAGATGGTAGGGAGCAAGTACTCTGAGAATCTAAAGAGTCAGTGACAGTGTTGACTTGATTGTCGTCTTTTAATAATATTGTTTCAGTTGATTCTATACTACACAATGAATCTGTAGGTTCTTTTTCCGGTGGATAAACATACACTTCTTGTGATTCTGATAAAAGTGCTTTATCTTCTATGGTAACTTCATTATTAGAGTTTTTTTCTAGCAATTCTTTATCTATCTGTTGGTTAAAAGTCTGAATTGTTTCATTGTGTTGAAATTCTATTTCTAAACTTGAATCAGGAACAATGGGTAAATATGGAATGTTATTGTGCTCATCTACATCTTTTTGAGATTTGTCTTTTGTAGCTTCACATTCAACTTCAACATCTAAAATTATTTCCAACTCATTTTTTAATTGTTCAACAGATGTACTTTCTTCAAAGCTGACATCTACTTTTGACGAATCCTCAAGTATTTCTTCAAGTATCACTTTTTCTTCTTCAGAAAGCAGTAATTGTTCATTTAGATCCTCCTGAGGTTCATCATAGTTATTGTTAGAAAATAAATCATTGGATGTTTCAGATGAAATTGTATCTTTTGTTTCTGATATGCTATCATCACATATCAATGGTTTTTCAGCAATTAATTCATCAGAAAATTCAGAGTGGGGCGATAGGACATCGGTTGAACTGCTACAGTTGTAATTTACTGACAATAAGTCATCTCGTTCTTCATATTCTTGAAGACACTTATAAAGTTCTACATCTGAAAAATCAGCGTTCGTGCTATCTATATCACAAATCTCTGAAGTGTTTAAAGATTGTAGTTCGCTAGATATTGTACAATCATCTTTGGATGAATCAGGTGAGGTAATCAGTACAGGACAAGATGCAACATCTGGTAGCCTTTGGATATTATCGATTGAATAGTTTTTATCACTTTCTTTAGCAGAATCATATGATTCTAATAAGTCTGGACAAAAATCTTTTAACATTTCTCGACCGTCGTAAGGATCTGGAGGTATATTTAAATTAAATGGTTTGTATTGGTATTCATCAACTACATCTATTATACTGTTTAATGCTTTTTCATTTGAAGGCAAATCGATATCCAATAGTGGTTTAATTTCTTCTGGATCAACAGTTTCAACAAATCCATTTTGTAACAAATCAGACTTAACAGATGTAGTAGCTGTAGGTTCTATACCAAAATCAGCATCAGCTAAGTTTATAGGTTCAAATGCAGGACGACGATAACTTGATGCTGGTAACATTTTTCCAGAAATGGCTGGAGCTTGTGGCTAAAATATTTTATTATAAACCAATGTTCAAAATTATGACTGAATAGAACTAAATAATTACCTGTATTGCTGGTACAATAATGGACCGTCCATTTAAAATGGATGCTTGGAGTTGTTCTCTTTCTATATTAAAATAGTAAATATCACACTGTAAAGATTATGATTGAAGGAAAAATGACAATCAAGTCATCATT
This sequence comes from Nasonovia ribisnigri, assembly GCA_027563435.1. Lineage (NCBI taxonomy): Eukaryota > Metazoa > Arthropoda > Insecta > Hemiptera > Aphididae > Nasonovia > Nasonovia ribisnigri. The sequence continues at coordinate 222,386 of JANEHU010005176.1, read as the reverse complement.
GTAAACTTACCCTCGTTGAACTCAAATTCGTCAAGTACTTTGTCTAAATCAACAGTAAACTTTTCCATTGTATTGTAGTTGCCCGTGACAAACGATTCAGATGAAAACGTTTATCCCATCATTGATTTGAGGAATCTACATTGCTAGTTAAAAACCTTAGATTTAAGTAGTTAAAATAAGCTTGTACAATTTTGCATACCAACCATCCATCTACTCTATAAAAACCACTACAAAACCAAACAAAAAAATTAGTACTTGAAATCCTTTAGTATTTTTACCTATGATAATTAAATTACGTCATACAGAATACAAATTGTAGCACCAATAAATAATAACAACAATTAAACACATTTTATTCGTACATTTTTTAACACAAATCGCTAACATCGAAGTTTCTTTATCATACATAAATAATATTATATTTACTGATAAATGATAACAGATGATTATCTCAGTTTATGACACGGTCTCGATCATGATTCATGGCTAATTAACGCTGTTGCTGTCATACCATGTTATTTAGCCATGGTCACGATTAAAGCATAGAAAGATTAATATTGACATAATATTATATCTATGGATTAAAGATAATATTTAGTATGGTTGCCCGACGAACCATAATAAAGTGACACCGAGGGTTTTCTTCTTAACGACTAGCAGAACCATAAACGTATTATACGTCTACGAGCAGAATCGAGCATTGGCGCTCCAAACGTTTAAATATCGAATCATACATTCATACATTTGAATAACATGTTTTATGATAACTGATGCCTTGTACTAGTAGTTGTACTTAATTTATATCCTATGAGCGCTAGTAAAGTTTCTAGAGTATTGTTAATAATAAAAGAAACTATAGGATAGTTTTCTAGTTTAACTTGCTCTTAGATCATATACTAGTATATACTATACTATACTATAGTATATCAGTATATGATCGAAAAACGTCTTGCTTAATATAATTTTAATCAGTGTTTATAATATGATTTTGGTTATTGGTCAAAGACTCACGAAAAATATGTGTTTTTGGTTACCTATTAGAGATTCTAGGAAATAGATAACCGGTGTCCGGTAGTTTTATTTCATAGAGTAGTTGCACGAACTAAGTTCGTGGTAGTTGTATACCACAGATTTCTATATAATACTAGAATAGTAGAATACTAGATAGCGAAGTCCTGCCATGAATTAGAGCCTCAAGGTCGGTTGGCAATTGCCAATTGTATGGTATTTTGTACATGGTAAATAAGAAAATTATGATTTATTTTGTATTGCATTTTATTATTCCTAAACCTGTTGTTTAAAATAAAAAAAATATTTTATATAAGTAATTTTACAGTTACTATTTTATTTTACCATTAAAAACGATGTTAATCCTAATACATTTTGTATATGAATGGAATGTTTTGTCAATCGAAAACATTGCGGTCATCCACAGCTGAGCTTCACTTGTAACAATGTAAATTGTAGAGGATTTCCTTATCTAGTGTAGTATTTCTGTCTGTGTTGTATCACAGAACAATTATTGTTCAAATAAATAAGTTCAATAGTAATAATGGTTGTATACTCACAGACTTCTTTACTATAACTAGATAAGGTACTGGCGGCATCAGTAGAAGCCTCAAGGTCAGTTGGCATTGTGTAGTATTATCATAGAATAGATTAAATTTAATCTATTCTGTGGTATTATCATGAACATTAGAGTACTCTATGGACTGGGATTTGGACTATTTGGAGGACTGAGAGGCGTGGTCCGGTGGTCGTGCTAAACGGATTAAGACTTAAGAGAGATACCATGAGTCTATAGCATCTATACCATAGTCTATAGTCTCATAGCTTTCACAGCGCCCGATCCGAGTACCATATCCATCCATTTTCACGTGTTATCATACCTAATGCTCCGTCTTTTTCTCTATGTCTATAAGTCTATAATATGTTGAAATTTGAATAACGAAAGGTATACCTAACTAGTAACTACTGTATAATCTATAAGCTAATTACTGTCTACTGGTTACACTATTACACTTAGGAAATAGGTAAACCTATGGTTAGTACTTAGACACTTAGTTGAAGCTATGATGATTGGTGATGACCTGTGGCGCCGAAGTCCATGCTGATTTCAGGCCATGGCCCGATCTTTTTTTTCAAAAATGTGGCCAGTAGGACACATTTTATTACATCATAACTTTATTATGAGCATGAGTATATTTAAGGCATGATTATCAGTAAATGTATATTAGGGTAGGTACCTCTATATTAAATGAATAAGATATTGAGGCCGGCTACAAATGTACCAGTACAATTAAAAACTTAAATACAGCCAATCCTAATGAATGGTTTATTTACCACAAAAAATTATAAAAATAACATTTTATTAATATAAAAATTAATTAGGACTGACGGAACATACACTGCAGTAATGTACCTATTTTGCCTATACAATACGCCAGGCAACACATTATGTTTGGACGATATGTAAGTATAACAATTTATTTACGTACCCATCACCAGTATTAATGACGATGTTTGCCGCCGGTTCCGCAGCACAATATCTCGCTTCACTCGCTCCGTGTCTGTCGGTCTCCGCCGCCCATCGTCTGCAGAGTCATCACCGTCAACCGTCAACACGCGCACTATAAAAAAATAGCCACCGCTCTCGCTGGGCAAGGTCGTCACCGGTCCGAGCAAACGCACCCACGACACTCGTTCTTAAGTACCTATGTACAGAATGGGTATACTGTAAATATTAATTAAATACGATTTTAATGTACCTATCAATTGTTATTGTTTTAGAATAAATATTATCTCTACAAATAACGGATAAATGAATGGTATATACGCAAAATAATAATAACATTATATTATACCGAGTAGGTATTTAGTCTCACGTTAATGCCTAATATTATTTTCATCACGATTCGCGCAAGTCCTAAGTCGTCCTATTTACCCATATTCGACTTTATAAGACAGAATTCTGAAATATAAATTATTGGAAATACAAATTACAGCTTTGCCAGATTTGGACTTTCTCTGGTCTCCGATATTTTTGAATATATGTTTGATAGACGATAGTAGATATGTACGTAACTTAACTAATATTCTATAAAATTAAAAAAAAAAATTAAATTTAAATTAGTGTTGGTGATGGATGGAGTCATCGAAATAAATATTTATTGCATAATATGGTTTACATACAGATTCATTTTAAAATTCGCAACTGAAGAACTAAACGTTCCCAAGTCCTTAAAAGACTAAAACCTACGTAACATATAGATAAATTGTTACAATCGATAAGGTGACAAACTAACAACAGGATTTATTTTGAGTTAAAAACTCATAAAAATGTTTATTTTTAAATCCAAGATTTGAAAATTTAAATCAAGATTCCTCATAAGAGTGCCTAACTTTTTCAAAAAAAAAATTGTTCACCCGAAAGTCAAATTAAATTTTAATAATGTTTGAAGTTCAAATTTTTACAAGATTGGATATTCACTCGATTTCTTATGTAGCAATTTTCTTATTTTTCTGTAATTCAAAAACGAATAACTGTAGATACTTAAAATTTATATCATATGTTTATTTTATTAATTCCTATAAACTTGATAACATCTTCAAAATATTTTGACTCGTTTTGAGTTATTTATAGTTTATACAGATATATTTTGCTTACAATTTATTGTTTTAATTGTTTTTTCTATAAATGTCAATACAATTTTATTCGTTGTGTCAAAAAGCTTGGAAATTTAATATAAGGTTCCTGATATATTGTTACAATAGTAGTTGAAAAATATTAAAAATACATAGGCAACATTTTTTTTATAAGCATTTAAAGTTCGATTTTTGAAAAAATTTATCAAATTTAAAATTCAAAATTAATTTTGGAATTAAAAATTGATAATATGTTCAACTTTTATAGCTATGGATTGAAAATTGAAAATGTATTTAGGTTCCAAGTAACGTAGGTTATTTTACAACCAACAAATCTCCAAAATATAAACACAGTTTTTTTTATAGTTATTTTATGATCAAATTTAGACAAAATTACAGAAAAAATAACTCAGAATAACGATTTTAGTTATTTTGATGTAATTTACATATAATAACTATTATTAAGTGTTGACGAGGTGGCTACACTCAAAGTGGAAAATGATGACAATGATTTTAAAAATAAAAGTAAATTATAATTTATGGAAAGTTTTTCAAGTTATTACTAGTGTATTCAAAATGTTCATACATAAATATGTATATAAATTAATCAATAATAATATTGGCAATTATATTAGGCTTAACGGTAATGAAATATTTAAATACTGTACAATGAGATTTGGCATAAAAACTACAGCTGAAATAAACACAACTATTTTATTCTATATCATCACAATGAGTATGCATTTTTTTTTGCTCATCACTTTAACTACATTAAAATATTATAACCATATAAGTTATAACTTATAGTATTATTTTAATTTTGTTTTTTTTTTTTAAATGACCGCTACTTACGTAATTTTGAAAAGCGATGACCGCGACAGCTCACAGTTCAATACTTCAAAAGACAATGAAATCGTTATCGTGTATTTTTTATTCATTCGTGTGTTTATCGAGCAAACATTGGGTAAAACCCATGAATATTAAACAATTCGAGATTATTCCTTATCAAGATTAAACTATATTATTATGGTACTTGTAACTTTTATTTAGTTGTTATTTGTTAATAATTTAGAAATTTAGAAATTCATGAAATGACAATACCTACATAAATATAATTATTTAATGACTTTGTAGGAGAAGTAGTTCAATAAAAGTCATAAAATATCATAATTCATAGTAAAACTAATACATGTTATAAAAACGCAAGGCTCCAAACCACGGGGCACTAGCCCCTAGGCGGGTGCCCAGTCCCTCACCCCTTGCACCGGCCATGAATAGGCTGTACTTTATAATATTTAATATTTATATTTTAACATTGTACCTATACAAATAGATTGTAATATAGTATAGATCTCAATAACTGATCATAATTATTATTTATTAGAGTATAAGTATTTAATATATTCTGTGGTATAAGCCACATAAGGTATATCTTTGTTAAATAATAAATATACACTACACACAATGTATATAGTATTATTGTTAATCTTGATGTTCCAAAATGTAATTAACAAAGTTTTGTTTTGATTATATTTAATTTATATATTATGTAAATTTTTCTTAGAATACATATTATATAATATTTATTACTTCTCTAATGACTCAAATTTTCAAGTGATCACAATATTATTATAATATGATCATTGAACATACACAATTTTCAATTTATATTTTATAATAAACATAATAGTATAATACTCTACACTTAATAGTATTTGTCAACAATAATTGTCTAACTACACGCAATGTTTAAGTATAAACGTTGTCATTAAATGTTAATAACAATACAAATTGTACAATCATTATTTTTGGAGTATAGTTTTGTACACATTTTAATTTAACAGTTTATTGTTTCTATTGGAAGGACAGTAGAGGACAATAGAAGAAATTTGAAATCACATTTGATTTGCATTGACTATAATTTTTATTTTGTTTATTAATTGAATTCTTTCTCAATTTCAAACTATTGATTAATATTTTAATTCAAACTTGAATTAAAATATTGATATGGTTTTGTTTAAACAATAAAAAAAAACCCTAATCTAAAATAGCTAAAACTTATTTTGTGTTAAGTAGTAGATGTCAGATATTTGTATATAATAAGAAATATTTGGAAAATGATTAGTTACTTTAACAACAAATTAATTGGTTACATTAATCACATTATTTTAATATTTATAATATTGTTTAAAAATTAAACTAGACAGTATTGTACAGAATAACACAAACATCTATCCAAAAAAAGTCTAAACGTAGTTAACAAATGTAATTATGATAGTTTCAATATTGGTAAATAATTTGTCGAGGATATAAGTATTGTCTACTTTACACTTGATGACTAGAGTGTTTACTAATGTATAAACTATAATAATTATTAATTAGGTGAATTTTTTTTTCAATTTAAATGTACCTAGTCATTATTATTAATAATATATTTGCACACTCTTCGGATAAAAATAACAGAGTTTCAGTTAAACATATAATCAGTAAAGTATTTATTTAAGCCAACAGTGTATCTGCTTCAAGTCCTTCTTCAACTGTTATGTACATACCTTCCTCTTCATATGCACTGTCATGTTTAGCGAGTATACGTAAGAGTGGTCTCAATTTCAACCACCACTGAGTCTTAGCTATACGCTGCCTGTAAATAAAAATAATTTATCATATTAAAAACTATGTAATTTTAAATTTGTATACAATATAAATAATTTAACATTAAAACAACCCTAGCAAAATCCTAGATTAATACTATTATTCTTTTTTCAGAAACAAATATTCTCAACTCAAAATTCCATGGTTTAAATGTCAGTTACAATGACATTTTTATACTATTTCCATTAAAGTGGTCACTATTAATTTACATATTTACACTTTTTGAAATGTCCACTCAATATTATAACAAATCATATATTTATTTAATTATGATGTAATATAAATATATTTTATAGATATAATTGAATTTTAAAAATGAAAATTCCTTCTCACAACCACCCATTTTCCAATCAACTTATAAACTTAAATCATCTGCGATTGTTTTAAATGAAATACTTTTATTGCTAAAATATAATATACATTAAAATAATTTTCTTACTCAAAATTGGTAAGAGGCAACAAATCTGTTAAAGGCGTGAAACGATACTGCCGTCTTATTACACCCATCATTGCTGCTGTATCGGGATTATCTGTATAAATTGTTCCATCGGGTCTAGTAGATTCTCTCAATTTTTCTACTAACCATTCCACACATTTTGCTGCTTGCTTTGTACCCATATTACGATCAAATGGAGTTGGTGAACCACCTTGTTGCATATGACCTGGAATCATAATTTATAATAATGAACAATTTACTATAAAATCAATAAATTACAGATCAACTAACAAGTTATTTTTTGTTTCTAACTATTTCATTAGATTATCTAATTCATCATACTATAAATGCTTTACCTAAAACATTCATACGAGTACTGAATAATCCTTTCCCTTCTTCAGTGTAAAGTCTGAATATAAAGTCAGTATTGTAGTTTTCACTACATTTTTCATTCCTAAAAGTAAAAACACAATTTTTAGACTTGAAAATAATAGTGTTAAGTTTTAGTTTTTATTTAGAAATTAACCTTAATATCAAACCACGTTGAACACCTTCTGCCATCTTTGAAGCCATATGATAAACATCGTTTTGCAAATCTTTTATGGTAAATTTCTCTTCATATATATAAGCTGCATCAGCACCACCAGCCAGACCAGCAACAGTAGCTAAATATCCACAGTAACCACCCATAGTTTCAATAACAAATACACGCCGCTTAGTACCTTGAGCGGACTGTCTAATTCTATCACAAATCTATAATAAAAAAATGTAATCACATAAAGGCCATACAAATATATAAAAGGCAATAATAAATAAAATGTATTTATGATACAAATTTTTAATACAATTACAAACCTCAGTGATTTCATTTAGAGCGGTATCACAACCTAATGAAAATTCTGTACCAGGCACGTTGTTACTAATGGTTGATGGTATAATAACCATTGGTATACAGAATTCCGGGAAATTTTTACGGTTCTGTACCAACTGAATTCCAGCTTGGTATGCCTAAAATAATCAAGTTAATACAAATGTCAAACAATTTACTAATATTTAGAGAATGTCATCAACCTCAAAGCCTCCAATTATCAAAAGTGCTTGGATGTTGAACTCTTTGAGCCTTGCAGCAATTTCTGGCATTCTTTTTTCTGGCAGAGTACGCTTTGTTCCCAACATAGCACCGCCTTGGCCGACCCAGCCAGTAACATCAGACCACTGCATTACTTGAATCTAAGGAACCAAAGAGTTATTTAACAATATAGCTAACCATTACATAGTAAAAAAAATACTTACATTTCCAGCAACTAAACCTTCCACTCCGTCATGAATGCCGTAAACAGTGTCACCTCTGTATATGCAATTCCGTACAAATGAACGTACAGCAGAGTTCATACCACATGCGGGAGCTCCAATGTGCATTACAGCAAGAGTATAACCTTCCTATAATTGTCAATGACTTGAAATTATTAATGTGCCATTATTAAGTTTTGTTTATAAAATTAAAACTTCCAATATAATCACTGTAGAAAAAGAATCTGCATTACAATATAACATAAGCCCAATCAAAACACACTCAAATAAATAGTTAACACCAATGCAACTATTATACCTATTTTAAATACAATATCTACTATAATTTGATACAATTTTTAAATAATTATTGTAATTGCTATTAGTTTATAATTTAAAATCACGCTTATAAGCGTTATGAAGCTTGAAAATCGAAATACTACAAAAATATCATTACTCCACCATAAGTCATCTTACCTGACCCCACAGTGTGTCTTGCTGTTATATAAAAACAATTATTTTAATATGATTTTTTTTGTAAGTGTGTGGTGTTTGCAATAATAATAATGCACAACAAATTGGAAAATCAATTTACTTACTCGGTTTAGACTCTAAGGGATTCATGGAAAAAATATCAAACAATATTGTTTAAATTAATAAAAATAAATACGGGAATATCATTGAGAAAAAAAATTTTCATTAAATAATTAACTTACCAATCCACGCCCCAATTCATCAAATGCCGAACGCGGAGGCTTCAAACGGGTCAACATTTTATATGTTTCCAAGTTTCTCGCAAAACTCCTGCAAACAAAAATTAAGATTTTAATGAATAATTGATCTATTGGACAAAACGTCATGAGGTTTATCTATTATTCCTAACACATTATGAGAAGTGAACCTACACGAATTGGTACTGTTCAATAATAGATGAATGTTCGAAGGTACATAATATTATTTAATTATTACATACAATTAAGATTCTGAGAAATACGATGTATGTATTGGTTTTAGAATGATCTGTCATATTTTATTTTATTTTTTTATAGGAAATTTTATCTAATTTGTATTTAGGGGGTGATCACAAATAGAAATCTCCTAAGTCCTAGTACTTTTTAAAATATTCTAAATCGATGAAAATAAAAACCTATGTGTATAGATTTAACCACTTTGCTCATTTAATGATTGTATATTTATATACAACAAAAAACGATTCTGAAACAGTTTAACTTTTTGTTAACCAAGGTTACACAAGTCATTTTAATAATAATATTACAATTTATAGGACATAAAACAATTTTCATAATTTTTTTTTTTTGTTTTTCCAATTATTTTAAAAATACTGGAAGATTTCTACTTTTGATCAAAAGTTCAAATTTTCTACAAGAAATTTCCCTTGTAATTAACAACTGGAGCATTTTTACTACTAGAAAAAAAAAGGCATCGGACACCAATACATCAATCACTCCACTCAGAAATTATTTAGTGACCTACTCAGAGACGAGATACGCCTAATGTACAGCAGAGCAATTACCTGCTTGAAAATTGTTTTTATTTATTTGGCAAATATGACATCATATCATGTCAGTTAAACAGACAAACAACTGAAACGCCATTTATTTCATATTTCATATTTGAATTTTTTTTTTTTTATTAAATGACAATAAATATTATTTCGCGTTACTTCAAGTGTGTACTTATAGGTACTTAATAATTATCATACAAATTGTTTATACCTACATAGGTACAACTTTAGAACTATAATTATTTACTTTTCTATGACCCTTAAGCGGGCTTCAGAAATCTGTATAGGTATAGGTACTCGCGATATTTTGAGTACCTACTCGTTTGCTTCTTGTCAAAGATTAAACATTTAAAAAAAAAATTAACACCCTTATATTATGTTACGGCAATAAATCAGTACAGCATTTTATGTTTTACCTTCCTCTGAGTTGGACGGCCAATTCCCATTCTTTATCCGCCATCGCTTTGGCCACGGCTTTAGTTTTTTCAACACATTCCATCAGCGGCAGACGGACCGCTTGATTTCCATCCAACGACACGACGCAAGCTTCGGTTTCCGGTGTAGCTTCCATCAAGGCCATGACAGCTTCCGCTCCCATTCTGCACCCCTACGACGAAACATCACAATAAGGACAAACATAATATAACTTAAACTTAACGTATACAATACTGCATGAATTACGAGACTATTATTCCGTAACATGCGATTTTTAACATTGCCATAATGGTAGATGTATTATACAACTTGAAATGATCTAATGGGCTTTTGCACTTTGATAGTTTGGTATTTTATTAGCGGGGAGGAAAGTGTTGAAAATACGGAATTTAGTAAATGGCACGATGACTACAGGTCATCATTGTTAAAATAGGAATATACAAAAAATCATTTTTCAGGGCAATATCCAAACATTTCAAACAACCTAACTTTGGAAAGGTGAAACGCGATAGTCGTTTTTTAAATTTAAATAATTAAGTAATTAATATTATTTATTATAATAGGTATAGGTATACTGTAGAATATCCCAAAATGCTCGTATTACCCTTAGTTTCTCCATGGAAAATCAATATATTTAAACGTAGTTTTTTTTACAGTAATGAGTTTGGAAATTCTGATAGAATAGCATAAGATTTTTTTTCAAAAATTCAAAAATTACCAAACATTTTTTTACACAGTTATAAAAAAATATATTACAATTGAAATGAATACCGATCAAGATAGAGCTAGTTATTATTTTGAATTTCATAAGATTGTAAGAAACCATCTGCGTTCCTATTTTGCTAATACCATATACTTAAGTAACATAACTATTATTCTTAGAAATTCAAAATAATAACTAGCTCTAATACTTGGTCGATTTTCATTTCAATTTTAATATATTTTTTTTTAGAACTGTTTTAAAAAATATGATCAACAAAACGGCTATCTTGGAATTATAAAATCTTAATTTCGTAAAAAACATTTTTGGTAATTTTTGAATTTAAAAAAAAACTGTATTTAAATATATTGATTTCCACGGAGATACCAAAGGTGATACGTATAGACGTGCGCAGAAATTTTATATGGGGTATGCCATTAAGAAAATTGGGCCACTTTCCCTCATATATGGGCATAAGCAAATCTAACCTAACCCCCAACTTAAAAAAAAGGATAAATTTAATGCAAAATATAAATTCATAAAAACTCATATTGGTTAAATGTTGTGCTTCACAACATTTAGATATATTTTTACAATAAAGTATATACCTATATGTATATCTAATGGCTAGTAACCAACATTGGCTACATTAGAATATAAAAAAATAAAATAAAAATGTTACATCACTATAAACGTGAAATAAAAAAAAGGGGATCAAGTGGATGTTGCTCTGCTGTACAGTAGGTTACAAGTAGATCACTGTATAAATGTATAATAGATGGTATTAAATTTGAATTCAATGATATAATATCATTGTGTACGAAAAACGATTCTGAGCGGAGACGGTATGTCAGTCTAGGATATTTTAAATTATATTGATATTGTTACTATACGGTAGCTGCTAAGTTGAATTAATATTATTAATATTATTTTATTATTAACTTAAAATTATCAGTGATGCTAGAAAAATATTATAATATGTACTTTTACTCGTTAAAATTGATTTTAATATGTAATTTTATCCAAACTTAAAATGTCTGTAAAAAATAACTGTGTTTATATATTTTTTAGATTTTTTGTTTACAGTATGTACTATTTATTAGAATCTTTATTTTAAATTTTCAATCCATAGTTATAAAAACTGACTATTTTATAATTGTTTAATTACAATGGTTGATAATTTTCGAGATTTTGATGAATTTTGTCAAAATTCGAACTTTAAATGCTTATACGCAAAATGTGTGCCTGTGTATTTTTACTATTTTTCAATTGCTATTGTAACAATATAGCAGGACCCTTGTATTAAATTTTCATTATTTTTGGCCCTACAAATAAAAATGTATTGGTATTTATATAAAAAAAACTAAAAAAATTTAAAATTTATAAATGGTCCGTAAAAAAATCAAGAAACAGTCAAAATATATTCAAAATTAGATGGTGTATAGAAAATGCTAATATACACATTCAGTGAAATTTTCATGAATCTACAGTTATTCGTTTTTGAATTTCAACAAAATAAAAAAAATCGCTACATGAGAAATCATGTGAATTTTTGACCCCCCAATGTACCAACTAGATTCACTTTCCTATCAGAAAAGGTACTATTGAAGAAAATCGAAGCTTTTTTACTGTCCTAAAAGGTGATGACAGACACAAAAATAAAAAAAAAAAAACACATCATTGTAAAATCAATACATTCATCACTCCGCTCAGAATCTAAAATTCTAATTATACTAAGGTTTAGTAATAGACAGTGAACATAAAAAATAAAAATATTATTATGGTAATCTTCTTTGTATAGGACTCAAAACTTTAACTCTTCAATAACGCTATTGAATTCCACTGATTTGGTCATTTCTTGCTCAACAAATAAAAATAAAAGTGATTCTAATCGTTCTTGAGACATTATTGACCTTAGTTTTGATTTGTCAATGGATAATTTGGAGAAGGCCCGTCACAACCACAACTTGTGAGTTGTGAGTTTGTGACTGGTATAACACGGGAGCACGTGCAGTATATATAACGACATAATACATATCGTAAAGAAATTTCTTTATTATCAATGTGATACAATACACGCCTTGGTAGTAAGTTGGTACGGCAAATGGCAATGATAAGTAATATACTAATATCACGGTTGTCGGTAAGTGGTTACTGGTTGGTTTGATTTATTGGTTACCTAAAGTCGTTCATAGAGTAGTTCATACCATCATACATTAGCCTTAGTATTTTCCCATTTTTGCTTGAGCGCTTAATTTATTCTCTCTAATTTTTACTATTTGTAGCTTAAAATTTAAACTAAGTTCCCGAATGAATAAAAGTTGTACAAAAAGCTACGGGCCACGGGGTGTGCCACAGCACACCCGGCACACGCCTATGGTAATAGGGACTTTTGGGACACCCTATATACACCCCTTTAAAATTATTTTCGTACAATATTTTCAGGTCATTTAAAAAAAAAATTAAATCGACACAGAATTTCAGGCCGTCTGCCCCATAGCTCCCAGCAAACATATATAGAAGCTACGTGATATTATGTCTATACATCTATATATAAACTATCACAGTATCACGTCTATGATCTCTTGTAGACTAATTATAGACCCATGGAATGTATAATGTAATAAATGTAATAATTTTTCATATCCAAGTTTTGCATCTTTCATTAGACCTAGTTTATAAATATTTATAGATACGCGTATAGGTGTATCTTAGATATTCCTTATTGGATCATTTTATGCACTTGTTTGAATATATGTATAGTGTGTACCTACATAAGTAAATTTATTTTATATGTATTTTATTATTAGTTTGTGTCAAAAATTATATCTACCAACTATAATAGTAGTTGTATATAAGTTATATAATTTCCGAATTTTATTTTTAATCTTAATTTCAGGTATATTCAAACTGAATACTGCTAATATAAACTATATGAAACTATTCATATAAGTTGACCTAGGTCATCATTATCATCCAAATACAAATAACGTTATAATATAAATATCCTATAGAGAAGTATGTTTACCAAAACTCTATCGAAAGCCGAAGGAGCACCTCCTCTCTGGACGTGACCCAACACCGTAATCCGCGTGTCCTGTTTCAAGTTATCCACAACTACTTGTTTCACCATCTCGGCAGTGATCGGCTGTCCGTCACGGTCGATGGCGCCTTCGGACACGATGATGATGTTTAAACGCTGGCCCGCCGTCCGTTCCTAAATATACATACAGCATATTATATATTACACATCATGAGTATTGATAATAATTGAAAAACTGGCCAAACGACGGACGTTATATCCCAGAAGCTCGTTCGCAAAGCTCGAAGATAATAAGATTTTCATTCACCACGGTGTTTATATTAAGGCATACACCCACTCACTAGGCACTCATCCATCGATAAGCATTTAATGATTACATTTTCAAAAATCGAATGGTTTTCACTTTTCGATAATGATAGTTTAAAGTCTATATATATATACATACACAATTAACTATTTAGTAATTATTCAAGCATTTTCTTCACGCACTATAACAACAAAGCGGAAAAGTGTACATATAAAGCGCCAATGCAACAACTAACTACAAGGATGATGATGAACAGCAGCGAAAGTGATTAATGATTATATATTACATTATATTATTATAATGGAGACTGAAGTCTGTAAAGTGTAAAACATATTACATATTATTATTACATGACACCGTTGTCGCGAGAAGGATTTTTTTACTATTTTCATACGACTAACGAAAATAGACGCTAACAAATAAGATAGAAAACATTTATTAGAATTTATAACAACATATGCTTAATTAATTGGACCAAAATTATGTAATAATGAAATAAGAATAACATTATACGCACAATACAAGACAGTCTTAGTTATAGTTTATATATGTAACTTTAAAATTGAATAAACTAAGCCTAATGGCTAATTCATTTTCGGAATCAATAAAATGAACATAAGTGGTCCGCATTAAAAATAATTGAAATTATGGTAAGTTCCTACTCGGGACATAGCAGTTAAAACCATAAGGGTATTTATTAAAAAAATAAATATTTATTCATTATTGTAAATTGTTTTATTCATATAATCATTTGCGTAGTATAGGCCAGTTGAATTATTATTAATTACACCATTAAACATTTTTTTTTATAACAATCGACACTGACTAAAATTATAGGCAAAAATACGAAAACGCGTGAAAATAGAATTAAAACAAATCGAATCCATAAAAATTATTAAGTGGTCATCGGATTATAATAATAAATATTAACTCCAGAAGTGTAATATATAAAGACGTTCGTATAATCTTAAGACGGCCATGATCATTATTATAGTGATCTTTAACTTTTAAGTGTCTAAATGGAAATAAATAAATAGTCGAAGTACAAATATTAACTTTATTGTAAAATAAATGATAGTAATCGAGTACTTATTTTAAACAATAAGATTATTATATTATAAGGTTATTGAACGTGATAATTGTCGGTATTTGCTTAATACGTACTACATAGGAATTTAGATGTGTTGTGTACTTGTATTTCTAACATATTAATCTAGTTAAACGATAAGAATTCAGAAAAAGAGTAAAGATTTTGAATTGTTGTCAAATTTACTCAAGATTGACTAAAATACATTTTTCTCAAAAAATTTAAATATGATTTTTTTTTAATTTCTACTTTTTTATGATTTAGAGAGATAAAACTGCTATGTCGATCTTAAGTAGAATTTGTTATCAGAAATTCTTATTGTTTCGTTATATTATATTAAGTAGGTATGTTGGAAACAGAACACAACATCTGATTTTGTATGTACTACCTATGTAGCGGGGCATTGTCTAACACACAAATAGAACATCACTGCTTTCAATACCTTTAACTATTGAGATTGAGAAAAGATATTAATAAATATAAATTAGCTTTAAAGCAAAAATACTTCTAGTTAGTCAAATATTAATTCTAGACCAGGGAAGGCGAACATTTTAGAAATGACACACGGGCTTCATTATTATGTTATAATTTAAGATTTCGAGCAATGATATCTTTTTTATTTAACTTTAAATGAAAATATAATATATATTCAAATTAACAATAACTGTCAATTAATTATTCAACAACAATCTGTTTAGTATTTATTAATATTTATTTGTATATGCGTATAATATTTGATATTTGTATATCGACTGCATTTCGAACACAGCTAACACACAAGCAGACACAATATTTTTTAAACTGAATTATTTAACGTTTGCCATCCTTGTTTAAGAGTCCAAATTAATGCATGCACATATTGAACACTTAAAATATTTATTATTTTTCCTCATACAATCATACGCAATATATCTAAAGCCATTCTCTACTGACAAAACGCACCACAATCAATCCCAGTCACTTATATATAATTCATTGTTTCATAAAATAACGTATGAATTTATTATGATCAGTATCCAATGATCATTATTCATCATAAAAATAATTACAAAATGATTCATAAAACTTGGGTCAAAATAATTGTCAAATACTATACTGGTTAGAAGAACATTTCAATTTGACACGCCAAAAATCTAACATGAATTCATTTTGAAACAATAGTTTGAATACATTTTTGAAATATAAAAAAATGGTTTAAATACAAGACTCAAGATAAATTAGGTAGATCAACAAGGTACATACAAATGTTGAATGAAAATGATTAAGTTAAGTGAAGTCGACATTAAAATAGGAAATGCAGAATGGTTGCGCTTTCACAAAATTAATATATTATCATCAGGTTACTACTGGGCTAACCTACATATACTTTTTTAATTTAAAACAAAATATTTACGGATTTCTCATTTTAAGGACAACAAAATAAGGTTCTAGAAAAAATAATTATAATATACTAAAATTAAAATAATAAAACCTTAAAGTCGTCAAACTTACAGTAACAGTTTATAACAATTTTTTACTAAATACTTTTAAAAAATGAAAACTGGGTTTGGGCTATGATCGTTTCGAAACACTATATATTATGTGAATTTTTTGAAACCAGATTTAACGTAATTATATTGATTAATAATAATACGATATAGCTAAAACCCAAGTATAACAAATAATAACATATAATAGTTAATGCAATATATGTATAAGGATAATATATAACACACTGGCGGACTAATACAACTCATGCATCATATTTTTATGCTGTAAAACAGAAGTCGGTCTTGCCTGTAGCAATTTTTTACACATTTTCGACGCCCAATCTTGGTGAGGCGGCCATTCTGGAATGAATACAAAATCGGCTTCTGCCGCCAATGCCGTAACCAAAGCTAAATACCTGCACATTTTTTTAATATAGCACACTCCCACCATTTCTAAACATCCACTAATTGACTAGTTCATTATGATATTACGACAATAATACGTGTATACATATTATTATACTATATACATAGATGTATATATAATGTATATAAATATATAATACACAAATGAGTTATACAGAGTGATTTTTTTTTAATGTAAGACACTAATTGTTTGTCAACGCTTTTACATTTTCTTTACACAAATTAAAAATAGCATAAAAAGGACCTAAGGAATTAATCGCTAATTGCTATGGTGCTAAAAATGAAACGATATATTATTGTAATTTGTAATATGTTATTTTTAAAACAAAAGGAAAAACGAGTGCCTTACGTTAATCAATAATCACCATGTACAGGTAGGCGTATAGTTATAATTGTTATTAATATATAAATAAATGAAAATTAATATTATATTATTATTATTACGGTTTTGCCACTACTGTACACTGCACCCTGCGACATAGCCACAAACAAATCAGATCAGTTTCCTCTATAATATATTATATATTCAGATATTCTATAGGTGTAATGAATTTGCGCGGTGAGCTTCCTATGACCTTATCTACCAAGGAGACGAGAACAAAATGTAAAATTTTAAATAATTAAGCGCTAAGACAAATAAAATAAAACACAGGGATAATCATGCTTTAGTATAATATATATAAATTATAAAATCAAAATGTGCGAGCGGTTGTTAATGGATTTAAAGGTGTTGGTAAAGACGTGTCCGAGAAGAAGTTTACAAGATTTTCAGGTTATGGTATCGATCATGTATTGTTTTTCTTTCTATAATATAGTCCTTGCCTGCTCTAATTTGGTGCAAAGTTTGGTCGGCCAATCGCGTGGTGGTGGCATCTCTGGTATAAACACGTAGTCAGCTTCACTAGTGAGGGCTGTGACAAGTGCAAGGTACCTTTATATGCAACAGCGGCGTTATTAAACTTGAAACAAGAACACTTCAATCACTTTTATTTTGTTATAAAAAGAAGAGATAGACCAAGTTTAAATACGGAGTAATATTATTATTTATTATGTCACTCAGTTTTATATTTTTAATAGATAAAGTATTGAAAATCAAAGCCAAGTCAATTACGTATTGTTTCAAATGTTAAGTAAATATTTGTACAGAATTTTGTATACATTAGTACATTAATTGTATGTATGCCTATAGGTTATTTCTTTTTATCTGTTTAGTAAACTTTACCAATACTGTTCAATTTATTGATTTCAACAATAACTACCAAACTTAAAATGTAGTCATTAAAAATAATGTATTATTCATAAATTTAGTAAAATGTAAAAGTCCCATTCGTATAATCTTTCAAATTAATACTTAGAAACTATACCCTGTTCAAAATAAGAAGCCACGGGCAAACCCGGTTTTTAAACGTAAATCTGTTGGCTTCTTATTTTGAATAGTTTATAGTAGGTAACTCAAATTATAAATAAACCACTTAACAATATACAACATATTCCAAAATAAACTTCTATTACCTTTAATTATTATTAGAATACAATAATTGACTCAGCTATAATTTTATTTCCCTAATATATTTATAAAGTTTAAAAATCTAAAAAACAAAATAAACCCATTTTAGGTGATTCTATGACTGTTCAAGTTATTCATCAGGTTACATACCGAAAAACTGTGATTAAAAACCGGGTATACTTAAATACATTTTTATAATAGATAGAACTATCAATTTTATAACCTTCACAATTCACAAGAAATTTAATCAAGTTATTACAAATATAAATTTAATTATTCATATCTAAATTTTATTAAACTAGACATATTAATAGACTTATAGTAGTACCTAACAAAAATGTATACTTAATGTACACATATCAATCTTTAAAAATACTACCTATTGAATTTTTAGAACTTATAAGTATTATTTTTGACTTGTTGAATATTTTAGTATCAATAATATTGAATAAGAAAAACTCAAATGTGTTTAAAAATATTCTCAAATATCACTTGAAATATAAAATAAAGAATATTATTTAAAAATTAAATATAATAGCTTGACAAATTACACAAGTATTAACATAAACGATAAACAGTTATTACAACAGGGATCAACAGATATATTTATGGCTAAAGGTAAATATTAGCTTCTGAAAAATGTCTAAATTATAAAATAAGGCATTTATCTGAATAGTTATTATTTAAAGTTTAAACTATTTAAAACATAATAAATCAACAGTTATAGATTAGTACAAATAAAAATAAAGTCTAAAACCTTACAGTACAACATTTTGATTAACAGCAATTGTCTATTAAGAATAACCTGAAGCCATATTATACAAAAAATAAACCAATCTACTAGAAATTACAAAATAAATTGAAAGTCCTGTTCACCAAGATAAATATACCACTTCTATCAGCCTAATTAAAATAAAATGTAAGACTATAATAACATATATATAATGTTTTCAAGCTATTTCATTACTTACTTATTATAACTACATATGTATTACTTACATATACTAATTATATCAATCATTTATGGTATAAAAAAAAAATATATATTGATAACATTTCATTTAATTTCAACCTTAAGCAAATACTATTCGATGACTGGACATTTTTAAATAGGTTTATATAAATAAATGAGCCACCAAAATGACCAGATATCACAATAAACTAATCATTTGCAATGACCAATTTAAATATTTAATTAATAAATCACCCACCCAAGAGATTATAAGGCTAAGATAAAACTAAAGTATTATAAAAATGTAATGAATATTGAATGGTTAAGCTACATTTTTTTTTTTTAATTTAAAATGAACTCAATAATTTATATAAGGATTTTATAAAATATTTACCAAAATGAGAAATTTCAAAAAAATACATTGATTTTTAAGAAAAGAATATACAATATTAATTGAAATTTCTTTGTGGTTATTAGTATCTACCAAATCATATTAACATCATAGAATCACCCGATTTCTTGGAGTTTTCTCAATTTTCTTATAAATTATAAACTTTTAAAACTATATAATAATTAGAATTAACAATCATACCCGCAATGGCGTCCCATTACTTCCATAATAAATGTTCTCTGATGTGAATAGGCTGTTGACACAATAGCATCAATTGCATCCATTATGCGATGTAATGCGGAATCCGTACCAATTGTCATATCAGTACCACAAAAATCATTATCAATAGAACCAACCATTCCAACAATATTCAGTTGTTTATATTTTTCACGTTCTGCCTTATTAATCTGCGAAGTCTGTAATAGCTCATCTAGAAGACTAGACCATTCTTGTCTAAATAGGTTGGCTCCTGTTAAAGATCCGTCACCTCCAATTACTACCAAATTTGTAATTCCACGTTTCACCAGGTTGCATGCAGCCTTTAGCCGTCCAACACGTTCTTTGAAATCCATACATCGTGCTGAACCAATTACAGTACCACCCTAAATTATGACATATTAAAAACTGTAATCATCAATGAATATGTACATATATTTTTCTGTAAGCTGAACTAGGGGTTATTTGAAGGTCAGAAATAATAGAACTCAATATGGTAAAGATCATATCAATTAGATCAATAAATCAAGCAAGAGTATAAGTATAATTTAAAAATGTGATTGTTTGCAGTACAGATTTAAATTATTATCCAAAATAATATAGAACTACATTTTAATAAATAAAGATAGGCACATAATAAAAATTAGTATAACTTTAAAATAATGTCACCAACTTAATACATTTTATTGATCATTAAAGTTGTAATAAAACTCTGCCTTACTTGGTCTACCGAGGTCATGCCATAAGAGTAGCCATAAATGTAGTTATTTTGTATAACAACAAATATACCAATATATGTTTTATAAAATGATCATACAAAATCACCATATAAGTAGGTTAAACAAAGGTCAATATTTTATTAAAATGTAATTATTACAAAGGAAGATTCAAAAATTAATTCTGAACAGTGCAAGGAGTATATTTATTTAACAGTAATTAAATGTATAATATTAAAACAGATTATCAAACAAGATCATATGAAACTATTCTATATTTGAGCAGATTATTTATTTCTTTAAACATATAAATATTAAATAATAAATATGCATAAATTAATAATATTTATCATTTGACTTATTTCATATTGTAAAAAATACTGAGTTAAAATGTCTATAATTTATAAGTCAACTAGAATTCCTTGGCCTATTGCAGCATGTAAGCATATTTATTTCAGACAATTATTGTTTTTATTAAATTGCAATAGTAAATTCTTTTTGGTCCACTTATGAGACTAGCTAATACTAACAAATTCATAAAAATTCAAAACATGTAGTTGTTTTAAAATACACTGCACGAACCAATAATAATACATATTTATGAGAACATACCTATTGACATTTTTATACTAGTTGCATAAATATACCTAACAAAAAAGTTAATAAATTATGTGAATTTCACTCAACACACCTTATGTATTATAGATGACACCGACGACCAATTAGCTTCTTCTATGTTATCCCCGCCATCCACCATACCTTGATAACCCTCTTTAATGAAAAACACCTTGCAACCAAGGTATATAGCCATACGAACAACTGCACGGACAGCCGCATTCATACCTGTCAAAATTCAAATAATTTTTAAGATTATAATATAACCTAAATAGGATATAAAATAGTAATTCAAAATTAATTAAATAATTATTGAATACAAACAAAAATAACATTAGTATTATGGGGTTGGGTTACTAAAAAAATGTAGCCAATACATTTTAGTTATAGCCAACAATCAACATTGATTGTATTCAATTAATTGTGTTCTACAATATTAATACATTACTAGATAAATTTGATTTAACATACAAATTTCTGTATAAAATTATCTTTATTTTGATATTTTCTACATATGAATAATTTTATAACACACTTGTATATGACACAGCAAATGTTTTTAGAAAAAAAGATTTAAGTGATGGGAATTTATAAAATAATTATAAGTATGTAGGTATATGCAATTATTTCATACCCCACAAAAAATATCAAATAGGCGTAAATAATTGTTGTTGATTTTAGCTGAAACTTGAAAGTGATGAAATAATAAAACTACCTATTCTTTGTTGAACAAATATAGAAATTTAAAATTTAATCTCATACTGAAGAATTTACTTATGTATCAATATTAAATGAGGACAATAGGACATATTGTACATAATTAAAACATTATTCATATATTATTTCAATTTGATAAAAATAAAAGAAGGTACCTAATAACTGGCAATAAGATAAAATAGTGATATAGGTACTCTTGAGAATTTGTAATATTAGGTCTTTTCAGAAATTGAAGTATATATTTGTTGTCATATTTTTTATAGCAAGAAATTTCAACTTTAAAAGATTTGCTACAGTTAGCATATTATAGTTTTAAATATTAATCAATTGTTCTTTGTTTTGATTAGTAAAATAATTTCTCTTCGGATAACTGAACTATTTAACTATTACTATAAAGTTCAATGCTTTAGATCAATATCACTTTTACTTTTTTATGACAGCTAAATATAATTATAAAGGATACCACAATATCTTGGCTACATCTGAATTGAACTCTGAAATGTAGCTAAATATGTATACTAATAGGTAGCAAACAAAAATGAGAGAAGAAAACGGATTTATGATCAAGTTTTATTAAATAGGCTAAAATAAAATAGAATATGTTAATTTAAATACAAGTAATTGCCAAAAATATTAAAATAAAAATGTGTGTTCTAATAATTGTGAATTTTAAAAACAGTTAAGTACCTAGTAATTAATATGCAATTAAAATACTAAGCAATTGCTTAATTTTAAATGTTATTAAAAATTAATTAAATTAAATTGGTTTACTTAATATTCCAATCATCTAGTTAAAAAACTAGCTGCAGATACCACTATGCCCTAAACCCCAACCCTTAGTCTCAGTGTATATTAAATAGCTTTTTTCTGGTTTATAAACTTTATATTTGTTAATAAATTAAAAAACTTTGGAAATTATTTAGTAGATAAGTACCTTGCGAATCACCACCACTGGTGAAAACAGCAAGTCCTTTTCCTTTGTGTGAACCCCGTTCGATGAATCTCTTTTGATCTTCCTCCATAATGTTGTTCTTAAAAATAAAAATCAATTATGCATAATATTAGTAACAAATCATTACAAATATATTGAATTAAAAAAAAAAAATACTTACCTGTGTACAAACGAACTAAAACTGATCCAACTATGAGCTTTAGAGCTCAGTACGATTACGGTGTTTTAAAATATATAATATGTTTATAATATTAACGTTACTAGTCGATCATGTTCAGCCCTGGCAATTGGCGACGAACGGTAACGTATTGACAGTTGTACGTCCCGCTATCAATTGAGCAACCGCGAGAGTGTCTACTGTAGAGCTCTATTTTAAAACCGTGGGTCTGAAGATAGTACCTACGAAACGACCTCTTAGAGGTCACTGATCACGGTCAACGAATAGACGAAATACGATAAGTTATTTTTTTTTAGTTCAATTTTATTTTTAATTGTTATTACTTATTCCACTCTATTACGCGAGAAAGAAGGGATATACTAAGGCCAGCAAGGTTAACAGGGGAGCAGCGGGACGTGCAAGACGCAAAGGCAATGAAAAGTATGCTAACCGCTTTAGTGAGGCAGTGTGCTTGTACAGTTGTACGACACCAATAGTATATAGTATAGTAGTACAATTGATATAAGTCGTAAGATGACAACCACGCGCAAGTGCAGTAGCCAGTAATGCGGTATATACAAAATAAATACACAATACACTTAAAAATATGCGAATATTATCAATTGCGCTGATAAGAGAAGAACTCAAAAGTTAATGCCGTCGTTGTTATCTCTAATAACCTGACTCTTGATAACGTAATATATTGTGCACGGAGCATAGAGTAATTACTCTATGGCACGGAGCCACGGACGTGATATTTGTGTATTTGTGATATTATTATATTAATATTAGAGTTAAGATATATCTTAATTCTTGCTGTCGACTTATCAATATTCTCCAAGTTCCAACAGCGGTCAGCTACTAATTTATTGTGTAAGTACGCACGGAACTTATTTGTTATTAGTTTTACTTAATTTGAGTGAAAAACGATTTGGTAATAAATTAATAAAATATTGATATAAAAAACGAATTCCAATCGCTTATAGCTTAATAAGTTTCTTAAGTGTCAAAACTTTCAAAATAATTTATGCTTCACATTATTTTAGGTAAGAATGATAAGATTAAATCCTACAAGGATAGAGCTGAGGATTGAAGATCTAAGCGAATTTGCAGATATTAAAAATCATTATGAAGCTATTAAAAAAACTAAAGAAGAAAAACAAAAAAATCTATACGGTCCTCTTCTAAACAGCAACACCTCAAAAACCAAACAAGAAGCTGTACAAGAAAGAATAGGATTTATCCCAAGACCCAGACATTCATCACAATGAAAGAAAGTACTAAACTGTATAATTTTTTATTCTAAGTATTTTTATTTATTACTTATATACATTTAATACTAAATTTATAAAAATATTAAATTATTACTATTACAACTATTAACTATGTTATACTGTTTACCTTCTAACTCATTTTACTTTACCATTCATTTATAGATGCTTAGCTCATATCATACATGTGTGCAGGGTGTATGCAGGATATGATGCTGCATACCATATGCAGCTGCATATCCTGAACAAAGAACCTTATTTCTAGACATACCAAAAATAAATAAAAATTATAACAATATTTGGTTGAACACTGATAGCCAAGATAAATTAAATTAAAAATATGTATAACACGTATACATTAGTTTAGTAATCATTTTAAATGCAATGAAGGTAATTGAAATAAAGTTGTTACAAAAACATGAAGTGTTAAACAGATAACAAAACAAATTGTCAACTTGGACGCTAAAATGCTTCACTGTAAAATATTTTGATAAACAAAGTATTTTTGAAAAATTTAGTAACATAATATAGAAGATAACATCATTTTCTTAATTAACTTTAATGAAAAAGATTAAAAGATGAAAAACTGGTAAGTGAAAGTTGCTCTGCTGTACAGTAGGTTACAAGTAAGTCCCTGTAATGGATGGTGTTAAATTTAGATTCAGTTATATAAAATCATTGTATACGAAAAACAATTCTGAGCGAAAACAGTCTGTTACCCTATAATATAATTAGGTATATTTTAAGATATTGTGTTTAGAGTAAATTATTTTACTATTAGGCATTAGTATAACTGAAGGTTAAATTAATTTTGCGTAAAAAATATAATAATATACTGTAAGTTTCAAATATTTTTAAATTACAACAAAATAACTAAAATAGTTATTCTTGATTTTAATATGAAATGTTGTCCAAGTTTGAACCTATAAAATCTGTAAAAAAAAACAGTGTTTATATATTTTTTGGTTACAGAATGAACTATATACAAGAACTTGTTTTAAATTTTCAATTCTTACCTATAAAAATTGAACATTTTATAATTTTTTAAAAAGAATACATTTGAAAATGTTTGTGATTTTGATATATTTTGTCAGCATTTTAACTTTGAATACTTATAAAAATCGAGCGTATTTTTATTATTTCCCCAACTGATATTATAATACTACTTATGACTTATGAGGAATCTTGTATTAAAGTTTCCCATGTTTTAACCCAACAAATAACATTTTGTTGACATTTATAGAATAAAAAACTAAAAAAATTAAATCTATAAATAACACTAAACAAATCAAAATATTTTGAAAATAATATCATGTACCTATAGAAAATTGTAAAATAAACATTTGATGAAAATGTCAAGTACCAAACCAACAGTTATTAGTTCTTAATTTCCATTAATGACAACTTATGAGGACTCAAAATTTTTTTTATCAGAAATAATTTAAAAAAAACAAAACTTAAAATTTTCTTATGCCTATAAATAAATCAAAAAGAGTATATATATATAATATTTTTAAAATGTTATGGAGCATAAAAATTGTTAATATAAACAATATGCAAAAATGACATAGACCGCACACGTTTTTCCATAATTTGCATTTGTCTTTGTACCAAGTTGTATCCTTCTCATATTTATGGTTAGAGTATTTGTCACTTCAGTTTATTGTAAATCAGAAGAAAATCGCTCAGCAAACGGCTGATGACTGGTCCTCTTTTCATAGCCCATAGGGAGATGATTATTTCTACTATAATTACACATCATGGTCAAATTGGTAAGTGAATACTATAACTAATAGGTAGTATATGTTTTATTAATGTAAAAATATGTATTTCATGTTTTGATAATGGTTGGTGTAGGATGGGTCAATAAAATAGGGGAAATTAACAAATCTAATTTAGAAGGAAGAAATAAGGTGGGTTTTTAAAGGAGTCAAAAGAGAAATGTGATTGATTTCAAAACTTAAGCGTACGGCATACGGCGCATACCAGACAAACATTTTCAAAAAAAAATGTAGTTTTTTGTTATTTTTATTGAGGATACCATATTTTTAAAAAAAATCAATTGTTTTCCGGTTTTTGGTTTAACTTCCGTGATAAAAAAGGGCGACAATTTTTTCAAACACATTCAAATTCAGTAACTTAAAGCACACATTTAAAAAAAGTTTGGTCCGTAAACTAGATTTGTTCCCATATTAAAACTAAAAATAACTTTTTCAGTAATATTATTATATTTTATACACACAATGACATTTGTAAATGTAATTTTTTCGGCAAAAATGAATTTAACCTACTTACTTTAACTTTTAAACTCGTTAATGCTCATCTTTGATTTTTTCATAAATAATGCGATACATACTAGTGGTACTGGACATAACATTATGGGTATTTTCGAAGTGACGAATTAACATAGACTTTCTATTATAGCCGTAGGAACAGACAATATCTTAGTTAAACTGGAATTCATTATGTTTTATTTTTTGGCGTCGCAAGAGATAACACGGCTTACACAAACCAAATCACAAATATTGCACCGATGCATTATAAATATATAATAAGCCGTTTTGCACAATAATCATTAAAAAATAATAAAACATACTGAATTAAGATTAACTGAAAAGGAAACGGGCATGCGAATGCTAATAAGTAATAATTAAATTATTAACAATGTTAATATGGTTATTATTGCTATTATAGTATTATAATTTATATTATTATATTATTTGGGCACAGGATATATTTTGTGACATAGGTATGAGTAAGATAATTACATTTTACACATTCTCATTAATGTCTATAAATAAATATAGATATGACTATACAAAATATGACTAAACCACGCGCATGCGTACGATGCACGTCCAGGTAACGAGTGATGACGTAGCCGCGAATCTTTATTATCTATGATTCCTCCACTCGGTCTAGACCATAGACCTATGATTATAATTATATTCTGTGGTTCGTGGTCTAGACTCTAGGTTGTCAGTGATACCTGATATTTGATAAGGCTCTAAAGTCTTGATTCTTGAAGTCTCAGACGTGCCACTCGCCAATATCGCCAGTCATGGTTTCGGACCATACTTGTATACTATATCTAGTACTATATCTATACTTGTCTATGGGACCATTACTCGGTGTCTCAGACCAAATTCTAGTTCATTCTATCTAGTCTGCAATGAGAACATGATAATATGTACTTTAATAAACAATAATTTAAATTCAGTCATCTGACGCTTCAGGTCTTCACTTAGATCATATTATAGCATAGAGTAAAGAATATAGTATTATAGTATACTATTATATATCGTTTATAATCAAAGGGGCTTCAGCTGCGGCCTGCAGTTGGATTTGATAACGGTAACGGATAAGACACCATAATTCATAAACCGCCGTGCTATGAACTACAGACTACTTAGCTTAATCCACGGATGACGGATATAATATATTATCTATAGCTGTGGCTTAGTCCGTAATTAGTATTTAGTACCCGTGATGTCCGTGACTACTGACTACTGACCACAACTGCCCTGAGCCCGGCCACGACAGAACAGTAAAATGATGAATTTAAATTAAATAATTAATTCTAATCTAATTCTCTGCTTTAGTCGGCAATGAACTAATGAAGGATTGGGGTGAGCAGATAGTAGGTACATACTACATACATAATATTATTAATATTATGTCTTCGTACCGTATGCACGAATTATATTTTAAAGGTATTCGGTCGTTGGGGACTTGGGGTGTATCGTGTATGTTAATAATATAATATACTATTGATCTTGCAGTGTGTTATGATTTTGATTCTCGTAAATGTTGAGAGAAATGTTATACTTTGGTCTTTGACACCGTATTGTCTTTAATTCAAATCGCCTCTACCACAGACCACAATTGAGTTTGTCCTCAAATGACAATTTTTAGAATTGTACCCTTTATTATCATTTATCACCTCGTAAGTAATACTATTGTTAGTTTAAATTAAATTAAATAATTTCACAATAATATTCATTAGAAATATAAATTTGTCCTCATACTGTGTATTACAGAGGTCGATGAATTGAATAATTACAGTTTGATGGTAAAGCTACTTATTTAGATTGTTTTAACTTGTAACATGTGCAGGTTAGTAATTAAATTCAGACATAATTTTATATTTTAATATATTTTGTAGATATTGATTTATTTAATTTCCATAAATAATAAACCTAAAAGATAGTTTTTCAGTTTCTTATTATTTTGTACTTAGTTGACTATAGCTATGGATATTAGAAGAGCTCAGATTGCTTAGCATTCACTTATTATTATAGAAAACAATTCAAATTAGCAAAGTTAGCAATTTATCAAAAATTCCAAATGTACAATTTATCTTGCATGTTATAAGCATTTTAGATTTTAAATGTTATTTTTGCCAATTTGCATTTTCAATCTGATTTATTTGATGTTTTTCTTAAATCTTAATATTATAAGGGAATTACATGGCAAAGTAAGTAAAACAGCTTTAAAATCAATTTGATTCATTAAAATCATTTTTTTTTTTCTTACAATTAAAATATAAGTAGTTAGCCAGGTAGTTACCTAAAAAAGTAATAAGTTGGTAACAAACAATAATTAATATAAAAACTTTTTTTGTTGCTATTTTCTATATTTTTATGGCATATTACATTGTTTATTACAAGATTTATTAGGATCTATAATATCATAATTATTTTTAGTGCTTTGGACTTAGAATATTTAGGATATTTAGTTTCACCTCCCCCCATCCTCTTTCATGCATTTGTAGATGATTGTAGTGTTAATATTTATTTATGTTTATTATGTCCATAGGAATATGTCTGAAACTGACTCAGACTTATCAACAGATAGTGACAGTATTGTGTCACCTTTTTTTAACCATTATTTGGGTAATCCTCGAGGATTTGCTTATGAACTTGATAATATTGAAAGTCTACCTTTTGATACAGATAGTTCTTCAGGAAGTGAAACTAATTTAATAAATCGTATAGATTCTTCATCTAGTGATGTAAGTTTTCAAAGTCCATACCTAATTTATTTTATTTTTATTTTTATTTTTATTTTTATTTTATCATTTTAGAGTGAAACATTATTTAACAACTCCTCAGAAGATTTAGATTGTCCAAACTATCACTCATCGCGTAACTCAAGAAATTCATCTGTATTTAGATCATTTAAACAAAAACAAGTTACAAAAATCAAAATCACTCCTCCAAAGTCCAATTATTGGTGTCTTCCTAAAGAATTATATAACAGGTTTATAGGTAAATTTCATATATTGAGTTAATAAAATAAATAAGAATTTTTTTTAGAGAAATCGGCCAGTATAACAATCGTGCTCAGTGGGGTTATAAGTTCTATCAATCAGCTGTTGCTGTACATAAACTCAAATTGAGTAAACTCTTAAGAGGCCACCAAGGATGTGTAAATTCACTAGACTTTAATAAAACTGGTGACATAATAGCAAGTGGATCAGATGATTTTAGAATATGTTTATGGGATTGGTCAAATGGAAAGTGCTTACTCAATTACAGTAGTTTACATACTAGAAATATTTTTCAAGTAAATTATATTTTGAGTACATTATATTTTTGTTCTATGTCTTAAAATGCTGTTAACTCTTTGTTAATTATTATTTCTATAGACTAAATTTCTCACTACACAAGGAGATACCCACATTGTATCAAGTGGACGCGATGGCTTAGTTGTATTGTCTGCTGTAAGTGATTATAATGTTATATATAGTAAAATTATAGCACGCCATGATCGCTCTTGCAACAAAGTTGGTGTACATCACGAAACACCATATGTAGTTCTCAGTTGTGGAGATGATGGAATTGTTAAAAATATTGATATTCGTGAATCTCCGATTAATGAAAATGAAAGAATTACCAAGTAAGAAATTTACATTTTTTTCCATAATTTATAATTCAAAAAGTACCTACATGTTTTTCTTATGAAATAATCTTTTTTAAATATATTAAAATACATGCAGTTCTAGCATTTTATGATCTTTATTTTTGCTTACTTGTGTTTATTGGTGAATCTAAAATTAACTATTAATTTTTTAAATGATAATCAAATTATTTTTATTTTTAGTAGGTAAAATAAATTTTTTTTTAGATTAACCCTTGACATAATTATACGCCTGAGAATTTTAGATTTTTTTCTAATTGTTGGCAATAATCAAAATTTGCTCAAGTAAAAACTTAAAAAAAGGGGGTCAAGTGGATGTCGCTCCGCTGTACAGTAGGCTACAAGTAGATCACTGTACTATAATGGATGGTATTAAATTTGAATTCAATGATATAATATCATTGTATACGAAAAACGATTCTGAGCGGAGACGGTATGTCAGTCTAGGATATTTTAAATTATATTGATATTGTTATTTTACGGTAGCTGCTAAGTTGAATTAATATTATTCATATTATTTAATTATTAACCTAAAATTATCAGTGATGCTATAAAATATTATAATATATACTTTTACTCGTTAAAATTGATTTTAATATGTAATTTCGTCCAAATTTGAACTTAAAATGTCTATAAAAAATAACTGTGTTTAAATATTTTTTAGATTTTTGAATACAGTATGTACTATTTATTAGAATCTTTATTTTAAATTTTCAATCCTTAGTTAAGAAAACTGAACATTTTATAATTGTTTAATTACAATGATTGATAATTTTCGAGATTTTGATAAATTTGTCAAAATTCGAACTTTAAATGATTATAAAAAAAATGTGTGCCTATGTATTTTTAATATTTTTCAATTGCTATTGTAATAATATATCAGGAGCCTTGTATTAAATTTTCATTATTTTGGCCCAACAAATAAAATTTTATTGATATTAATAGAAAAAAAAACTAAAAATTTGAAAACTGAAATCGTCCGTAAAAAGCTGAAAAACAGTCAAAATATATTAAAAATTAGATGGTGTATAGAAATAGCTTATATAAACATTCAGTGAAATTTTCATGCATCTGCAGTTATTTGTTTTTGAATTGCAACAAAATAAGAAAATCGCTACATGAGAAATCGAGTGAATATCTAATCTTGTACAAATTTGAACTTAAAATGCTCATAAAAATTTATTATGACTTGCTTATAAACTTTTTTTTATTGATAAAATTAGGCAAACTTATGAGGAATCTTGTATTACATTTTCAAATCTTAGATTTAAAAAGAAAAATTTTTATGAATTTCTAACTCAAAATAAATTGCACATTTTCGTCATTTTTACGTATTTTGTCAAAATTTGAACTTTGATTACCTATAAAAAAAAATTGTGACTACGGATTTTTAATATTTTTCATCTGCCTTTGAAACTATATATTAGAAGCCTACTATTAAATTTTCAAGATTTTTTACCCAACAAATAAAATTTTATTGACATTTATAGAAAAAAAAACTAAAAAAATTGGAAACTGAAAATGTCCGTTAACAGCTCAAAATAAGTCAGAATATTTTGAAAATTATATGGTGTGTAGAAAATACTTATATAAACATTCGGTCAAAATTTCATGTCTCTATGGTCATTTCTTTTAGAGTTATACCAAAAACCAAAATCGATTTTGTCGAAAATTGGTTTTCCGTAAAAATTCCCGTTTTTCCCATAATTTTCATTTGTTTTTCCAGGCGCTCATGAAAACTACTGGGAAATTTTGACTTTTGACCCCCCAAAGTACCAACTAGATTCACTTTCCTATCAGAAAAGGTACTATTGAAGAAAATCGAAGCATTTTTCTGTCCTAAAACGTGATGACAGACACAAAAATAAAAAAAAAATAAAAAAAATAAAAAAAAATAAAAAAAAATAAAAAAAATAAAAAATAAAAAACTAAAAAAAACACACATCATTGTAAAACCAATACATTCATCGCTCCGCTCAGAATCTAAAATTTAATACAAGGTTCCTTATAATTTGTTATTAGTGCAATTAAAAAAAAAGTTGAGCGTAAATTCTAGTCAAAATCACCAACATTTCCAAAGGTTATTATATTGAGTTAGAAATTCATACAACATTTTTCTTTCTAAATCTAAGATTTTAAAATTAATATAAGATTCCTCATAAGTTTGTCTATTTTCACAAAAAAAAAAATAACAATTGACCAGAAAGTCAAATTAATTTTTTAGGAGCGTTTGAAGTTCAAATTTTGACAAAATTCATCATAATCACAAAAATTACATAATTATTTTGTAGTTAATAAATTAATAATTTATAAAATTTAAATATAAAATTTTTGTGTCTACGGTTTGAACATTTAAAACAATATGCCTTATAACTTAAAAGTATTTTATACTATAACCAATAAATATATATATACACAGTTCTTTTTTTTATGTATATTTTAAGTAGGTACACATTTGGTTAAAATTAAATATTTAAACAAAGAATACCAATTTTTGTTATTTTTATGTAATTTAAAAATATTATTTGTGGATTCTTGAATCTGTTAAAGTATATATTTGGCAGAAATTAAATATTTTCTTTAATAGGTACACACAATTAAATTTTTAAATGCAAAGTTTTCTTACTTTATAATAATAACATTGTAAAATATACTTAGTAATATAGGTGTCGGACTGTTTGCCCAGAATTGTTTTTTATACCTGTACAACATCATATGCAACTGAGGGTTTTTTTATCTAAAAATTTATCAATGTAGTTAATAATCATTAATAAATAATAACTAATAAGTTTTTAAAAATTAATTAAATCCTTATTTTATGTATCTATTATTTTGTTTATTAGTATACTACAAATCAAAAATGTTCATGGTACTTCTATGCATCTGTATGGTATTGACATTAATCCTATGAAGCCATATGAATTTATTGTAAATGGTAATGATGAATATGTAAGAATGTACGACAAAAGAAAACTAACCGTGGATCCAATTAAAGTATTCCATCGTGAGTTTAAAAATACCAAAACAAAAAAAGTAAATAGATTATACAGCTATACTTAACACATTTTAACTAAACTTTTCAATATTTTTAATTTTTGAAATACATTTTTACAGACTGATAATATTGCTATTAATAAAACTAATGATAGTGCTACTAATGGCCCTGATGAAAGTGATATTGATGGCACGTCTAATCATGGCGTTGTTGATGTCACTGAAAATTACAATTCTACTTCTAGTCCAAGCAATGTTGATTCTAACCATGATGTGGGGGGAGAAGATTTAAGTTCAGTATTACCTCCTCACTATTTAAGACACATTACATCTGCTGTGTACAGCTATTGTGGAACTGAAATTTTAGCTTCTTATAGTGAAGATGACATTTATCTATTTGATGCTCAGGGTCAATCAAGTTCCGTTCTACACAATTATGGTGGCCATATAAACAGAATGACTGGTATTTAATTCAATTTATCTTATGGTATCAGCGCATCATTTGTATTTTTTTTTCTAGCCCACACCAACGCGTAACATAGACAAAATGGATTTATGTAAAATCCTTTTTTATGTTTCTGAGTAATTTTAGAGTAAACTCAGCCACTATAAAAACTATATAGAAAAAATTTTTTATGGTATGACATATCGATTTGTCTAAATATTTTTTCAAAACAATTTAATTTCCATTTAAATTTCCAAAAAAAAAAAAAATTTTTTTTAAAGTTGAATATTAAATCAAATCATTATAAAATATATAACTGATTTGTCAAACCCTCAAAAACATCATCCTCTATAATTTTTGTAAAGAGTAATTTACTTAAATACTAAAAAAAAAAAATTAACACAAATGCATTTTATCTATTATTGCACTTGGGTGTGAGGGAGAAAACAAATATTGTGCTGACATCCTCTTAATAGTTTCTTACAAAAGTTGTTATTTTTATTATTAAAGTTTTATACTTATAAGTTATTTCATACACATTAGTTTCTCTTATAAACGGCTTTTCATTTTATCATTTTAGTAATTGTTATTATGTAGATGCTTCATACATATTAGTTGTAATTAAATTACTAAAATATAATTTATTTTGGTTCTAGTCAAAGGTGTCAATTTCTATGGACCAAGAAGTGATTACGTGGTTTCTGGATCTGATTGTGGGCATATGTTTATATGGGATAAAAAAACTGAAGCTATTGTCCAAAGAAAACTTGCTGATAAAAAAGGAACTGTAAGTTTGATATTTACCTTCAAAATTATGTTCCTTAACATTTTTTTTGTTTTTAGGTTAATGTATTAGAAGCGCATCCACATATGCCAACCTTGGCAACTAGTGGTTTAGATAAGACCATTAAAATATGGGAACCTTTAAATATATCTCATCAGCCAAATAATAAAAACCTCAGATTGGTAAATTGATGTACCTATACAGAGTGTAACAGGAAGACCTGACATATAAAATCACTTATATTCTAAATAATATTTAAATTTTTTTATATCATTTATTTTACAAACATACATATATTATAATACTGAAAATAAAAATTATAAATCTGATATACATATTTTTTAAAATTAAAATAGCTAATTTGTATATTTGGTTTTTATTAAAATGTTGATTCTAAAAATATTTATTCAATTCAATTAATTTAGTTTATTTTTTTGAAATTTCATTATTTATATTAAGTAAAATTTGATCCAGTCATAAAAACAATTTGTAATTCAAAAAATATAAACTTTTTAAAAATATTTTATGCACAATTTTAAATAGGTATTTGTTAAAATCTAAATATTTTTTTAAATAGTTATAACTTTTCAAATTAATGAGTTACTTCAAAACAAAATTGATATTTAAAAAAAACATGAAAAATAAACCACTTAACTTAGATAATTGTTTTTTACAGTCAAAAGTTTTCTAAAAACCAGATTTACAAAATTACTGTTTTCAATTTTTTTTTATTTTAAATCTTAAAACATAAAAATTGTTCTAGTATATGTTTAGCAAACAAGTTAATAAATGATATAGAAAAAAAAATTAAAAGATTGATTTGAAAAGTTATTTCATTTGTCAGGTCTTTCTGTTATATCCTGTATATAAAGTATTTTAATGAATATTTTATTATTACCTAATTAAAAATTAAAAACTTATGTTTTAGTTTTAGTTGTTTTAATCTAACTCTAAGGTTCAGTAAGTTTCGTTCATACCTTAAAAGGCTATATTTTGTGTACACCCTTCTGACAGGTATGATGAGCCATACTTAGTACTGGACCAAATACCATAGAGCACACTCTATTTAGCCGAATTTCAAATAATTAACAAGGACTGAAATTACATTTAGGAATTTTTTGTTTGACTTTTAAGAAAACTGTTATTCTAATTATTTTTAGAAATGTATTATATAATAATAAATAGTATAAGTAATAATAAGAAATTAAATATTTATTTTATAAAATCAATTACAATTATATAATAATCTGAATTAAAAATTCACCTTAAAAAAAAAAAAAACTATTTACATTTAATTTTTTTTTATTCTTCAGTAATTTACATTTTTAGCTATAAATTAGATACTTGATTGAATATGATATATACATTTTTACACATATCACATGTCACGGATGGTCATGAAGCATGATGAACTCTGAAAGTAGTAATTTTGTACCTGTATAATGCATTTATTGCAGTTTGAAAACCAAAGTTGTATCATACTATAATCTTATCTTTCTATAAGACATATTGGTACATATCAGACATTATTACTTTTTTCAACATTATATTTAGTACCATTTTAACAATCAGTAAATTGATTTTAATTTAATTTAATTTATTTGTTTCTGCCCCATATATTGATGTTGGCTAACAGTCATATCACTTAATATATTTTCAACACTTTGAATTCGGACTAATAAATTTAGCTCATTAATTAATCTGGCTCATTGTCATTAACCCCTTCTAATCTATGTCAAAAATCTTCAAAGTTGAAATGCTAGTTTCCTCATTTTCATGAATTGTAAGGGCTTAAAATTGTTCAATATTACATTTAATATTATTTTCAAATCATAATGAAGTTTTCAAAATATTAAGACTGATTTTAATTTATTTATGCTACAAAGTACAAACTCATTCATATCGTTCTCTGGTTGGGGGTAAAGACTCGTTGTGCAACACTTGATTATGTGGGCAAGGATTTGTTGCCAATAACCCGAGTGGTCACCTATCTGGGAGCTAGTGATGCTAGATGATATTTGACCTCAGCACACACTGACTGTGGCCAATCACCGCGGCATACCAAGCCCCAATGTTCTCAATATAAATACTATAAACTAAATATTTTATTTAATACTGTTTTATACCTCAAATATATATATGTATTTATTGTACATTATATTTATCACATACACATGTTATCCATTTTAAACAGGTGTTTCCCTATCATGTAAAATCTTTAGAATAAACAAAACAAAAAAATATAAATATGAAAAATACATTTTATTTATTATATTACTATTTTATATATTATACTCATATTTTAAAGTAAAAAAAGTGAGCAATTAAGCAACCGCTCTGCTGTACAGTAGGTGTTGAGTATTGTCATTGAGTTATTTAGATCACTTTAATGGATGTGTTAAATTAAAATTCAATTATGAATCGTTGCATACAAAAAACAATTCTGATTGGACACGGTCTGTCAGCTTATATTACTGAGTATATTTTATTATATATTACACATTTATTTGGTTTTCATAGTAATTTAATTTACTAATGGAAGTATTAATAGTATTAATTTTTACCAAAAATATTTCATATATTATATCAGTAATTATTATAATAGAATACAATATCATTAGTTATTATACAGGGGTGTATTCTGGTAAATTCCATAGTGGGGTTACACTTTAATACCACTTTGCTAAACAATTTAAAATCTTTATGCTTATAATATAAACTATATGTTTGATGTTTGTATCAACGGTCTGTATAACCAGTGCAAAAATAACTAACAAAATTTATAAAATGTATTTATCTATTTCCAAAAACAGAACAGCACACCACTTATGGAGTGGTGGGTTGCCCTCTCACCTACAGGGACACCCCTGATATTGTAACATTAAATATTATTGTTATTAACTTTTGAGTACACCAGTTATATTAATATATAAAAAGTTCTTTGATTCCCAAAACTAATTACTTACATAATATTGGATTTATTTTTTCAGTCAAGTAACCAATAATTAATGCTTGTAAAAGCACTTGAGTTTATACAAAATACCTTATAGCAAGGTTAATCACAAGTATTAAAAATAAGTAAAAAATTACTCATGGTACATCAATTCTTGGCCTCAGTAAAATGTTTTATGCTTAATTAATTTTGTTTCCATAAATAAACTTTTTTTTGTTCAATCTTTTTTATGTTCAATTTATTTAAGAAGATATGACATGTAAACTGTAAAGTTTTAATATTGATAAAAATAAGATTCTTAATAAGAAACTGAAAAATAGAATTAGTTTCATTATTATAATTTTTTTTATAGAGTGTCGTTAGAAATATCATGACAGAGAACGTTACCTAAGGATTGGACAATACCAACAACATTTGAACCATGTGAGTTCTAAGTATTTATATACCTGATTTTAAGTATTGAAAATTAGTGTAACCAAAAATTAAAAAAGGGGGTCAAGTGGATGTCGCTCTGCTGTACAGTAGGTTACAAGTAGATCACTGTATAATGGATGGTATTAAAATTGAATTCAATGATATAATATCATTGTATACGAAAAACGATTCTGAGCAGAGACGGTATGTCAGTCTAGAATATTTTTAATTATATTGATATTGTTATTTTACGGTAGCTGCTAACTTGAATTAAAATTATTCATATTATTTAATTATTAACCTAAAATTATCAGTGATGCTAGAAAAATATTATAATATATACTTTTACTCGTTAAAATTGATTTTAATATGTAATTTCATCCAAACTTGAAATGTCTGTAAAAAATAACTGTTTATATATTTTATAATTATTTAATTATAATGGTTGATAATTTTCGATATATTGATGAATTTTGTCAAAATACAAACTTTACATGCTTATAAAAAAAAGGTGTGCCTATGTATTTTTAATATTTTTCAATTGCTATTGTAACAATAAATCAGGACCCTTGTATTAAATTTTCATTATTTTTGGCCCAACAAATAAAAATTTATTGGTATTTATATAAAAAAAAATAAAAAATTTAAAATTTAAATGATGTGTAAAAAGCTCAAAATATATTCAAAATTAGATGGTGTATAGAAATAGCTTATATAAACATTCAGTGAAATTTTCATGCATCTACAGTTATTCGTTTTTGAATTGCAATAAAATAAGAAAATTGCTACATGAGAAATCGAATAAATATCTAATCTTGTTAAAATTTGAACTTAAAATGCTCATAAAAATTTATTTTGACTATTTGACTTGCTTAAAAACATTTTTCTTTTGATAAAATTAGGCAAACTTATGAGGAATCTTGTATTACATTTTCAAACCTTAGATTTAAAAAGAAAAATTTTTATGAATTTCTAACTCAAAATAAATTGCACAATTTTGTCATTTTTACGTATTTTGTCAAAATTTGAACTTAGATTACCTTAAAAACAAATTGTGACTACGGATTTCTAATACTTTTCATCTGCCTTTGAAACTATACATTAGAAGCCTACTATTAAATTTCCAAGATTTTTTACCCAACAAATAAAATTATATTGACATTTATAGAAAAAAAAACTAAAAAAATTGGAAACTGAAAATGTCCGTTAAAAGCTCAAAATAAGTCAGAATATTTTGAAAATGCCATGGTGTGTAGAAAATGTTTATATAAACATTCAGTCAAAATTGCATGTATCTACCCGTCATTTATTTTAGAGTTATACCAAAAACCAAAATCGATTTTGTTGAAAATTGGTTTTCCGTAAAAATTCCCGTTTTTCCTTAATTTTTCATTTGTTTTTCACGGCGCTTTTGAAAACTACTGGGAAGATTCACTTTCCTATCAGAAAAGGTACTATTAAAGAAAATCGAAGCATTTTTACTGTCCTAAAAGATGATGACAGACACAAAAAAAAAAAAAAAAAACACATATCACTGTAAAATCAATACATTCATCGCTCCGCTCAGAATCTAAAAGGATTGTCAAGTTTTTAAAATAGATAATACGTTTATAAAGAATTAAAACATTGTACCCTATCCTAATATGCAGAATGGAACAAGAAGACCTGACAAAAAAAAAAAAAAGAAACTGAAAAGTATGAAAAAAATTGTGTAAATTATAGGGTTACTAAATTTAAGAAATGTATTCATGTTACGAAATTCTCAAAAATAATGAGAAAAAATGTCTCATGTTCTAAATTAGTTTAATCAAAAAAATATTGATATTTTAAAAAATGCTTAAAAATCAACTACTTGACTTAGATAAATGTTTTTACCATCAAAATTGTTCTTAAAAACAGATTTTGAAATTGGCTATTTTGAATTTTTCCAAAAAAATGTTTATCAAATTTTCAAGTTACAATTTATTTGATTTTTTCGAGCGACTAAAACCTCTTTTGATACAATAAATGTTTAAAGAAAATATACATATGAGCCTTTCTGTCTACATCTTTTCCAACATTTGACATCATTAACTTTTTCTAAATGATATTTTATAGTTAATTTATAGTTGTGATGAAATTTAAAATTTAATTTCAGAACTACAGATGATTTAAGTTGCCTGGTAGCCGCTTATCACCCAGATACTCGCAAATAGTTGAAGAATTACATACGAATACAAAATTGTCAATACTATGTATGTTTTTTATTATCATTGTAAAATATGTATTATATAAAATAATAGATAAAAGAATACAAATATAAAGTTTGTGTATATTTGTATAATTATTTTTAATTTATTACACAAATTATTTTAATTTAATACATTCCAATTAATGTTGAAAGTCTAGTGTAATATTTTAACATAATTAAACCTAGGACAATTGTGTAAACTCCTTTAATAGCGATTATTGACCAGGGATCAATTAAAAGCCAAGCAGCAAGAGAGTCTATAACCACTGAACGGTAAACAGACAGTAACAGAAGAATGCTGACGGCAGCAAATGGCGAAAATTTTGACTGTAGTTTACTTAAATCATGTCTGGACCATAACCAAACTAACGCAGCAGTCATAATATGATGCATCTAAAAATAATTAATACACAATTAATATTTGACATAATTATTATTATGAAAAAAAACTTAAACATAAGATAAATTAACAGTTAATTATTTACAAGTTAAATATATTAAGGGGGTTGAGGTTGGTATTCTAAGGAGAATGACATGATGACATCAAAGTGACTTGTAAGTGTGTGTGAGACGTGAGTGTAATCTGTAATCGTTTTCAGTCAATATTTCCAAGAAATGTCCTGAATTATAGTTAGGTTGTAGGCCACATGGTAGGTCAGTCGTTATTTATATTCACTATCAGTTAACTTATGTAAGCGCAGGTATTGACAATGATATAAAGGAACTTTTTTCAATTTAAAAAAAGTGGCTGTTTAACTACAAAGCCAGACAAAACTGAAGGAATTTGGTTTAATGGATTTAAATTTTTAAAACACATTTAAACTAATTAACAAGTTTACTAGGTTATAATAGAGGTGATTTTGAATATCTATTTTTTCAACTGTGATATCTATGAATAAAAATATCATGATACTAACAATATTCGGAATATTAAAAATCACCTTTATTCAAACCTAGTAAACTTGTTTATCAACCAAGTTCCTTTAGTTTTTTCTGGGTTTTTGGTCTAAAAGCCATTTTTTTCATTTACTGCAGTGCCTTTAATACAAAAACTTAATAACAAAATGTACCTATCTATATATATAAAAATGGAGCAAAAAATGTATAACAATTCATCAATTGAGAACGGCTGGGCAGATTTGCTCAATTTTTTTTAAGATGTTCATAATTATGACAGAAAATTTTGGAAAAATCCAATTTTTTTTAACATAAAAAATATTATTCGATAATATCGATTTAAATATTATTGAGTGTTTCATAATTACCA
Source organism: Nasonovia ribisnigri (assembly GCA_027563435.1). Classification (NCBI taxonomy): domain Eukaryota; kingdom Metazoa; phylum Arthropoda; class Insecta; order Hemiptera; family Aphididae; genus Nasonovia; species Nasonovia ribisnigri. The sequence goes on along the minus strand of JANEHU010005176.1, from coordinate 180,868 downwards.
TGGAAACCAAATAAATAAATAAATAATAAAAATAGAAGAAAGGAGGGGTACTTGAATGGTTTAGATTCACAATTGGACTCGGTAGGCTCAACCGGGGATGTGCTTAAACAGGGATTTTGAGATTTACGATGGACTCTTTGGTTTTTAAATTGTTGTTATTGGTTACAGGAGAAATAATTAGTAGAAAATAAGTATTTATTATTCCTATTGGTTGCCAAAGGTTAATCGGGCAGATCAGGTACAACTGGTACAAGAATGCATATCAAATCGAATTTTTGCACATACAGCCGCTCATCGGCGTTGTCCGCGGTCCGACGTAGTTGGATTGCCTACCAGGGTGGCTGAGTTGCACCTACTGCAGTGAGTTACACACAAAATCACAATCACAACTCTTAATAGTTTTCATATTTTACAGGCAACAAAGTGCACGGGATCAGCTAGTTTATATATAAATGATATGTATTTATATTTATTTATAAATCATTTAACTTCAATATTAAAAATTATCGTTGATACATTGACATAAAAAATGAGGCTCATTTTTCAGTTAATTTAATTTCCATACATTTTTTAACTATAAATTACTATTTAAATTTTCTCACCAAATTTATATTGGATTCTAAACATTTTTGTGTGTATTTCCAATCGAATTCAGTGCCTCTTGCACCTACCCATAAGAGTAAAAATCGTGTCAACAATATTTCAGCACCAGCCCAGCCAATGCCAGCTGTCATTACCTTAGCATGCCCTTTGCCAGGTATGCTTTGCAATATAACATATATTCCAGCAATATCTGCTAAATCGACAGAGCTTTTGAAAAAATTCTAAAAAAAAAAAATGCATCATGGTAAAATTAAGAACATTTATTATCAGTCAATTAAAATGAATATGTAAAAAAATGGAATGCTATTAAATGGAGCATTAATGTATTTATTAGTTGAATGTCATTACCGATAAACTCAATGTGGTTATAGACGCCTCGTTCGCCGGAAAGAACGTTGCTAATATTAACATCTTGCACAGTTGAGTAAACGCATAGATAATGCCACCTTGTATGCACTTCCAAAATGCTCCATATTCAGATCTGAAAAACAAACCAAATGAAAACTACCGGCAGCGGTTGTACAATATCTTGTTTACTCACAGATTTGCGTATTTGTACGTTAAATAGTGTGGCACGTACAATAAAGTGACACAATTACCAAAATGATACAAAGTCATTTTTGGTGAAATCAATAGATTTAAAAATTAATACGAAAATTTCAGGAAGTTAATTCAATAAATATTATACATCACAGATTAAAGTGAAAAAAGTGAATCTAACCGGTAGTCGCCTCAACGGTACTGTAATAAATAATAAATAATAATAATATTTGCTATGCTAACTTACGGCTAAGGCGGCTTAATTTTAATCTATTCGATGCGTTATCATGTACGAGTGCTTATGTCCAATAAATAATAAATATAGGTACGGTGATAATATCACAGAATATTGATAATATTATCATTTGATACATTAAAATTAAACACTGAATATAGAATTGGATTTTGAAAAACAAGTTATATTGGTACCTATTTTTTTTATAGTTCGATACTTAAATTTATTTGGAATTTATACGTAATACGTGTAACTTGTATTAAAGATTAATGACAGCTAAATTGCTCTGTTTGAATGTGTTTGAGCCGTAGTTGTAGTGCTGTAAAAATCAAATGATATCCAGTGAATGGGATGACAGGTTTTTATATAACTATATAAGTTGTTTGATTTTTGGTCGAATTCGTTATTAAAAATATTATTTCCTAGAATACTTATACGGAATTGAAATCGGTGGATAGTAAGTATGGATGAATTAGATTACGAGAAGAGTAGAAACTATTGGTCTAATGTCCCCGCTTCGGTGAATGGCATGCTCGGCGGATTCTCCAGTTTGACGAATATGGACATCAAGGATTCTGATATCTTCCTTAGAAAATTGTTCCAAATGAAAGACGGTCCATTCAATGGTCGAGTTTTGGACTGCGGTGCCGGCATCGGCAGGATATCTGAAAACCTCTTGTGCAAACACTTCAAATGTGTTGATATGCTGGAACAGGACAAAAAGTTTTTGGAGAAAGCCAAACTGAAATGTCGAGGGACTAATGTAGAAAACTTTTACTGTTCTGGTAGGTGTTGGAGTGCTAGACAATTTATTATCATAGAAGGATTATGGAATAAATATTAAATAATAATACCTACCATCACTTTGCTCAGGATTACAAGAATTCAGGCCCACCGACAATCAAAAATACGACGTCATATGGATTCAGTGGGTTCTTGGTTACATTACAGATGATGATTTGGTTGAGTTCTTGAAAAAGTGTAGGTAAGAAAACGGTTTTTTTTTTTTTATATGTTAATATAATAGTAACTGAGAAATTGATGTTTGCACTTTTGTCTTATGTTTTTGGCTCAAGTAATAATTATGTTTAATTTTTGTTTTAGTAAATTGTTAAACACAAATGGTGTTATAGTCGTTAAAGAAAACATTTCTCGAGACGATAAAGGAGAAATAGATTCAGAAGACAGTTCAATAACAAGGAGTTTCATACAGTTCTGTATTCTATTCCAGCAGGCAAATTTAATTTGTAAAGCAAGCAGAACTCAAAAAAATTTCCCATCAGAATTATACAAAGTTGAAATGTTTGCTTTACAACCAGCTATTAACAAATAAAATTCTTGATAAATATATATGTATAAAACTTACAAATGGAATTCATGATCCTTCCAGTCTTGCTGGTTTTCTTCAATTAAACTTGCGTGTGGACAGTCGAGTATATTTTAAATTTGTAACAAATTTAGGTCACTAGAGAGATGGTTCTAATCATCCATTCTATCCTGTCATATAATATTTATATTGCCAAGTGCCTAAGTATAACTTATATGTATGGCTTATATTGTCTTTTATTTGGTACCACAACAGATTTACACATATTTGTGTAAATATTTAATAAGATGGACTTTATAATTATAAATATTGATTAATGATCAAAAATTAAATGTAATTGTTTGCCAACTCAAGCTGACACAAATTTATATTACATTTGTATGCTTTTCATATTTTTTATGATTAAAGTTTGTTAATTCATAAAAAATACCAACAAGGTGTAATTGTTGATTTAATTATTTTTTAACTGTATAATATAAATATTATGCTAATAAAAATAAAGATTTGTTGTCTTTAAAAAAATGCATTCATTGTGCGTACTAGATATTTACAATTACTTCTTAAAATTAATCGATAAATAACATTAATTTTTAACTAAATCAATTAGTTTTTTTGAATAGTTTAATTAGAGTAATATACCACTAAATTTTAGGATTTTTTATAGAAATAAATATTATATATTAATACACAAAGTATAATATAATGAACCAATGTGTAAGGAAGGTTAGTGTAAACATGTATGTTGATTGTTTTACTTTCTTCGACAATTTTCTAAAATATGTGAGCAAGTTTGTCGCTGTAGGCTGAACAGTTTAATTATTTATGTCTATTAAAGTTAGACTGGTGCTACAATTGATTATTTTCCAAGGTTGCAGTTTTTAACTGAACTTCAATATCATAAATCATAATCAACCAAGTATCTAGGAATTTCTTATTGTATTTTATTGGTAATATCCTTAGATCATATACTATGGATATTGGATAGTCATACGAAAAATGTGTGAAGCCAACATAACTGTAAGGACCATAGTGAAGTGCGCGGTCTTTTATACTTAATTTTTGGTTCAGATATTAAATCAACAAGTAAACTATAAAGGTTTCATAAGCAGTCACGCATGCGCAGATGTCACAGGTCCTATAGTTAAGTGGTTATGTTGGCTTCAACTCATTCTATTGGTGTGATATACTATGACTCAAATCCATTGTATATGATCAAAGGCAATATCGATATGAATAAATCCAAATAATGTTTACAAACCATTTCTACACATATTTTTAAAATCAAGTATTTTAAATGCATGAGACAACAAATTATTTGTTAAGCTAATTAAAGGTAAACCTGTCATATTATCAAAACACATAAGGAATGACTAAGAACAATACTTGCCCTAAACATTATACATAGCTGAAAACTAATTATATTTTACTAGGTCAATAAATTTGTTAAATTATTCTTAATAAAACAATCTAAATTACTAAAACTATTCCCACCAACAATGACTTTTTCTTTGAGTTCTTTAGGTACTTTAAGATTTAGCTGAGAATACTTAAAAAAATCATAAATCATGTGTTCATTAATGCATTGTAGCACATAATAAAATTACAAAATTGAATTCATTGAAGAACCACAGACTAGGATATCATTTTAGCTGGTGATTATATCTAAAATGTAATGTTTTATATGATGGAAATAGCAATTAAATATTTTTAATTCTACTATTAAGATCCCCGCACACTGCAGTAATCTTTCTGCCGCTATCAATTTAATTAAACAAATAATGAAAATTAATTTATGCATCATAGATTGATAGACGAAGATTGTTAGATTAAAGAGCAAACAAAAATATTGTATATAATATAATATATATAATTATTATATATTATATATAAGATACTCACAAAAAAAAAAAAAATGTAATTAATGTAAAGTTTATGACTAATGGCCGTTGTCGCCGATGTCTTTAAAAATAATCGTTCAATAAAAAAAAAAAAAAAAATATTGTTACAACTGCTTATTTAAAAATATCAACCACATTTAAATATAATACACTCATATCAGTTAAAAAACAAGTCTTATCATATTGGATATACCAATACTTGGCACCAAAATAGACTTCATACTGCTCCAGGATTTACAGAAAAAATAAATTTTTGATTAACATTTTAAATGTGACAAAGTGATGAAGTGTCAAGATCATATTGATGTAATTAAATGGTTAGTGGTTACTTAAATAAAATATACTATGGAAATATTGTAGTATACCATTTGATTTATCCAATCACAGCACTGATTTTTTACCAGGAAACCATAATAGACAGGGTAGTTTCAAGTCCCCTTAAGGTCTCATAAAAATTGGTTCATTTGTACGAACACCAAACACAGATTTTGATTTCATATGGCTAGGTGTTGCATGGGGATGCGAAGAATATTGCAGTTATTTTTTGTGCAGAAATTATGAAAGGTATAAATAAAAAAGATGTTTATAAAACATAATTTTTTTAATTTTTTTATTTAAGGTCAGTATAACAGAACTTAAGCTTTAACTGCGTACATCCTAGGGGGGAACTTGTTCTTCTTCTTAATTTCTTTCATTGTCTTAACACTAAGTTCCTTCTTAGTTAATGCACGCCTCTTTGCCCGGGTAAGTTTTGGCCTCAAATCCAAAGGCTTGTACTTACGGTTCTGAAAAAAATTATTTTTATAAATACTAAAAAAAAAGTATCATTGTCTTCTAACTATAATATAATTTATTCCATAGTGTAATAAATTAATTATTATACAGATTAGCGCGTACATTCCAAAAATATTGAAAATCAGTTTGTATTCAAAATAAAGCAAGATAATTTCCACACAATTTGAAATGATTAACTTATAGTTAAGCAGAAATATTTTACAAAAAAAGTTAACATTCACATTGTAGTGGACAAGGACATAATAAATGTTCCAGTAAAACTTAGTGCAAAACAAAATAATCATATAGTACCTATTCAGCTCAAAATTTCACAAAAACATAACAATAAGGAAACACTATTTGTAAGTTAGTATTTTTAATAAGTATTAAAACTAAATAACTGTGGTTAGCCTCTATTCTAGGAGCTGATGTAACGATTGGATAAAAAACTTATAATTACTGAACAGCCTGCCGTCATCGAAAAGGGTCCCTTTCATTTCAGACATATTACTTATATAGCCTATGCCATAAATACTAAGAAATAATTATAGTGGCTTTGCTGGGAACGAGGAATTAGGCTACATTTTATGCTAATGATAGATGTTATCATCATGACTTGACCCAATCATCTACTAAATATTTTTTAACATTTAACCAATAAACTTATTATTTTATAATGGCATACAAGGATTTATGGTTAACACATTGATGAACTGTAGTTATGAATAATGCAGTAGGAATGAACTCAACAATTAATAACGAGGGGCACTTTCAAATATTTCTTCTATAGCCGTAATCTAAAAAAATATTTAAACCAGTTTTTCCATACAAAAAATGCATTACGGTTTAATTAAAAAATAATGTCTAACAGGGAGCTTTGCAGAAAAACTACATATGTACTGTATATTAACATGTTCATCAGAGAAATAATTATCAAAATTACAATTAGACATATTTTTACTGTAAGTTACGCCATACACAAGAAGGATATCTAGTTCTTTAGTTGTTATAATAGTACCTAGTACTTACAACCATCTCATGCAAAGATAAATATGTCAAAATTTCAATATTTTAACTTACCTTGAAGATTTTTCGTAGTGCCTCCTTTTGTTTCTGATGGATTACAACATAACAACGTAGGATTGCTTTGCGGACAACACGACTAAAAATCAAAACATTTTATCAATTCTAAATTATGTACAGTTGAAAGATTTTCAATAATTGAAAATTCATATAAAAAGTATAACGACCCTAGGTTTCTTTAATTTGTCATTACTAAATTAATTTTAACGCGAGTACAATACCATAAACTATATAAATGCTAATGCTTACATCCGAGAAAGTTTCGACGCTGTACCTCCAGTAACTTTGGAAACCCTCAAATTGGCCAGTTCCTGTTTCAACTCTTCGAGCTGTTTCAATAGGGATTCTTTGTCTTTTAGACGCAAATCTGAGCACTTGACTTTCGTCTATGAAAATAAAAATTACACAAATCTTTAGTACCAGTTTAACGTGCAATATCAAAACGATCGACGGACATTTCGTCAAGCAATCTATCGGATTTAATATTGGCGATACTTAAATAGTAAAGGCATTAAAATAGACTAGGATTAAAAAGGATAAAACTTACCATTTTGTCGTGTTAATATACACAAAGTGCTACAACCGAATGAAAAGAGTGCCTGCTAACAATTTTGTGTTTACGCCAGAGCCCAGAATTTCAAGAAGTGATCATAACCTAAAAGGTCATGGAAGAATTCCATTTTCATGGAAGAGATGGCGATCGGTACGATCGTTTTCGTTATCTCTATCTCTATTGATAAAAGTAAAAAATGAAAATAAAACAATCGCTCTTCATTCAGTCATTTCAGTCTTCTATCGTGTTTTTTTCCGTCGTTCTTGTAATAGAGTTTTAGACTTTATATTTAATTTGTCATGCACTTTTTATAATGCTCCACCATACGTGATGTATTCTAAACTTTATTTATTATATACTGCTTATCATCAGTGAATATTGGGGCGTACTTTCCTAACGCCGATTAACTTTGTACGAACAGCATAATCTACGACGGTTGTCGAATATTCGAAAAAAGACACTACGTAAAAGGTTTTTTTTTATTTATGTATTTGTTTTAGCACGAATCAAATGGACATCGCACTGACCGAAGCGATGAAAAATATAGTTCCTAAAGGACTTCCGGCCGACATTAATTCGGCGTTTAGCGGTTATGTGACGGAGAAACTGTACATGTTGCTACAACTGTACCTGCAAAATAAAGGATGGAACAGCATAGAATTGTTGAAAATATTCTCTGAAATGAAAGATTCATCTGTATTACCTAGTGCTTCCTACTTGCAGTAAGTCAACTTTTTGTTTTTTACTCTCATTGTGTTGATTTTGTGAGTCCTAATTTTTATTCAACAACACTTGAAACCTACACAACTTAACACTCACTTCTTTCATACTAAATACTTAATGTTGTCATTAGTTCCATTGAATGTTATTTAAGACACAAATTTCTGACTAAGTAAAATACCTATCTTTAAACGAGTTTTTCTGGTACAAAATCAATTTTTTCTTCCTCATAACTCATTAGCAAATGTTGCCAATGAACAAAAGCTTCAACATATCTCACAATAATAAAAAGATTTCATTATCATTATATTACAGTCATGTAATGTATCCTTCATATTGAAACTGAAAATCCAATTTTTACTAGTCAATTAATACATCCTAACCGAAAACATTAGTGTATTTCTCAGGTTTTCTTAAATAGTTAAATGTGATATAACTAATAGCAGTTAGTTACTTAAAGTAACCCACTTATACCTCTACTTTGATAGGAAATCAAATAACTGGCACATTATTTTAATTAGAATTGCAAGATATTATGATGCCTGAAAATAATTTAAATTATCAAAAACCTTAATTTAATCCCCTATAATAATCACTAATCAGTTATTGAGAGTTGTATACTTATATCGGTTGGCCTTTCCAATGGGCACTGATGTTATTCATCATATCAATAGGTGTTTGTATATCTCGTCAATAACATATTATTATGTAAATAGATGTACAATAATATATATATGCATTTTATAATTATTATGAAATGTGATAAAAGAAATGTCTTCTAATGAGCATTAATTATAAAAACCATAGTTTTCCATACACAAGTATAATACATACATTTATGTGATTGTAAGAGTTATATACCAACATTATTTTCTTATTCGTTTTAAATATTTTTTCAGAATGATGGCTTCTAGAGTGTCATTAGATAGTCAAGCAAGATTAATCCTTCGAGAGAATGGTAAAATTATTTTACCTTATGAACATTTTGCAAATGCGGTAATGTTAAAACATATGAATGGCCCACATGGATTACATTTGGGTGTGGAAGGAACTGTTCGAGCGGTAATAAAAGTTTATATTTTGTACAAAAAATAATAATTTTACTGTTTTAGTGATATAACTTATTTTTTTTTAGACCACATATTTTGTGGTTGGTTTCAAACATTAATTAAATTCATAAATATACTCTGTCTTAGAGTGACATCAGGTGATTTAAACCACAGGTACCCATCAATCAAATCGTTTTACATTGAATTTTGTTTCTGATTGGTTGCGGTCTTAACATGGCATTACTTTGTTTATCTTAGTAAAATGCAAGCTAGGTGGTTGTTAGAATAATTAAATGGTGCATCTGAGAGCGTGGCATTTTGGACATGTTAACTAAGCTCTTTGAGATATAATTACCTTATTGTTTAATTTTTTACTAATTATCCTTGTACTTTTTATTTTATTTTATTTTGGTTTATTATTTTGGTATATTTCTGTTTTTATGGACACTTACTTCAATTTTTTGTTTTGTTTTTAACCTATGTAGTTAAGCATGTTGAGATGATGGTAAAGTCAGAATTGGGTGGTCTTACTAAGTTTTAAAGTTATAGCTATTTAAAGGCCTAGACCCATTTTAGGTAGTCTTATTTAACAGCCGAAGAATGTTTTCGATTTTAATTGTCCAAGCGAGTGAGCACACTGGGTGTATATGGAAATACTATATTTTACAATTAGCTATAACTTTTAAACTAAGTCTGACCTCCAAATTTTGACTTCACTATCGTTTTCATTATGCTTAACTACATACGTTAATACATAAAAAATTGCAAAAAAAATGGTGACTATAAAACAGAAAATGTCCATTGTTTTTAGTGAACTTGATTCTATATTTTTTGCAATGTATCTAAATGTGGTATGTACAGTATAAACAGTGAATATTTTATACTATTGTTTGTGTTATCAAATTTATAGGTTATGGATTCATATACTATTGGTCGTGAAAACTTTGGTATGGAAAAAGAGTTTATTATTGAAGTTGTACAAAACTGTCCAAACCCAGCATGTCGCTATTACAAGACTCAATTAGATTTATCTCAACATACTAAACAGTCAAATTACATGAACTCTTCCAATTCTGGTAGGATATTGTCATCTTTCAATCTATCATCAAGTCTTAACACTACATGACTATTGTCTACATTGGTTATACCTATGATTTAGTCAATTAAAATATTAATTTTTGAATTTTATTTATTAGGCGTAAATATTCCAGTTGGTCGTGAAAGTCCAAGTATATCAATGAGCCAAATGATTAGTCAGCAATTAAGTGCTCATGGTTTGGCACCTTCTAGTACTCAATCCCAACAACCACATTCAACGCCTGTAGATCTAACTGGACCATCTCCTCATCCACCCCCTGAAATACCAAATCCAATGCCTATACATGTACCACAGGTTCCAAAAACTGTAAGTGCACGACAAGCACAACATAACAAATTGGCAGATTTTTTAAAGGCCAATCTTGAAAATCTAGACAATAAAGATCTAATGGCTGCTCATGACACAACTTGGCCTGAAGTTTCAGACAACCGTAAAGGTCATTTAGATGGTAAGAATAATTATAATTTAAATTCTATTTTTAATAATATATCAATTAAAAACCTGTTTTGTTGCCTGTAATAATATCTCATTTGTATAGCGTCCCGTGAGTAATATTTATAAGGCCTAATTGGTTGTTATTCTATTAAGGTACTTATATAATATTATTAATATTTACTCCAATAATATACTGTTAATTATGTATAGGTAAGGTATTGTTTGTTCAAGTCGGTTCCTTAATATTTTAACAATTTAACATTTCAAAAAATATAAGTCAAACATAATTTTACTTCATGACAGCCAGATAACTTATACTATTAATTCATTTTATTGATATTTATGCAGGTACTAAAAATGTAAGAATGATATTATTAATAATATCATCATTAAAGCAACATTTACTCACCTATTCTTTTATATATTATATTTCTAAAAAAATTTTTTTTAGTTTTTTAATTCGATGCATTTGTTTTGTCATTATTTTCATATACAATTATATATATATTATATTATTATATATATATATTTTTAAATATCTTTCATATATAATATATATGGCCAACTATTAATTGTTATGAAATTATAGAAATGACAAGTTATGGTATTAAATTTAAGTATAAATGTACTGTTATAATTAGGAAATATATTTAAAATTAGAACACATTATTTAAAAAATTTTAAAGATTAATATATAAACTATTGGTTGTAATAAATTTTAATTCAATTTAGAAATCCTGATTACTATTATGTCACCCATAGTTATAATAATGAAGTAATTATTAGTAATTGTGGAATTCAATAACGACATAACGTAACGTATGTTATTAAAACACTTGCGTGACCCCAGCCTTATTCTTATCTTCATCTTAAACACATTCTTCTCTAAAACAATTCTTTCTTTGAATGTTTATCCCGAGGGACTAACCTAACCGAGTGATTCTGAACACATTCTTTTTTATTGTCCCCTCTATCCTCTGCCAAAATTGTTCTTTCGTCTCTCGTGTCTTTAGGGTTATCCTTCTTCTGATATTCAATCTCCATCATTAAATCATCTAGCCATCTTATTTTTTTCTTTTTAGGAATTTTAAATAATACTATTGCTTTAATTGTTATGAAATAATGTTGTAATTATTAAAATAATATTTATATTAATGTATGGAATATGGATACACCAGAGTTTGAAACTATTTCAAATATTAAGGGCTTTGGTTTCGGTTTTAAGAATAGTTTTTAAATTTTCTGATATTGTTTTAAGTTCTGCTCAGGTTTTAGTTATGAAATTACCTAATAAAAAACCTAACCGGGGTTTCAACTGTTTTTCTAAAAACTTGTTTTCAAATCCTGGGTTACAGGGCACAACATATTATCACGGTTTATTTTTAATTTCAGCTGGCCAAGAAAAAATTATTAGAGCATTTTCAGAAATAATGAAAAATATGAATAGAATGAAAGCATGTGTGAGACCAGCCATGTGTAAGCCTTATGGAAAACAATCAGAATCATTACAAAAAAGTAAAGTTTATTATAAATATAATACTGATAATGCAGCTTTTCTTAACAAAATTTATATTTTAAGTCTACTAATTTAATTTTATTGTTTAAACTTCAAACTTATAGTTTTCTGGTTTAATTTACATTGATGATAACATTTTTTGTAAAACATTTCTTTATTCATTTTGGCGTTATAATTTAAAATTTTTTTTCAGCTTTGATTGATACAATTCAGCTTGTTCAGTCATTAAGATCTTTTCTTCCTCCACCACATATTGCAGTTAGTAGCTGGAAAAATGAAGATAAACATGGGTAACAATATAAAAATATTTTTATTGAATTTAATCATGAAATTTAATAATTCATAAGAAATGTAACTACATTTTAAAATATTTTTCAGATTAAGAAAAACTGTTTTAGACAATTCTAATCAAACAGTTTCGGCTGCCAATTTTAAAGATCTCTGTGATGCAATGTCTCGTAATAAGTAAAATTGAGAGTTTGTACTAAACTCGCGAAAAGTAAAACATTTTTCAACTATTTTTATCAACTTTCAAAAATCATGTTACTTTTATTTTATTTTTACATCTAGTCAAAATTCCCTATTTTTCCCAAAATTAATGGGAAAATCTGTTTGTTTACTTGGAGGGATCTTACCATTTTATTTAAATTAAATCTTATTAATGTCTTCATATGAGTGTCTTCTAGTTTGAGGTTTTTACCTTAATTTATTTATTTTAAATTTAACATCTTGTTCAATTATTAAAAAAATTTTTTGTATACATGTCAGCATGATATCAAAATGAATGTTGCCAAATGTCTATGTTTTGTTTAGGTTCAACTTTCAAAATATTGCATGCCATAATAGTAACCTAAGTATACATTAAATAACTAATTCATTTTTTTGATAATGATTACATAATTTATTAATTATAAAATTGATTTTAAATTATTATAAGTAATTGCTTATTTTAATAATAATACATTGACTGTTTAATGTTAATGTTGTATTGATATTTAATTAATTTATTTTAGTTGCCAACTAATTTAACCCGTGAGCACTTACGTATTCATTTATTATGTTGGAAAGAAACATTTTGCTTTTAATTTAATTAGATAGCAAATTAGTAATTTATATTTACAAAATCCTTATATGTAAGTTATATTATTTGAGATATATTTTTCATTTTTTGTATCAATAGCTGTCAGTATATATATATTACTTGCTTTAACTGTTTTAAGCATTTGATAGTCAGTAATAATAATGATAGAGTTTTTACTTCACACAATTTGTACTATAAATGTATAACTAACAGTAGGAGTTCTTTTATACCATATGAACTTCCATCGATAAATATCACATTAAGTGTTTACTGGTTAAAACTTTAGATATTCTAAGTACATTCGACTCTCGGTAACTTAAACTTAAGCCTATAAAGGAAGGAACCCAATTTAGGTTATCAATAATTTCTTATTATCAACTATCAAGGTTCAAGTTACTGGGAATCTACTGTATTATTATTTTATTTAAAGTGTACACTGATCTAAAATTATTTTATTTTTTGTGGTTAGGAATTTTGTTATCTATTTTATTAGTACAGATAAATTTATTCTCAGAATAACTGTCATAAAATGTATACTCAGTTCAACAAATGAAGTAAGTTATTTAACTGCCAACCCTAAAGTCCATAACATTTTAGACTAAATAGAGGGGAAATACATCACTTCATTTTTTGAATTCTAATATTATTATATACCTAAACATTTTTACTACGCTAGTCAACAATAACATCGTTCATACTAATTGGTGATCTTAAAATAGCTAATGATACCTGTATGTTTGATTTTTATTATTATTAATTTTATATATACAATATACGTAAAACGGTATTTAAGTGTGCAAATGTATAATTTTGCAAAATCGCATGATTTATAATTTATTTTATTTTTATGTAATTTTTTTTTTTAATAATATCAACACTAAGTGTTCCAACATAGTTGTCTACTTCCTATATATTGTTTAATATTATAATGATTTCCAGTTATAAGCTTAATGATTGTTGATTGTTTAAACATCTTGAATAAAGTTTTATATTAACCTTATGTACAGAAGATATTCATTTTATATGATTATAAATGATTTTTGCTATTCCACCATACATTTGATTTTAATATTTTAACAAAACTTCTTTTCTAGTGGACTTAATTTATGTTATCTATAACGTACACAATAAAAATATATTAAAGCTCAATGTTTAAACAACAACATCATAACAGTTATTTTCTGTGAATATTTTTACATATTTGTAACTACACTATTTGGAAGCACGGTGCCCATGATTTATTTTTTTTAAATATGCATGTTTAAAAATGGAAATATTCATTTGATTGTGTAAATGTGTTTTGTTAAAATCAGTGCCGCCGAAGTTTTTAAAATGTGGTCGAGCAAATTTATAACTTTGCGGCCTCATATCTTAATTATTTAATATAGATGTACCAACCCTAATATACAATTACTCATAATCATGGTTTAAATGTACTCATGATCATAAAGTTATGATGCAATAAATTTTAAAAAATGTTGCCAGCCCTCCACATTTTTGAAAAAATAGATTGGGCCATGGCCTGACGTCAGCATGGACTTCGGCGCCACTGGTTAAAATAAATGTTCATTTACTAAGAGAGTGGCAATTGTAAACAAAAATGTTAACGTTGTGCTACAAAAATGAATCTATATTATTACCAACAGTACTATAATAAGTAAATGTGATGCGTGTTAAAATGTAATGTATTTTGAATACTATTATTTTACTAGTATGGTAATATTTTAGTTCTTTTTATTTGAAAAAAAAACGTATCTGTGATCTTTCCTAATCCATTCTTTAATTTTTACCAAAATCTAAAATTTGATGCATAATTTTCGACTTTATTTTCCTATTTGTGTAAAGCGCATGATGTGTACTGCAAGGTGGTCCAAATTTGTTCCATGAAATTTGGCGGGAACTTCCATATTATAAGGTATTTAGGTTTTCATGCAATCCCTGCCAATTTCATAACCCGATATTTGAACGATGCCTAATTGTTGTACGCAAGGTTGATTGATCAATCCACCTTGGTTGTACGTATAGGTACATTATTACATAAATATAGGTAGACTACACTTATTGTTATATTATGATAATGATGATATGTATTTGCGACATAATATTATGTAATCTTAAGAAGTTTTATATCCGATGTATAAAAAAAATATGTGTGATTAAATTATATTGTAATTTGTAGTTCATAATGTTGAATTCGAAAAAAAAATTAAATTAAATATTAAATAACATACACAATTGTGTTTTTATTATACCTCTCCATCAATGATCAATTAATTGCACCTGAAGACATGATCGCTGCAGGTGAAATCGTGTATTATATTATATCAAATTATATTATATAATATTATGTACTGGGTGATTTTTTGTTATTAATATAGGTACTGTCATTTTCTCAGTAAATTTATATGGTGTAAACAATATTTTTCTTACATAATTTAGTCATTAAAATACAAAATTTTTAAAATTTCTTTATCGTAGTCGGTTTTTCAATAACTATGACTTAGGTAGGTACCTACATTTTACATTTCAAATATTCTGAAACAATATTTTTCTGATAATTTTGACGTATAAAAATCGAATATCAAACTAGTTAATTAGTTGAAACTTGAAAGCATTTAAATTTAAGATTAGAGGAGTACTGCAGTATATGCGACTCTGGGGATATAGGTAGTCCGCAAAACTTTGGTTTAATACTCCGCTCATCAAAACTTTAATTCATATAGGTAATTGATTAGGTATAGCTGTATAGGTATATATTTTTATTATAGGTAGGTACAGTGCATAGTGTGATTTATATATATAACGGACAGTCACTGGATTATAGAATAGGTGAAATTTGAGGTGAGACAACACTTACGAGTACGGCGTCCTATTATACCCTTTCCTCATGTCCGTAAAAAGAGGGTTTATATACAAATGTGAAAAACAACATCACAAATCACAATACGATAGAAGTACCTAATTGATATTATTTGACGTTATTTTACACGCAGAGTCGTAGAACATTATATTTTGTATTATAAAACAAAACCCCTCTACATAGGATATAGGTAATATCCATATTGTGTATAATATATTGTACAGACATATTTTCACATCCCTCCTCCGAGTGTAATTATAGTACCTAGATACTAGATACGTCATCGACTAATATTATACCTACATAACTACCTATACAAGTTCAAAATTATAGATTATATTTATTTTAGTTTTCAGAATATTTAACTTTGTAATATAAATAAAAAAATGCACCTATGCTTATGTAGTTTCAGAAAATAAAAAAAACTATAGGTAATGTGTATTGTATTCGCTTCAGCTGGTTACTTTTGTAAGCAAGAAAATGTATTCAAAAAAACATAAATCCACCGAGAAAATGACTGTAATATCACAGGTTATATAAAATTGTATATAATCCGTGGTGATCTACTAACATAGCGATAACAAGAAAATCACCCTTTACATTGATTGGGGAGTGCTATGCGTTCCCGACGACTTGCGGCGGTGTTTTCTCGGACATCACGAAGACAGCGTCGTGCAGCCAATAGTAGTCCTGGCTCAGGTCGCCCTCGCACAGGTACGGGAGTCTTGTCCAGCATAGGACTTCCAGTCCAGACGGTTCGAACACGTCGTGCACCGCCGAACACACCTGTTCCTCAAACGTCACGCCAGTGATCGGCAACTTTTGTTCCGGTTCCGCGGAACCTGTTTGCAATATAATACGATATTTGTATAATATAATTATTTATTATAATATTATCTCTATTATCCATTGTAGCATAAGCAGGAAAAGCCATTTATAGTATATCATGTACCTATAATATAGGGCAATACATTTAGAGCACGGATTTTTATACACTAAAAAATATTAGGTACAATACGTTTGTTAATTATTAAAAATTTAAATTTAATTTTTAGTGTGTACAGTGTACCTATACCATAAGTCATGCGATGGCTGCTAGTTCTGCCACTTTGGTCTCTGAAACCTCCGCTCGAATGCTTAGAACAATCAACCCTTAAACGATGTGCGCACGTACCGCGGAGAATCAGATGTAAATAAAATTTTTATTTTTCATTATCACGTGTAGGTAGGTACAAATAACTTATTGATTCTATGTAGAGATAGCATAACCGAATGGCATATAAGAATCTTCCCACAATTCCACCTCATCCCGTTTAACGTCTTAATAAACCAGAAGGGATTTCCATCACATATAGTTAGGTACTATACTATGACTTATGGGTGTAAGACTGTACAACTGTAGAAGAATATATGAATATTATATGAGATGCCATCTCTTACAAGTTACAAAGGCCAGTCGAAGTGTCGATATTGTTTTAATTTATATTTCCACTATATATATACACTAATTACTAAACTAGGTAGGTACCTACATTATATGGTTTATACCGGTACGCGCATCTGTTATAACTTATAGAAGTAGGAATGGTGTTTAAAATGGTCCGATGTTAGTATACTATTATTGGTATAGTATATCATATTATTGTGTATTTAAAATTTTAAAACGATGTAATGGTCCAGGTTTTTAACAACTGTACTTAGGCTATACAAGTTTATATTTCACAGATTTTCAAACGTTTTCGTAAACATTCATGGCTACATAATACAAATGCCACGCCAAATCTGTTTCGATAAGTGTTTAGCTCAAAACAATCTTTTCAATTAAAATAGTGCGTGCAGCGTGCTATATTATGCGCTGCAGCAAACGTAGCGTATTGCACAGAGACCGGCTAGAACTGCAGTGGCGTAAAAGTGTAAAACACAGTGGGATCCATTTTTCCAGCCCCCGCCCCTCCCGAAATTAAATCTGATATACCTTCGCCACTGGACTCGAGTAAATAAAATACTCATATGTACCTAGGTACTTAATACTTATACTTTTACAATGCATGATGAGCAATCACTAAAAACAACAGGACTTTGAACTATATAAATGCTTATAAGAAACAATCGTGCCTATTTTTAATATTTTTAGACAGGTAAAATAAAACCTTGTGTTACATTTTTAAGCTTTTTGACCAAACAAATAATTTTTTATTGACATTTTTAGAAAAAAAACTAAAATTAATTAAATACAATCCAAGCGAAGACGTGTTAATCAAGGTTACTAAATAATTTTTCATTTATTTCTCTTTTTCCCCGTTGTTTTAAAAAATACAGAACATTTTATATTTCGACCTCCCAAAAATTCCAACTAGATCTAATTTGCTTCCAAAAACCTCTATCGAAATTTATGATAAGAGCATTTTCTCTACTAGAAAAGTTGAGAAGTTGAAGTTGTATAAACATTTTCAAATACCTCACCTAAACGTCTAAAAAGATTAGACTCGACAAAATAAAAATAAAATAGTAACTCATTTTCAAGCCTCTCCCCCCCCTCATTGAAAAATCTTGCGTACGCCACTGCTTATGTTATATTTTATATTTTTATTACAATGGCAGCAGGGCTGTTGTAGGTACTCACTGAATTCGTCGTAGGGTTTGTACGGCAACACCAGCGCAACGACGATCCTGCCGTTGGGTTTCAAGGCTTTTTTCATTTCTTCCAAGAGCTTCGCCGGATTGCTGCAACGGTCCAACAGGTTCAGACACGACACCACATCGAATTTCTGTTCGTGAGTCCACCACGTGTCGACGTCCAACAATCTGCTTGCAACACATTATTACTTAGGGTAGGTACCTAATACTATATGAGTACATACCACGAATTAAGATATCTTAATACTAACATTCATTTACCGTATATACAAACGTATGGAGATCATTATAAATTAATTCATGTACTTATATACCATTTAACAGGAACCTAATAGGTAAAGGCAATGCAATCGTCTATGCAGTATGCAAATAAATACCTATGTAGCACCACCTACGGCTGCTGGCTAATTACTACGTTTTTCGCTATCGAGTGTGAGTATACGTAGATAATAATAAATAACAAACAACATATATTTAATTTTGAAAGAGAAAATAAATATTAATATTTTTTTTTTTTTTATTAGGTAGCTCTAGGCAATGCTCTATACTCTCTAAAAGTGAAAAAAGTATGTGTGTTCAATTTGAATTTGGAAATTGTAGGTACTAAAAAAACCAATTTGTTCGTTTTATATTTTATTTGCTAAATCATTTTTAATACTGAACTATGTAAACCGTTATTACAAGTTGTAAAATATGCCCATTTTATAATGTATCGTTATTTAAATGTGTGCATGATACAAAATCCATACGACTAAACATACCTACTTTAATACTTAAGAATTATTTAATTATTTAATTTATTTAAAAACTCGCAAATTTTACTATATTACTATTTTTATTCAATAACAAAACTATTTAGTAAAATTAATGTACTGATAAATGGTCCTAAGCGGACGGGGAATAGCAGTTCGTAAAAAGGTCGATTCGTAATATAATTACGTAGACATAACATAACACGACTAGATCTAATTTGCGAAAGTTGCAAGAAAACACGGGTACAGCACGATTGCGCACATTTTCATGAAGATTTTTCATTCTTTGATTTGAAAAATCATAACACGATTGTGCACAAAATTATAGTATGACAACTACACACATAAAATACGAACAAGTGGGTACAGTAGGTGTCGAGTGGGTTACTATAATGGATGTGTACAATTTATATTCAATGATACCCCTAAAATCATTGAATATCTACGAAAAACGATTCTGAGCTAAGACGGTATTTCAGCCTGCAATTATACCTATCACTAATTATAATTTATGATATTAATACTATTAAGGCAATTTATTTTACCATTAAACATTAAGGTAGAAGATATAATTATTTTTTTCCGAAAATATAACATTTAAAAATGTCATAATTGTGTGTGTTCTAATATATATAAATTAGCCTAAAAAGGAAACTATTAATATCTATAAGAATAATATTGTGATAGAATATTTTTAAGATTTTTAGGTTACAATATGAATTACTTATGAGAAACTTTTTTTGTAAAATTCAATTCTCAGCTATAAATATTGAACATTATATACATTTTTTAATTTTTAACTACAAAATAATTGGAAAAAGTTCGTGATTTTGATTAAATTGATCAAATTTTAATTTTAAATGCTTATAAGAAAAATGTTGTGTTTATGTATCTTTAATATTTTTGAACTGCAACTTATGAGAAATCTTGTACTAAATGTTCAAGCTTTTTAATCTAATGAAATTTTTTTATAGATATCTAGAAAAAAACTAAAAAAAAAAAATTGAAAATTGGAAATGTCAATAAATAGCTGAAAATGAGTCAAAATATTTTGAAAATGTTTTAAAGTATAGATAATGATAACAACAATATTTTGAGGAAATTACGGTTGTTCGTTTATGTATTACAACAAAATAAGAAATAGTTCGATGAGAAATTTTCTGGTGAATAACCAATTTCATAAGAGATTGAACTTCAAAATAGGTATAGTAAAAAAAACGTGATTTTCAGGTAAACTCTTTTTTTAGTTAAAAGTAGGAAAACTTATAAGGTATCTTTATTTTAATTTTCAAATTTTAGATACAAAAAGAAAATTTTTTTGAATTTCTAACTCAATATAATTTGAAAATTATGTGGTTTTGACAAATGTTGTCTACATTTTTCCTTCAGACTTTTTTTATTCTATTCATAACAACTTACGAGAAACCTTGTATTAAATGTCCAAGGTTTTCGACCAATCGACAATAGATAAAAAAAACTAAAAAAATCGAAAATTTTTACTGCTTCAATATCCGTGATTACTGATTACAGACACACATCATTATAAAATCAATATATTCATTACTCCGCTCAGAATCTAAATGGAAAAAGTGCGCAATTGTGCTGCATCTGGTAAACACACTTAAAAATACAAAAAAATAGCGAACTATGATGAATTATTGAATACTTACGTATAATATACATACGGATTACTATTTAAAAATAAATAATATTTTTATAGTAAACACAGCTGTAATTTTGAAACAAAAATTTTTTTGTAACTTTACAAACCCAATTGCTAATATTTTCATATACTATTTCTATTCGATGGTATGAAATGAAAAAAAAATCAAAGAAAATGTGCTATACCTATAGGTACTAATATCATGTTGGTACCTATAATGAGAATCATCCCTATATATCGAGGAATCTCTTGATTAATGTAAATAATTCTTGAAAATAAAAATAATTTTGAACCAACTAAGTCTTCATATGTATACACCTTTAATTATATCTACAGGTTTTAATCTGTGTTCAGTAAAAACAAAAAAGACAACTCTATACCCATTGGAGATGTGTAACAAGAACATGGTCACAAAATTATACGACGATAAAAATAACACATTTACTTCAGCATTTTGAGAACATAATTACAATGAATATGATACATCGAAATATCGAATACTAATCACCAAATATGGTAAACTTCTTCTTCTTCTTGAGTATTAACTAGGACCATCCCGAAACACAACCAAACCTCCAAGCCTCTCTGTTCTCTGCTTTTGTTTTCGTATCTGGACCACCATTTAGTGATTCTATGTCTCTCTTTACCAAGTCTTCTCGTCTTAAATGTGGTCGCCCAAGAGGTCTTTTCCCTACTTGATTCTCTGCCAATACCATGTTTAATAGTGAGTTCTGATTACGTCAGCCGTGACCAGCTCACTGTAATCTCCTACTCTGGATTATTATAAATTATTATAAAGGGTGCTTTATTATTTTATTAGAGATACGAAAATGCTGACTTCAAAAATAATGAAATTGCCGTAGATGAAAACTATTTTTTATGACGTATTACAGATTTACACCAAGCTTCCCACACCATCGCCATCGTTTTGATGGCCGGAGGCTGCAGGTATTTATTCACATGATATATATTATATAAATAGCCAATAGGTAGACTGCAGAGCAAAAGTTCACCTGAAACCCTTTTCAGCTAAAATCCGGATCATAGGGCCGGACTTTTCGGTTGTGTAGACCTCACGGATTAGGGGCAAGTACTTTTCGGTAGTGGCCCCGTCACCGGCGCCCAAATCGATCAGCGTTGAGCCGCTGTCGAAAAATGTCATATTCAGCAGTCGTCTGATCTGGTCGGTGGAAAACACGAACATGGATCCTCTCCGCAACAACCTGTAACATGATAAGCAGCGAAAAGAGAAAATTAAAGACACGCATAAAGTAGTGTAAAGTATATAGACCATATAGTATATGCGGCGCATAGAAAATGTATAGCACAGAGATTCTTTAACCTATGGATCCATGTATACTAAATAAATAATTATACACTGTTAATATCCCTAAATTATTATTTTTGTACGTCATTATTATTGTTAAACATGTATTGAAATTTTAAAAAATTCCTATGGAATGGTACCTATGGTATAGGTTATACCACTCTGTGTATAATTATAATAGATTAGTTAGGTTAAAATAGGAATTTTTTTAAATTTCAATACATGTTTAACAATAATAATGATGTACAAAAATAATAATTTAGGGATATTAACAGTGTATAATTATTTATTTAGTATACCCCTACCTATTTATAAAAAAAAATAAAATAATATTAGATCCGTTACCTACAAACATAAGTAATAATATTCATTTATCAATTTTTCCTACTAAACAAGAGTGGTGTTTCGCGTACCACCATATAGCCTTTAGCAGTTTTGCGTACCACAGTTTGAGTACCGCTGGAATAGTATAATATACACTGTTACAACCTGTTCTGTACCATTAATTCACATAGCTATTGTTATACTCGTATTTTAATAATATTAATCATTACCTATAAGCAATAACAAATAATATACACAGTGCGTGTCTATAGATTTTACAATAGTTCATTTAATAATTAAATATTCAAATATAATAATAATTATTATATATCTGTACTTTAACTGTCAAAACTTCAAACAACTTTTGACGTTTTGCAATACTCGTCATCTGGGTCTGACATAATTACCTATATTATTATAATATTATACAGAGCACTTGAGTTACGACAGTTTGGACGGCGCCTAAAATCCATATTTTTTTTTTTATTGTTTTTGTACTCTTTTCGTTATTTGTTTTTACAAACGTCATCCACGCATCGCCTTAGTGTAAATAATTGTCGTGCACAAAGTTAAATTCAACACCCTATATAATAATATATTATGTAGCGTATATATACGTCAACGACTTAAGCGCTCGAGGGATTTCTTTTTCGGTCGTTCTAAATAATGCCCTTCGGACCGGACGGACACCGCGTCATAAATAAAAACCCACTACACCCCCACGTACTACTACACGTACTTTGGTTTGAATGTTAAAAAAGAAAAGGCCAACTCGATAAACAACTAAAAAATTGATATTGCTTTGCTGTTGCGCCGAAACAACGACGACGGGGCACGCGGAGAAGGCTACCGACCGCCGCAGACTTTTTCCACGACTGTTTGTACTTTGTAGAGGTTAAAACAAGTTTTATTTTTGTATTTTTTGGAAATTCACGCCATAAATGTACGCAGGATATCTATAGATTAAATATATTGTGTGTCGGCGGTCAAAAGAAAATCGAGTGATTTATAATATATAACTGCAATGGTTCACGAAGTTTATACGCTTTGAAACGCGACTCGCGCTGTCGTGTCGTACAAATTTAATTAATGAAAACTTCGGAAAGCGTACATTGACTATATAGCAATAAATTATAATGACGTGAAGTTTGTTGTTTATGCGATTCGCTGAAAACGGTAAAGAGGGCACAATGGTTCCGGACTTTTTTTATAATTTTCCGGGTAAAACTTACTCGTATAATACGCATCAACTCCGAGAACAAGAAATTATACACGATGGGAATTAATAATGAATTAATTCACGGAACTTATATGGACTTGGTATAATAATAATAATAATATTTTAATTGTATTGTAACGATATAAAAACTACTGCGGAACTCTCCGAATCATACAATATGCATATTACTATAGGTACTGTGTGCAGAACGACGTTTACTTATCAAAATTAAATATTATGCGTAAAACAACAAAATTAATTTTCAAAAACAAACACCTAATGACACATCATTATAAAATAATTATAATGCCTTAAAAAGAAGGTCAGTTATAGTGTATGAAAAATAATAATATTGCAGGTGAGACTCAAGTCCTAGGGGCTAGGAATTCAAAAGCTCATTTAAATTACCTATTGAGAGTATAATATTATAACAACTACCTGTACACTAGTCATGCTAATTATAACAGCAATTATTCTACTGTTCTTTCGGCCCTCTCGGACCGTCTCTTTAAACTTACTACTGCATGAATCACTATGAATGTCTGCAAAATTGCAACCATTGTGTCATCACTTATCATAGAATTATCGCGTAGCCTCGGCTCAGAGTCTATACAAAATACGTATATTGCAGTTACCCCCTATCACCTCCCCCCCCTATGTATACATATAAATACTAATTTTTATTTCTGAACGCCATCGCCAGTCGTCAAATTATAATATTTATAATGATTTTAATAACAAGCAGTTCTAACGACATTTAATGCACCAGTGTATAATGTATTAATTTCCCAGTGACGAAGCTTACAGATTTACGAATACCTATATTATGTGGAGCGCTGTTATAAGACAGCCTGCTGAAAATATGTCTTTTTTTCTTCGCTTTCTCATCACTCACACTCCTGCGAGACGACAACCATGGAACCTATATTTTACCGCCTCCCTAACCCTATCTTGCATATGTGTCGCTAAATATTTGTGAACCCTAAAAATGAAATACAAACAATAAAAAACCAGGAAAAGGGTAGCTTCTGCTGTAACTTGTCATTGAGTAGATCACGCTGTAATAATGTACAGATTAAATACAATGATAGATATTCAATCATTATAATAAATGAAAAATCGATTCTGAGCTAAGGAAACGGGAAGTATCTATTAATAATAGGGTAGTTTATCTTATCATATATTTAAATTATGATTAGTATTTTCTTGATTAAGCATATAATATATAGATAATAGATTCATCTAATTTTTGACAATCTGCTGTATATGTATGTATAGCAAGTTAAAAAATGAATCCACCGAGATAATGTCAATTTCCCCGACAACCCTCAGTCTTCTCACTTTTAAATATAGAACGAAACTCAGAGTTTTTGGTCCTTGACTTTTGTATTTTTAAAGTTTACGATAAATATAATAAGCACTAGGTATTTTTTTTATATAGGCGCGCTTCGGTCCGCGAGCACGTACCTTTCTATGTATATGGAATTCCGAAACTAAAACTGGAGCCTTTGAATGTGCTTGTTTATTACTCAAAAGTTTCAAGTATAGTGTTTTAAAAGTTTTTACGTAATAGGTATACCTGATAGTCTTTTTGGTCTTGAGAGAAATGCACAGTTTCATAATTTGAAACTCATATGATGGTTAATAATCTGCGATTTAATTGTATCACGAACATAATTGAATACTCGTGAAGTGATGGTATTACTATACCTATACAATGTAGGTTACTTTTGGTAAATGCATGAAAGAATATCGATAGAGACATATACCATAAAAAAGGTTCAGACTGAAAACAATTTTAATTGCATAGTGCATAATAAAGTAATAAAAATATAATATACCTATAGGAAATAATCATTTTATATACAGTATACTTATACATAAAACTGTTGTATTTAATGTATTATTTTTGTTGCATCGATGTATAACTTTTTTGCGGAAACACACAATTGTGCCTTATTCAATGTCTGTTGGTTTTTTTTTAAAAATTTGAAAGCAATTCGGCGATGGGGGGGGGGGGTGTTGCAAGGCGGGTGGCCAGTCGGAAAATCTTCGGCATGTATATATAGGTATATAGAACAAGCGTATGTATACGTGTGGAACTCAAAGTGGCAACTCGGAAGTGCATTAATAGTGCGTCAATATAGGTGTGTTATACTAGCTACTATATATGTGTATATCCGGTCGGGCCGATTAATCGCCTGTCGCGCGTGTGTGCAAAACGGGGCAAAAGACGGCGGCAGGAACCGGGAGTTAACGAGAGATCGATCGGTAGTTTCCTCTAGAGCGGCCTCACACACCAACAGTCACACACACACACACGCACACACACATTTACACATACACACGTCCCATATATATGTAGACACGCAAATAACACTATATTTACGTGTACATATACAATACACACACACACACACACACACACACACACACACACACACACACACGCACGAGCGTGCGATCGCGAAGTAAATTGTATGTATGCGTCTTGTATATATATGTGTGTGTATAAATATGCGGAGACGTGCGCGCGCGTCAGGAGGATTCGCGAGAGAATAAGAGACCTGGCGAGAGGAGGCGGTAACGACGGCGGCGGCCAAAAAAGAATAATATTGTTCTTTCTTCACGTATACGGATGCTGCATGCGTGTGTTTTTTCTTTCACTCCCCCCCCCCCCAACCAATCGTCGGTGTGCTCCGGGTTCGTTATTTCGCGTCACGCGCATTTCCATATTATATATGCGCATGTATATATATATGCGTAAACATACACACACACACACGTACATACGACACACATTCACATGCACACACACATAATATATATATATATATATATGGGTACCGGGGTTGACGACGACGGAAGAAGAAAGGCGTAGAAGGGGGAAATAAATTACGAGCTTTGGTATCGGATGAGGGCCGGGTGGTTGGAAGGCGAGCAAAGTCGGCGGCGGGGTAGACAAAAAGGCGCTAACAAAAAAAAAGAGAAAGAAAGAAATAGAAACAGAAAGAGAGAGAGAGAGAGAGAGAGAAAAAAGGTCGCATTTATCTGGAGAGGAGAACTATAGTCGTTCTCCTCTATCTCGCTCTGCTCTTGCACCCCATCGCTCTTGCTCTACAGCAGCTCTTCATCTTGCGCGCGTTGTGTAGCTTTTTTCATCCCCCTGCTGCCGCTGCCACTGCCGACGAGACAAACGACGACGACTATACGACGGCAGCGGTTCAAAGGCCCGCAAATTGCCAATCAAGACGGTATATACCCGCCGAGCACAGATTCAAAGGCGTTTTATACATGTATGTTATTATTATTATTATTTTTTTTTGCTTATTTATTTACTTTTTTTTCTCTTTTTAGCCTATCAATATTCCCTAGTCGTTGCAGTCGACGATGCTACACGCTCCCGGCAGTATATATATAGACGTCATCGCCGCCTGAGCCCGTTTTACATAATATAATATATGTGTACCACCTATAGGCCATATCATATAGCATGTCGTGCGTGCATAAAATATACATCCATCACTTTTAATCCACACCGGCGTGCTGAATCTTGAAAATTAAGCGGCGATATTTTCGGTATTTTATTATTATTTTCTTTTACCGCAGACACTTGAACAAAACAAATTATAGACTTTTTAAAGGATTTCGAAAAACTTTCGGTTTAGCGTACACATTTGCAAATCTTTGAAAATCCGCCAGATTATAAAAATACCAACTCGAAAAAGATAGAATCGTGATGTGAATTTGTAATTGCATTTAGCAATGGAAAAAAGTTGTAGGTACCTATAAATTATACCTTGAGTAAATTTGTCACAAAAATATTTGAAGAAAAGTCTGTCATGTTCTGACGTTCTATAAGTGTGAGGTAAATGCAATTTAAAAGGTCTAACCTTATATTAAAATATGGGGTGTTTCCTGCAATTTTGAGGAAGGAAGGTATATAGTGTGCACATTAAATAACCATAATACCTATCTATATTCAAACTGGAGTGAAGACGAAAGCTAATTAAATAAAACCAGAGAAGTCGTTCTGCTGTATGGTAGGCGTTGAGTGTGCTTCGATACTTGTCATTGAGTAGAGGTCAATGGGATATTGTATTATATAATTATCACTTATGTCTGATATTGGCAGTGTTGCGCAAAGATAACTAAAAATTTATCTAGATAAAGATAAAAGATAATTGGATACAATTTATCTAGATAAAGGTAGAAGATAGTTAAAATCTAAATTATCTAGATAAAGATAAAAGATAAAACACTATTTATCTGGATAAAAAAAAAGATAAAATTATTTTAATTTACCCGTCCCCCTAAAAAAAAAATCCTAGATCTGCCATTGACCATTGTGTACATTTATGTATGGGAAATAAATAATAAATAATAAGTACTTAGTTTTAAAAAAAATACATTAGTTGTACCTAGGTATATTATAATTTTATAAAACAATTCATTAATATATTTTAAAATAATAGTAATTAATTATTAAACATAAAATGTAATTTGTTATACAAATAATGGTTAACACATATATTCTAAAATATATAAAATAGTAAATCCCAATAATAAATTATGGACTTTGGTTTATGGTGTACACGGCGGTCGACGAGTCGACGACACAACGTTGCAACATATTCGGCCGTAGCCCGTATAAATCGGGATAATTAGAATTTAGAAATAACATAAAAGTAGCATGGAAAATTATTACCTATAACCTATTACTTTGTTATTGTTCTGTATTTGTGCAAGGATGATTGGAATCATAGGAATTTAATAGGTTAAAACTTTCAAGTTCAATTTTTCGAACTTTTTGAATAAATATATTTATTTATCTAGATGAATTACGTTAGATAACTCAATAATTCATCTAAGATAATTCATCAGATAACTAATTTTGTTTATTATCTAGATAAGATAAAAGATAATTAATTATTTATCTAGATAAATTATTTAGATAATTTATCTAGATAATGCTCAACACTGGATATTGGTTTATTAAAAATTTATTTATTTTTAGTAATTAATAAATTAATTTTAGACGACAACACATATGTGCAATTTGGGGGGGGGGACTTGGAGGGCTTAGCTTCTCTAAACATTTTAATTAAAGAATTAAATCTTTCATCAGTCATCAGTAAACGTTGTTTGAAGAAATTATTCCCTTAAGTTTAAACAACGATTCATTATTCTTGGTTTTCCACAGTAGATAATATACAGAACATAATTTAGGTTTAATAATAATATTACAAATTATTAGTAATTTTTAATACATTACTGATAACGTTTAAATTTGTCTAGAATATAGTCAATACTCCATAGAAGTATTATTTTTCTTATACATTTGCATTTTCGAATCAACAGTTACAGTTATAATATAATATACCTAATATTATATAAGTACCTATCTTAATGTTATAATTTGTTTTTTTTTTTTGTAAAAATATGTTTAATTTTAGTAATGGGTAGATGTATTATAATATATTAAACGTAGGAAGGTGGGCGAAGAAAAAAACTGATAAATATATTTATAGTCACCTAGCTATATTATATTATATAAAGTAGTATATTTTAAAGGTATTTAAAGAAGGGGTGTTATTGTTTGAACAGGTATAAGTGAAAAACTGAAATTGCGCAATGCGCCTATACGACAACAAATCACATATACATTATCTAATGATAATTATAATATTATATTACTTGCTGTTATTTAATTTTAAGTTCTAAGTCAACGTTCCGTATAAGTAGAACGACTTGACTAGGTTCGTGGCATAAATAACTACCTATATTACAAATTAAAACTTAATATATTAAAATTGTAATTGTGTATACTAATAATTAGTAAGTATTACTAATTCACTTTATTAACTTTCTTACTAATTACATTTTTTTAGTCGAATAAAGCAAATCAACACACGTATATTTGCTGCACACCACACTCACGGTGTATTGTACATATATTTAAATGTTGTGTAATAATAAAGACTATAAAATAAAAATGTGATTATACGTTTAACTACCTCCTGCCAAAGGGCATTTAGTATTTATTATATCCATCGTAATACTGTCCCTGGCATCCGCCGACCACCTCTGATTGGATTGTAAGTTGTAACGTGGAAAATGAATGCACATTCCACACAAACAAATATGATATAAAATATATTTTATAACTACATGAGCACGACATTGTATACTTATAATTAATAATAGGTATCATTGTCCCTGCACCTGCAGGCAATGATAAAATATTTCATAATCATATAATTTCAAACACGATTTTAATATAACGTTTGATCTGTCATTTACTCTATAATAATATTCTATAAAGTATAATATTTCATAATAATATATTATATTAATCATATTATAATATTACATGCCTATGTGTTTGTAAAGATTCACCTCAATCTTAATCGTCCATTAATAAACAAACTATCTTGAAAAACAATGTCTCATTGAATGCCGAGGGAAAGGAAAGATGAGAATCGAGTATGCCCTCTGTCATATTATGTCAGAATCTCTCAACCCAGACCCGTGCTACATCCGATCAACTCTCGATTTCTTATTCAGTGCAAACCTTCTCAAGAAAATAATAATATAAACTACTAATTTTAAGATATTTTAATCTGATGTTTTGTAGATGTGTAATGCACCTATAGTGTAACGAATGTAAACTACAATATTTTAATAAATATTTATAAGTTCAATTGTCCAGTCCAATGGCCTTTGACATTGCTGTTATAAAAAAAAATCTACAAACCTTCGATGTCATATCATTTGAATTGCTAATTATATTTTTATTATAATCATTACAGTCGTGTCGGCGCAGTGTGTGTATGTATATAATATTATGAAACATTATGGATATGGTAGCTGTGGTGATACAGGGTTTTTTTTTTCATAAATTTGATGTTTTATTTACCATTTTAATTTCAATGGGTCATGTGTACTATGTAGGTATAATATACCTAAATTGGTACTAGATGAGAAATGAAAATTCGAAAATTATTAGCTTTAATTCACGGAAAGTGCATTAAAGATAAATGATTTTCCCGATAAAATCGTAAATGATGTCAAAATATAATACGAGGTATACAAAATCACGCAAAGCATGTGTATTAACACGTTTATATTATATAATGTATATGAAATATATAAAAACGGCCTAAATATTTTATGTAGATGAATATTGTACATAATAATATAATATTATATAGTATAATATTGCACGCCGAACGGTGTTATTGATTGTGAAATATAGGTATAGACAGTATAAAAGTGATGTTGATTATTGTAATTATTGTCTATTATATTAGATAAATATTCCTACTCATAATAATTGTGCACAGGTAAAATGTATAGGTACATTATTTTGACGATCAATAAAGTAATAATTATTTAATGATGCATGCAGTCCGGAATCGAAACGCCACGCCGATCAGGTTATCGCGGTTCACCTATAGACACATCGAAGGCAGTACAATGTACACAATATTGTGGTACCAATACCTATGTATGAATAATGTTTAAATCACTATCGCGAGCACGTAGAGTGTTCGTTTGTTCCAGTTTTTCGCCAAATCAAAGTATTGAACAATGATAATATTATATTGTGTCGATCATTACGCGGTCGTACGAGACGCGTTTTCATCTCCAATTGGCCGTCGTCGGTCATTGCCGATTGCCTTCTAAACGATCGCTGTAATAGCGGAGATTTCGTCTATGTACGAATGATCATCGTCGTATATATCACACATTATTACATAATGATATGGATACTCGTATAGTAGCTTCATACTTGTACCGCTACTTCATTGGCGTAGAATGTAAAATGTTACCTACCAAAAAACGTTACGGATATTTACCTATTGATTGTGTGATAACAATTTACTAAACTAAAATGTACTTAATGTATTATTGGCTATTTCTGATGATGGAATTGTCGAGTATATTTTGATACGTTATATTATATTATTGTTATGTTGTTTATACGTCATCCCAGAAAACATCAAATAAATGGTTGTGTTATGTTTTAATAGATCACCACCCCCAGTTATTCAAGGTCTGAGGATTCTATTTTATCCACTGATCAGTATTTCAATGGGTACTCAATTTGCACGTATAATAATGTGTTTTTATTTTTCAATAAACAATCGATTGCGGCACGCGATGACCGCCAGCTATTGCATTGCTGCAGTTTTCCCTACAGGGCCACGCGTCATTCCAAAAGTAATATAAATGAATTGTTTATTTTACTATAGTATACATATCCACATAGGTAGAAATATTTAACAAATTATAATATGATATATTATATTAGTATAATAATATAATTACGATATCGTTTCCGCGGTCTCTTCTGCTTCAGATCATAAAAGTCAACTTGCAGTGACGAACGAATGCTGCGTTATTACGTGTACCTACATACAGTAATATATAATATATGTTTAATACACGATTCTACATATTATTTTAAACAGCCAGCTAGAGCGAGTAACGAGAAAACGCAATAAAAATATGCATTTAAAAATAAAAATGGTTCCCAGACGTTTTGTATTGCATTATGTTCGCGCATTTAATTGTCCGCATAAAACTCTCGCAAGTATCACTATAATAATAATAAATGTTTATGTATATATATATATAGGTCATATTATGTGTACACATTATATACAAACCTATATTTTTCATGTGATATAATATAATAACGTTTCGACTACTCGTTCTTTAGCTGCTATACGCATGCAGATTTTAATAATACATTGCACACAATAATAACGTCCAGAATTTATGATAATTTATATACCTAATAAATAGTCTAATTTAGGTATTATGTTCTGAAATGTTTTTGCCAACGTGAAACGGATGACAGTCGCTGAGTCAATTTTAATTTTTAATTAATTTATATAATAGGTACATGTTTATATATTATTTTTTTTTATCATAAAACACTTTATTCCATAAATGCATCTAAACGTCAAACAGTACGGGGAGAAAAACCTGATCCGACGAGGCAATTTACATTAATTGTATACAATTTTACTCTTTGCAGTCTCGCAAATGAACCGGCAATTTAATATCATACAAAATGGCAGAAGAGAAGACAAATCCAAACTAATCGATCAATTAATACGGGCTTCTTCGATTAAACGCGCATGAAAAAATCGTAAAATAGGTAAATCTATAGTAATGTTTGCATTTATTAAAAATTGTTCAAAATTCAAAATAATTACTTAATAATAATAACCCCTGTATTTTTTTTTCTCTGTGAAGTTGCACATGCCGCGAAAGCACAGTAAGGCAACAACTGTTTATAGAGGACGAAACGCGTTTGGAAAAAAAAAAAATAACAATAAAAACAACAACGACAACAACAAGTGACTATAATATCATTATATTATGTACGGCGTCGATATGTTTTGTGTTGTCCAAAGGAACGCTCCTGTGCAACAGCAGCAGTTTCTATACACTTAGGCGCCGCCGTTAAAGTCGAGTAAAATTATAATGATAATAATAATAATGATAATAATAATGATAAATATATACGGCGAACGAGTATTATTATTATTATAATATATTCGCACACAATAGCAGCATCACGCGGCGACACAATGTGTATACAAATATAAATAGTACCTAAGTATATGGCTGTGTGTGTTGTACGTATACATGTATGTTAGATATTATTATGGTAAGCGAGCGTGAGGGGAGGTGCGGGCTGCGCGGGTTTACCCTTATTATTGGCGCGCGCGAACGGCAGGAATTTTTTTTTATTTTTTCCCCTTTTTTCAAGTTATTTCACATCGTCGTCATGTAACCGCGTTCTTCACCGTGTGTGTAATCCTGCGCGTTGGATTTACAATATTATATACATATATATGTAGACATACGCACAAATATACAATACTCATATAGGTATTCTATTGTAGTGTACCGCTGTATATGTAGTTTGCATACCTATAATAGAGGTACGAGAAATAAACGGTCGTCCGATGTATGCTAATTTTATTATTATTAGCAGTAGTAGTAGTAGTAGTAGTAGTAGTAGTTAGTATTGTATATAAAAAATAGTATTGTGTACATTATAATGTATAAAGCGCACGTGGCACTTTAATTAAGTCGGTACAAGAATAATGAAGAAGGGAAATAAAAAAAAATTACCAACGAAAGCGCTCGCACGCATCTCTCTAATCTCTTTAATATGTACAGTGCACCTATACACACATAAATATAATATTAAATAATTATAGTATATTATACACATCTGAAAATCGGAGTATCAATCAAATGGTTATAGCTATATCGCGGTCTGCAAAATTATAGCTATGATTTTTGCAGCCGTAAATGACTATCCGGTGGGTAGGTAGGTTAATATTGGAAGTAAATAAAATTGAGTGACAATTGACACCTAAATTTATAAGAAAACTTTTTTTTATCTTACATTTAATTTGCGCGTGTTACATGCCAATCATATAAACATATATACCAGGTGTAACAGAAAGACCTAATTAAAAAAAAATAATGTCACTTAAACGTATGACAAAAATCGTTAATATTATATGATGAGTAAATAATTTAAAAAATATACTTATGTCCAGAATATTCCCAAAAATCGTTTTTTTTTTTAAGTTATTACGTTCCAAATATTAATTTAATCAAAAAATATTGATATTTTAAAAAATCCTAAAAAATAAACTACTTGACATAGATAAATCTTTTTACTATCAAAATTGTTTTTATAATCAGATTCACAAATTGGCTATTTTGAATTTATCCAAAAAAATTTTGATCAAATTTAAAATTTTTGATTTTCAGTTCTAAAAAATAAACAAAAAAAAATTAATTATACATGTAGCGCTAAAGTCTCTAAAGGTAAATAAAAAAAAATTTAAATATTAATTACAACAAAAGTCATTTAAAAAGTAAGTTTTTTCTGTTACACCATGTATATATTTTTATATATTTTATACACACACACACACACACATACACACCTAGTGACTAGTTTACAATGTATGCATAGGTATATATAATTATATGATATAATATGGCTATAATATGTATAAATATTAATACTATATTAATATCGTGCGTCCCCCATATCCTGTTAAACGTTGCCAAGTGTTATAAGGTTGGTAGAATGAGATAGTAAATACCTGAGCTATATATGAAGGCACCAAAAGTATGTAATATGGTATCTTTTTCTAAAAATGTTGTTATTTTTTTGTCCAACTTCTTTTTCTCTCTTTTTCGCTATTAATGAGTACCTATATAGGTGGACTGAGCCGAATGCTATTTTTTTCTAACGAAGTTGACCCCTGGGACCTATATTTCTTTCTTTCTACTAGAAAACCTGTTCGGTTATCACTTCTGCTATCAGTCCATTTCGTTAGAAGTCTATCATGGTTAACTTGGCTTAGCAACACAAGTCGAAAAACTGAAATCGACGGGACGATTTCCACGGAGCTATCCGAACGAATATCTTCGCGAAACGCACACAATATGACATTGTATTATTATTTCGTATACGACCGTTTAAAAACCAAGTCACATTTTATACATACATGTATGTGCACGTATATTGTACTCTGAATATAATATATTTTATAGTCCGTATAGCGGTAAAAACGTTGGCTTTGCAAACGAATATGTATAGAATTTTATGCACTTTAAAGTTCACAATAAAAATAAAGACGTTCTCGAACTGGAGTAAATGATAAAAATATAGAAACAATCGACATAATATTATCGTCCAACGACCGTATGAAATGAGACAATATGATATCTCATATCTGCACATATAATTATATACATACATAGCTATGTAGATATAAAAAATACAAAATATGTTGGAAATAGTGCATATTATAATACGACTTTAACTCATATTATATATACAATTGTACATAATTTATATACATACTTTTTACCTACATACAAAATAGAATGAAGACAATTTTTCTATACGTCATATTACATATTATATAAGTATTTATAATTTATATTGAGTTCTGATTTTTGGAATTTTTTAATATAATTACTTGAAGACCATATTTTCAAATGTATGGGATTTTTGTTACTACTTAAAGATAGTGTTCTGCGGTGATACAAATTCCTGTTTTTAAAATGAGAACTTCCCTTATTTTCTGTAAATTATTTAGCGGATAATTTGTATTAAATAATGACGCATCAAAATCAAAATTCAAACGAGTAGTTTTTCTGTTATTAAAGTTTTTATATTAAGGATAATAGTCCTTAAAAATGGTTTTACTATATAGTTAATAATAAATTTTTATTTTCATACCGATTCATATCAGGTCAGCTATTAACAATATATACCTACAGCATAGGCGTTATGTATATAGTACATAATGATGTACTTTTAATGTAAATACATTTCCTAAAACTACAGTCTTAACAACATCAAAGCATATTTTGTAATTATTGCACGTCATAATATTATATAGATAATTATTATAGTCTCTATATATATTACTATTTTCAAATTTAAATCTGTCTGCACTAGCATAAAAACGTTATATTCACGCATACGGCTAAAACTATATAATATCGTCTGAGTTTATGTTCCATTATAACCTTCAGTGCGTTAAACGGAGATTAAGCTATATAACAACCTTGCTTTAATTAAAACGAAATTTTGACCGGTGGTTAATATATGTGTATACAGCGACGAGAGACCCGAAATGGACTACAATACATAAACATTAAATAGACTACCGAAATAGTTTGTCGATTACAAAAACTACACGAGCAAATGAGTACTATACATTAATTTTCTTTTATAATCGATAATTATTATGATTAAGTATAATAATCGGCAGATACATGTATCCACCAAAATCGATTTTACGGTAATTTAGTAAACAACGAACCCCAATAGTACTGATGGATTTATGTAGGTATTTTAATTATATTACTACACTTACCTACATATTATTATACACGTTTATTGACTGACGTCAAAACGGAATAATTATGTGGATTGTGGAACGCGCTGCAATAATAAATAGGTATAACGAAGCGGCCATTGAAACCCGAATATTACGATGGTGCAAGACGCTGGGGTATTATTAATTTTTAATTTGAACGCGATAATTGTTGCACCCGAAAAACGATTCGGAATGGTTAAGCCCGTGTGTGGGTTCGATATTTTGATAAAGAAACCCACGTGTGCAATCTCGAATTCTCATCACAGAAATTGGAAAAACGAATTCTCTGGGGTAGCTACCTACAATCTCGAGTCTATACAATAAGGTATAGGACATTTCACATGAGACTTTTCGTTTTGACATAAGATTTTTTTCCGTCCAAAAAATATTGTAGAACCAACTACAATAGATCATAAAAATATATAAAAATATTGCATCAATCGCTTCGCTGTAGATTTGGTATAATTAAAAATTGATCGCTATAATATACTTTGACGCAGAAACTTCTCAACGTGGCGATTTAATCATAGTAAAAGACTTACAACAAATTTTTGAAAGATGACTTCTATATAGGCTGACATAGGTTGGAGATACCGGTAGTTGAGCCTCTCAGAAACGCCCCCCTCCTCCGTAATAAAATTGTATCTGCCAACATTTATTTACCCCGTCCCCCCCAACAATTCAATCAAATGTCCATACCGATGAAGATGACATAATATTATGTAAGTAGGTATAATATATGAAAATGTATGTCTGTAGCTACGTATGAGTTCGATCTGCAGAATAAAACATTTTTAAAAACGTATATTGTTATACCGTCCTCTCCCATCCACCCTCACTATCTTGCAAACAAGCACTAATAATTACACCAATGATTCCACTTACACACACACACACACACGCATAGTTTATGATTGTATCGTATATACAACGCGTAGACTACATTTATTATAATATTACATATTATACGGTATGTACGGTATCTATACGCGCAGTTTTTATTTTATAATAACAATCTCGACAAACGACGATAGCACGCAGAAGGGGTATCGGCAGCATCAGAAGCCGTAGTGGACCCATCACAGATGTCAATCACGTCAATCTCACTGTACATGTATATATAGTATCTTATCCTACCGAGACAACGATTATTTATATGGATATATATATACACGTACATGCACTGTACACTATATTATATATTGTAGTATAATATATCGTCGTTATATACAATATACGCGCTTATATAATATGTATGTACTGCAGGCGCGACGACAATGGAAACTTTTCGCCGTTTCCGTTCTTCGCATATACCTAATGATAATTTATACCTCTCGTACCGAAGAAGTCTGTCCGAGTCTCTTCAATGAAATCGCGAGAGACGCGTACCTATACGCATATTTATACACAGCGAGTTGATCGCGTTTCATTCATTCAGTCGTGGTGGAATATAATAATATATATATTTATATACTCCATGTACGCCTGATCTGATACCAAGCGCGTTTGCGTATATATTAT
The DNA here is from genome assembly GCA_027563435.1 of Nasonovia ribisnigri. NCBI lineage: Eukaryota > Metazoa > Arthropoda > Insecta > Hemiptera > Aphididae > Nasonovia > Nasonovia ribisnigri. Next base: position 142,705 of record JANEHU010005176.1, on the reverse strand, counting down.
TTGTAAGCATATTGTATATATAGGTACTCGTACAGGTGTAGTAGGTACAACACATATATTATTATTATTATATATATATATAAATATATATGATTATGACACGTATACGGCAGGTCCGTCATCCATGTTTTATATTCTCTGTTGTCCGCGCACAATATTTTCATTATTATTACTATTATTATTATTATTATTATCGTCATTATATTTATTATCATTATTATTATTATTGTTATTGTTATTGTTAACGACGCGGACACAATGCGTGCTTAATTAATTTTTTTCTCATAATATATATAATATGATGCGTACGACGCTTTTAATTATACACGCTTTGCTCGACGCGATCTTCACACGTTCATTTTTTATTTTTCACTTCAATATCTGTATATAATATGTACACATTTATACGTTTCCAATGACTAGTGACTACAATATTGAAAAATATTTTGATACACACACACACTTATATATCTGTTATTATGTAGGTAGTCCTTAAACACGTCACTCACACACAGTGATTAGGTTTGAAGTTAGATCATACAGTTTTAAGTACAAGAATGGTTCACCGATAGCATGTTGATCCCGATTTTTTCTTTAATAGATAATGAATGAAATCAAATTCCGAATTCTAAGGTTCTTAAATAAACCTACTTTAATATGAGAGTACCTATTGCATATTTTCAAATTCTTAGATTTTTATACTATTTAAAGAGTGTGTCGTATGGGCTATGACGATAGCAAGTTTTCTTCAAACGAGATAAAAAAACCTCTGATTGCTGCACAGTGTTATGCAGATAACCTTTTTGAAAAGGCTGATTCATATAAATCAAAATGCGTAGGAGTAGCTTTTGAATTATTTAACTTTGTGTACTAAGGATAATAGATACATTGAGATAATCGATTTTAAAGATATTATGGAGGATATGATGACTTGAATATTTTATTGATACTTTTATTTGATATTTTAAATTGTCAATAAGAACAACTTATGAGAACTACTATTACATTTCCAAGGTTTTTATCATAAAAAATAAATAAAAATTAGAAAATTCAAAACTAAAATTTAATATGTTTATAAATAGGTAGTTCAAAAAGAGCTAATATATTTAAAAAATTATATTTTATCTAGAAAATATTAATTCCAGATTAAAGTGAAAATGTTAAGTCTCTACGATAGTTAGCTGTTTTTTTTTTAGTTTAGAATTTTAATATTTAATAAGAAAATTGATATGGTTATCCTACTTTTAACCTCCCGAAGTAACGACTATATTAATTTTTTTACCAAGAAACTACCTTTAAAGTTGATGGTTGAAGCTAATTTTCTGTTGCACACGTAATAACACGCAAATAAAATCACACATTATTATTGTAAAATCATAACATTCCTGGGTCTGATCAGAATTTAAAACATTGACCTTGTAATATATCAATTAATAAGTAAATTTAACTTGGATGATATGAAATGTGAATTGTAATAAATATAACTATATATTACAAGATTTGAAAATGTAATGACTTATTTGTAAGCTTCAACTTTCGACTTTATAAAGTTTTATCTAAAATTTCAAGGTTCGTATATAAGCTCTAGTTATAAAAAAATTAAAATATTTTCAATATAATTCATTTTACTTAGATAAGTAGTTATGCTATTAATTTTCTAGTAAATATAAGTATAAACTAACACGAAATATTATTATCTAATTAGGTATACCTTAAAAGTTAAAAGTCTCTACTTTTCAAATAGTTATATTATCTAATTACATTTCTCAAAGTCATTAATAATTGTGAATAGTTAATTGTTGCAATTGTTTTGAATTTATTATTCTTACTATATCACTTGAATAATAAATCTTGACATTTAATTATAAATTCCATTATAGTGTAGCCAAGTAGCCAAGTAGGTATAATTAGAAACTACTTTAAAGAGTTCATTCTAATAAGTAATAACTGTTAAGATAAATATATGTTCAAACGCGTCGTCGTGAATGTAAAACGTGATTGTGTAATTGTTAATTGACTTCGTTTAAATTGACAGTAGATACTATTAATTCGAGTTTCTCTGTGCTGCAGAATACTGACACTAAATAATGTATAATATATATTTTGATATATCGATAAGTGTCACCGTTCCCGTTATCAATTTGCTTAAAAGATGGGATGTATTTAATAATAGGTCATATAGGATTATCGGAACATTCGGAACATTATTAACAGGAAATGACTTTACAGTTTCTCAGCAAAAATTAAGTTGGCCAGTTTGGGGTGGTAACCTATATGAGTTATAAGTTTACCATGTACTCAATCGTCTTCAAGAAAAAAAAAATCGTCAACAACATTTTTTTTTGTGAATTTTTAACTTGGAATGGGCTAATCAGGAAAATAACTATTACATTAAATTTACCTCCTAAAAAGTATAAACATAAAATAATCTTGTAGTCTTAATATAGTGAAATAAACAATACAAATGACAAAATATGATCAAAACGGTTGATTATCGAGTGTTAACTAAAGTTTGAATGTATGTAAAATATATTGAGAATGTATAAATAATTTATTAATCAAATAAGACACAGTATGAGAGATTAATAAAAAATAAAATAGTTAATTCCTAACTTCATAAATAGATGTGAATTTGAAAAAAATCTCTAAAAGTCGCACTTTTGTTTCTATATGCGAGTTCTGCTTGGGTGCTGACCGCAGATGACTCGATGATTATACATGAAACGTTGAAAATAATAAATATTTGATTATAATAATCATTAACTATAACTCGTGGTTGTGATTACGAAATAAATACAAAAATTGCTTTTTCATTATTATTGTAGAGCAAATATTATCTCGTGATAGAAGAGCTTTCTGTTCACATTCATATGAATGTACTTATAGGTATATAACCGTTACATTAAAAACTGGTAGAAAAAATAGATAAAATACAATACAATAGAACATTGACGTGTGCCGCGTACATACAATATTACAGTATATTATAATATATACTATTATTATTATAACGTAACGCATAAAATACTTATTCACTGGAAGATTGTACGGCACACCCATACAATATTATTCTTTTTACATTAATTATTGTACGAGCTCAAGTTTAAACGAAATGCGCGTGTACGGTGGGATATATTACATAGCCAATATGTTATTATAATATTATTATACACGCATACTATACATTATATACAGCGGCACAACGTAAAATCGAAATAAAATAGAAGCATCTAATTTTATTATTCATTTATTATAATAATATTATATTATTGCAGCTACAAAAACACTGTCAGTATATTTCAGTATTTGACCCTCGATGAATGTATGATTAGCACTTCAATCGGGTCCTTCGTGGTGGTCCACCAATATAGATTCTCATACACATAACACATATTATATATAATGGCATGCGTGTGTGTGTGTGTGTGGCTATATTATCAGCACCGGCGGCGTAGTTATATTCTTATTATTATTATACATACTATTCGTCCAATTGATCTATTTTCCATTCATATTATATTAGTATAGTACAATATAGGTACCTTCACGTGCATATAACTACACATGTATACAGGTGAGCAATATATTTCACGAATTAATTTCTACGATACAATATTAGAGTTTAACGTGTATACGCAGACGAGTATGATAATAGTAATAATAATTGTATAAATATATTATATTCATATTCAAAGTCTGCAGACTGCAGCATGATAATATATCTATAATAATCGTCATATCACTCATCAGTCACCGCGTGAATGTATAATAATACGCGTGTAACGTTTATAAAAAATATACGCACATGATTATACATATACACACAGACATGCATATATTTTAATATTACCTATGTTACAATATTATACCATAAACGCTGTCGAATGCGTTTCGAAAAGTCATCGTAATAATATTACATACCCATAAGAAGGTATAGACCCTCGCACGGGAATTGAATTTTATTTCAAAGGCGCGGAAGGGATACGGTAATATATTAAAAAAAATAATTTTACATATTGCTATAGTGTTAATATACGAACACGCCCCAATATAATTTAACGTATTAATTTACATCGATTGCACCGATCAACACGACGTTAATTAATACTACACAGTGTACGCCCACGAGTGTTTTGATTTAATACGCGATGCCTATAATATTTTATTATTATTATTACGTGTTTGAATGCGTGATACAAGTATTTTACTATTATACAACAAGGATATTAGAGTTTTGAAAACGAGCGCTTAAGATAGATGTCGGCGCACTGTATGTCTTTTCTCTGTGGCCCACGTGCAACATACATACAATGGACAAAACGCATTCACGCAAGATCATTTTCTTTACGGCATATCTTGGAGTAAAATTACTTATTAAAACAGTTAAAGAGAATACTATAATTGAGGGCATATCGATTTCTCTGAGTATACTGTGCCAAAACAATGTTTTAATATCCATTTTATTTTACAATTTTTATTTTTTTATTTTTTAGTAAAATATATAGTAAAAAAATAATAAAATATAAAAATGTTATTATTTGAAATACTCATTAAAAAACATTACCCTCTCTAATTTTTGTAATATATAGGATATTTCACTCCAAGATTACTCAAAAATCATTAAAAAAAATGATTCTACACGAATGCGTGTTATCTAAGTTGTACGTATAGGAGTGGGTCCGACGGTCCCAGAGAGAAAACAAATATTGCGCTGGCTCCTCTTAACGTAGTTGGGTATCAGACAAATGATAATCAACAATTTTGTTAAAATAGCAATCACGGAGATTTTAAAATTATTTTTTTATATAATAACAGGCTGAAGAGCTAAACATGTTCAGACTTATCTAAATGGGTGATGGAGCGAGGGGGGGGGGTGAGGGTGATTCCAAGGAGTCTTTAGTGCTGAATAGATCAAACCGCTGTTATATTTTTGAATATTATAAAATATATTATTCTGAATAAATTCGCGTGTTTACTGCGGATAACCTTCTATTGATTGATGCGCTTCGACGTTTATTTTAGTTTGGTAATATTATTTTTTTTATCGTTGTCTAGGAGAGTATTGTGATTACAAACAGTCGCTTATAAAGGTACCTCACATTCTTATATACCGTAATGACTACAATATGATATGATATACCTATTATACCTGGACTGCGATGGAAAAATGATGTCCGTAGTTGTAACTGTAGTAATTGTATATACATACACAATGATTATTATGTCCGACGTATATATATATATATATAATATAATATAATATACGACGAGCGACCGTCATTGCGTACAACTGCAGCACGATGCACGTGCATACCCGACAGACCTGACTTATGCATACATAATATGATATATAATATATATTATTATATGCGAGTTTTAGTTCAACAACTTTGTTCAACTTCTCTGCTCTATTATTTAAGTATAATATATGTATGAAACGTCTAAAGTTTTACGGTTAGTAAGCTTATACATTTTTATTTTTTAATCGTGAGAGAATAAGATTTATACCTACGATATTTATACCCACGGCTTTACCATTCCGAACGATGCACGCGCGATTGATGAAAAATCGATTTAATACAACAATAATAATAACGTAAATATTACGTCGTATTATATATAAAGCTCAAAAATCGTTGTTTGTTTTTTACGGATTGCTAGTATGTTAGCCAGGTATAATTTGTATATAACAATATTTTGTTGACATAATTAAATTCTATATAGGTTTATATGTTTCTGATGAAACTGAAACCCTATATACAACCGCAATAACCAATTACATTATATTATATACACATACAGATACGGCCTGTATGTATAATATATGTTTATTAAAACAGTCATTCGAATTGGATTCGTATAATTTATGTGAAATAAGGGACAGTGGGCCACGTAGGTACATAAATACGCATATTCAAATAAAGTCTCCAAGGCAATATTTGTTTACCTACCGTAAATATCTTCGAAAAGTTACTATACATAATATCAATATATTATGTAGTTTTAAAAATAATATTTTTATTTATTTATTTCGTGCAATGTGATTTTGATAAATATTATTGTATAAATGCGATTTAGAATAAAATAAAGTTTTGTTTACAATATAATAATATTATAATTTATAGTATAGGTATACGTTTAACTTAATAAGATACATTGATTTTTCTATCTTAAAATATTATAAATTAAAATAATTGTTTGGTGATGAAAAACACCAAATACGAGTAATGTAAGTATATTTAACAATTTCATGGATCAAGCAACAATTAAAATCTGCAGAGTATTATTGCGATGTCTGATTTTTATAACAAAAAAAACGAGTATTGAAAGATAAGCAGAAAAAATAACGCATTTAGAAAAAAATAGTGTCATAAAATAATTGATTTTTGAAAGGATAGTATTTTATTATTTTATACTTTTAAATTGATTGGATGATAAATATTTACGTTATGAATAAAACGCATATATACGTTTATTGATATGAATTTTCTGCTGATACTTAGTCATTGCATACAAATTGATATTTTTGCATTTGTAAATATAGAAAAAAAAAATAATATGTACAATAGGGTTTTTTTCTCCCGAAACGAGTTTTACATAAAAAATAAAACGTGTTGGTCATGTAGGCACACAAAAATATATAATATATATACATTATACATGCGTATTACATTATGTAGTTAGACCAACGAAAATATTTTAATAGTTAAAGATCAAAGAGTACATAATTATATTATTTGTGGCGGCGGCGGCAGCAGCAGCTATTAACAGCTATTATCGTTAAGGTATAGAACGGCTAAACAAATTAAAATAATAAAAAAATATCAAGTGAAAGAATATTAAGAGTATTATAAAATATAATTACCCGATAACGGGGGAAAAAAATTCGAAATAATTGTAGGTTCTTACAATTATTATATACCTACGCTGCAAAGCTAGGTATTTCGTCGCCTTCTTCATCGAATAGTTGCAGTGACGTATTTACGAAGGATTGGGTCGTCCTGCAATGTATATGATAATACTATATGATATGGAGGTACCTATATAGGTATACAAGGATTACTGTTCGTTTAAATTATATTTAAAAATTTAAATATTAGATTTACGAAACGTTGTATTTCATCAGGTTGGAATTTTGTGAAGCCTGGTATATACCGTACTATTTAGGAGTTCCCTCCCTTACCACTACCGAAAAAATGTCGAAAATATACCATTGCACAGTCTATACCAGTTTATACATATATATATACATATATATATATATATATATCATACGAGCTCTGAACAGAAAACCGAGCTTAACATAAAAAACCGTCAGTGGATAAATGCTGCTTTATACTTTTTATTTCCAATCAATACAATATATAATATATTATTACTTATACGCATTTATATGTGGGTAAATTCTTACAATTCACACTCTACGATGTAATGAAATGTACGATGACGGATTTTGACATCACGCGATCGTTTTTATTTTCCTAACTTTAACGAATATCACGAAATCTAAATGACAAAATGTAGTTAAACTTTCAAATAATATTGATACAATTAAGTATACCCAATGCGGCCAGTCACCGCGAGCTTAATCAATCAAAAAATAAATATACCAGTTAAAGATTTTATACTTTTATATTTTTACAGAAATATGGTGGTGTGAGACGTGACTTAAGATTATATTATAAAATTATACATTTCAATAAATAAACATTTATATAACAATTAGCCAGGAAAAATAGCGTCTTACACAATGTACCTATACGCATCGAACAAGTTGGTAATCCAAGTCACTTTCGTAATCGTCTAATTGCAGGACTGTTTTCATATTACTTACTTACCCAGAAAATATAATTTATAGGCCTGTTAGTGAAATGAAATAATATATATATAAATAAAAATGAAAATAAAATTGTTATAAGAGTTGGCACGATGCACAGCGTACGTAATTGGCAGAACATATTATTCGTAATTAGACTTAATGCACGTACCAATATAATATATAATAAAATGTCTATACGGCTTGGCGGTAATGGTGGGGTATAGATCGTGGATTGGCTGATGAAAGATACTATTCAAATCATAATTATTTTCGCTGGAATAGGTGCATAAGTGCAGAGTAGTGTTCGTAAATCTCCATCGTCCCGATCCCATATGCTTTCAACAATAATAATACTTTGAATGCGAACGGAATTAACAAAAAAAAAAAAAAAACATTGTGCTGCGCCGTCGCTGTATCAGAAAAGCGTACTACAGAGCCGATTAATAATCGAAAATCGATCGACATCCGTTTATACTTTTTATAGCAAACCGTTGCATGTTATTAAATAGTCTCTAACCGAACATAGTAACTATACCTATGTATTTACAAACAACTAATATATACATATGGACACGTAAAATCGTCTGTAAGCGTACAATTTATATTATACAGGTGACTGTTTGGTCGTCTACCGCGTGACAATAATTCGAGAAATGAAATGAAAAAAAACCCAACACTGATAATACATGACAATAATTATAGAAATATTATGTAAAACAGTTGGTACGTATACAATATACATATAATCCTTACCGTGATATTATCATATTATCGTCGAGTTCACGATAAAAGAAATCCCCCTGTAAAGTGACCATGTATTACAATATTATTACCTATATTAAATTATATTATTATTATTATTATTATTTAGTACGTATAGGTACTTCTGTACATTGTACACTGAGGGAAAAGAGTCGAAACGGCCGTAAGACATGAGACGCGCTGTAACCATCGCAGACAATACTTATAGGTATTATAGGCACATCACGACTCACGAGTAGTTATATATACCTATACGTTTATTATACGCGCGGTGCTACCTAGGATATTATTATAATCGAGGATATAAATAATTACGTTTTTTTTTTTTGTTTTTTTAAATCGATAAAAAATATAACTCGCGTGGATGGAAAATTAAAATACACTGCTCATGCGCATATATAATATATATTATATGTACGAATAATAATGGCGATTTCCCAGAGGGTGCGGTATCCAGAAGTAAAAAGTCAAAATCGCACAGACGCTGCACACACACACACACATGTATATACCTAATGATATACACACGCGAATAACACATACTCGGTTTCCGGTAGTTTCCGATACCGATATGTATATATATATATACGCACGCTGCGGTGTAGGTAATTTACGCTACTTCAACGCACCTAATATTATACCTAGGTATAATATATAATATAATATAATATAATATAATCTACGCGGTCGGTCCGTCGCCGAGCACTGCAACGGGCGCATTACATAATCACATTATAATCGATCGGACGACATTAACGCGTTTTTTTTCGTTATTATTATCGGGTATTTTTTTTTTATCGAATAATACATAATATTATATAGTATATAATATAGATATATATGTTTACGTGGACTCGTGGGCGTTTCCTCACGCACACACGTACGGACAGGCGTATTAAAATAAAAACTCGCGTGTATATATATGCATATGTATATATCATATATCATAGCATATAGGTATCATGTAAATATAAATATATATATACGTATCGGCGGCGCATTATCTATTCAAGTCATGGGTTTAACGAACCGCGACCGCGGTCCAGGCGGGCGCGCGCGCACACACACACACACACACACACACACACACACACACACACACACACACACACACATGCACACCCGTACAAGAAATATATACGAGGGCTCGCGCCTCTGTGTGCGTGCACAGACATATATTATTATGTACAGGTATATAACATAATATATGTATAAAAATCAATACGACCGATCAATCCTCGACGACAATACGACGACGACGACGATGACGGCGACGTCGCGCGCGCTCCGGACAGACGACGCCGTGTGCCGAGCTTAGTCCGTCGCAATAGCATAATAATAATTATATAGGTATATCCGGGTATATATATGTATGATTCGCTTTTGCTTTCCGTTCACCGGACTCCCGCACCGGCTGTACCATTATTATAATATAATATAAAATATATATTATGTAATGCGCATCCTATATTATAGGAGGTACCTACCTATATATAATATATACCTGAAAGTCGAGTTATTTAATAACAATATAATATAATATAATATTATATTATTATAATATAAAAATATCATAGTGAATAAGCGCATACGATACGCATATAGACAGCACGTGTTATATATATTATATTGAATATCTGAAAACTTATAAAGTATATTATAACCTACTTATACCATTCGGCGAGAGGGTCCGTCTGACCTCTGACGGACTATATAGGACCGCAGTCTATATTATCCTGTTACCTTTCTACATCGCCAGAGTACCCATACGTCTTGTAAACGATAATAATTAATATTATTTTATATATAAATAACAAATGTTACATAAATAATTATTAGTGGCAGCGATGCTTCCAACGTGTCCGGTACACGCTGCAGACGCGTGTACATCACGCATAATATGATATTATTATTATGTGTAACGACTGCACTACGACGATAATAATATTATTATGAGTGGAAAGTGGTAGTGGTGGGATTATAGGTCTTGTTTTACATATATTACAATATATACCTACCTGGTTTTTAAGCTGAGGAAGATTTGACAATCTTACATTCAAGTGATTCAACATAAATGCGATCCTACACACACGCACGCACGCCCGCACGCACGCACACACACTCACACAGATATTATAGTGTCTAAATGTTTAATAAAAGTGGAATTAGTGTATTTGACAGAATCGATCGATGCACATTTTTATAATTGTATTTAGTTGATTGAATGTTTAAGTTTAAAATTTAAATTTAAAAAAAATAATCGGTGAATACATAAACTAATTTTGAACTTTTTGGAATTAAAATACTAAAATCGAACTTTACTGGATGGTTGTCGAGTGTTGAATAATGCAACAATAATTACAATAATTCAATAGTAGAGCGATAATAATGTAAAAAAACAATAGGTACCTAGGTAACCAAGAAACATTATAACGAAATCTAAATATATACGTTTTATATTTCACTCAAACAGAAATCTCTAATTCAAACAATACGTCGCGGTCGCAACGACTGCCTCGATTTCCATTACGACAAAATATTCTAATTTTTCACAACATGTACGAGGGATCGATATAATTTATAATTGTATTCAGTTTATCAAATATTCAAGGTTTTAATTGCAATAAAAAAATGCGTTAAATTCACTTCGAAAATATTATAATGTTTTAGTTTTCCATAAAAATTGAGATGATATATAACAATGTGTCAGAGCGATTTAACCATATACAAATATATGTACGCACATAATATATATATATAGAGACGTCTCGTCTCGTCGTGTTGAGGTATATTCTAAATAGGTCTTTGTTCAAATAATATAACATTATTACGCTGTGGGAATGTATTACACGAATGCACACATAGGTAATTATTCATTAATAATAATACATGTACCTATATCTGTATACCTATACTTGCAGACGAGAACACGTCTATATAACATTATAACCGCATCGGAGGTGCTGTGCAGCCGTCATAATTATACTGAATCGACTGTGTATAGACTATAGATAGATACTGCACACTCGCATTATGATGATATGCGCGAATACACATGTACCTAACCTAAGTGTATATTATGCATAAATTACCCTATGTACACGTGCGTTATTTATATCGTCTGTGTTCTCCGTCTATTGGATTTCGAGCTGATTACCTATAGATATACAATATATAGTACGTAGTATAGTGTATACGTATAATATAGTGTCGTGGAAGCGAATATCACAGCTCATATAGGTACGCGCACATAGCAATTTATTATTATTAATGTTGTTTTTTTCACCGATTGGAATCTCTATCGTAGGTACCTTCTTCTTCTTGTTTATTTATTTTTAATATGCGCGTCCGACTGTCTTATACGCATTATAGGTAGTAATATTGATCCGTTATCCGACACCGACGAAAAAAACAATCCGATTTTCGTCTATGATGGACTATGATTACGCGCATAATAATACATACATATACTTCTCGTGTTTATTTGTTTTGTGCCATCCCATATCTATACATCGGACTTCGCCGCATCACGTGTGTTCGCACCGTTTCCTACCGCCGTACCAGACTAGCACGATCGATATTTGTAGATAATTTATCTGAATATATTATGTAGCCATACTGGTATAAGATAAAGCTTTCAGCGGGCGTGTGTATAATAGGTACACCCGCGGCACTTGTCGTGAAAGAAATTTAGAAATAGTATTTCCGAAAATATTAGTAATGGTAATCGGTTTTGTTTATTATATGGTTGATATTACTAGTCGGGCAAGACTCCTCGATCGCATATTTAAGTATATAATATTATTGGATCGCGCTTATCGAGGAATAAAGCATAATTTTTCAGATGTTGACTGAAAGAGATGGTCATTGCTTGGGGGCGACATGACCAATGAAAATAAAGATACAATTCGTTTCTACTATTATTTATAAACGCCTATCAGCTTATTTAAATACGTAACTAACAATGTTGTGTATATATGCATATGCCATGGTATGTAAATATTGTTTTCTTTCGATATAATATTTCCCCCCGATATACTATTCATCTGCACAAAATGTACAATGAAACCAATGTCTGGAGTTGAGGAGATCTCAGTTATATATATATATGAGTTAGCTTATGACCGTTTGAAGTGCTTAAAGAAATGCTTCGCAAGTATAAAATAGGTGTTTAAAATATAGAGTTTAATAGAGTTTAAAATAAAAAAAAATTCTGATGGCGTAGGTACCTACGTATATTATATATAGAAAACTAAAGTATAACAGTTTTTAGATATACGAAAGTGGTCGAATAAACCGGTTGTTCTAACCTCGTTGAGTCAATAAGTTAGACCTAACAGGAAAAGAGTAAGTCAAGTTATAATGTCACATAATTTTTATAACTCAACCAAGTTAGAAAAAATTAACAATATATTATAATATGTAAACAAGTTAAGACTTAAAGTTTCCTAACCCTAGCCATAAAAATAGTTTTATTGCGGAAATTGGAAGTCGTTCTTTTAAACTTTGAGCTAAAGGTAGTATACACAAGCTAACAATAGATATAATACCTATAAGGTATATAGTGCCTCAGAAACGTGTTTTAAAAGTATTATTCGGTTAAGCTATACTATATATAGGTACGTTTTCGTATAGTCTGCAGAGTAAAATAATGTACTAGGTACCTATATATATATATAAAGATACGAGTCTACTACGAAATGTCGGTTGGTGCGCCCAAAGAAGTGAGCGCCAATTGATGAAAATTTAAAAAGTTTTCACGAATCCGACATGAATACATGATAGGGAAGTGGCGGCGGTATAATCAACTCTGCGGCCACGCTCCGGGCGCTCGTCGCGATACATCGTGCTACCTACAATAATACGCGAGTGCAATAGTAATAATAATAATAAGTGAGATGATATTGGTTGTTTTTCGACGTTTATATTATGCACACAGACGGGTCAATGTTATGCGTGTCTGATGAAATGATTTATTACGAGTTGGGTATCTGCGCTACGGCGACGGCCGTGTCAAACGGCCGAGTAATTAATTTTCGAACTTTAAATCACCGATATAATTACCGTTGTCTTAACGAGTAGAATCGACGACCTCGCGCCGCCGTCACATTACAGTAATTGATCGATACGTCAAAATGTCGCGAGCGGACGTTAAATTATTTTAGAATCATGTATCGCATACAGTTGCACCGTGCATATAATATAACCTAGCCTGCAGCGAGTACACACGCGCTTCTACAGGGTGTTTGGAGCGGTTCATGTCTCAGTCGGTGATCGATTTTTCAAACTTTTAAGCTAATCGTTCATCGAATCGGCCCGTGTAAACATGTGTTGAAAAATAAAATTACTTGTTTCCGTTAATTATTGTTCAATATACTTATATATAGTATATAATATAGTTGGGTTTTGTGTACGCGTTTCAAAGCTTTTAAATCGGTGACGGATTATGTAAACGCGATCACCTCAATAATTATAGCTCAAAATGAAATCCTGGAATTGTCAATAAAAGATCTACAACTATTCCATTGATGAATTAACCACGTGGCCTCAATACGGAAACTTACCCTAAACCCTGGCCAAAAGTGAATCCAAAATATATTCATCGTTAGAAAATTCACAAATTCAACCTTAATACAAATTAACAACCAAGAAATCTAAGTGGAAATCAGGAAAGATTGAATTAAATACATAGACAATAAATTAGCCACCTGAAAATTTCATATCGACAAAAAAATAAGGATACACAACCGAGGATGAAAATCCTAGAGCAATTCTATGCACATGGTCAAGCATTGAGTATACTCTGTATATATATATAATAAACTCGTTTGCACTACACATATATTGATATAACACTTTATTCGTCCGTATAGGTGTTTTAGTATAGGTACATATTGCACGAAACACAATAATAATATTATTATAACGGTATGTATATATGTATTATCTGTACTCACGTGCAATTGCAATAACACGGTTCAACGACTAAAAAACAAACTATATAATTATATATAATTTACCCGATATAATACACGATTATAAAATTGCCGTTATCTATATAGGGCCTGATTTATGATTATTTGGAGTCAGGTATTATAAGGGTGGTTCTAATAAGAAATTAAAGCATTAGGCACACAACTGAAAGAAAACCAATGTTTGTTTACTTTTAAACACACTTGATATTTAATATTGTAAGCGATATCTCGTGTTGGATATCCTAACAAAATAACGGCACGTCTAATTTTAATTAAAAAATAAAACAAAATTCAACAAATCAAAAACAAGCTTTAAATTTTTTTTATTTAAAATGCATAATATATCATACGTTTCCTAAGTAGGTATTATATAATAATAGGTAATGGTAATAGTAGGTAATGTATAATATGTATAGTTATACAATCACCATTAAATGAACTACATATTTTTCCATTTTTGCTTATCCAGTTCATGAAGTTTTTGACTTAGAAGTTCAGTCTTGTTTGTTTCCGGTGTGTAGCTAAAGACGTATGAATGTACTGTAGATACCAAGTAAAGATTTTAAAAAACTGCATAAATAGAAACGCTTATACGGCAATTCATAGCAAAATTTTGACACCGTTTTAAAATGATTGACCTTATTATAAAGTGAAAAAATAAATAAAATTTAAAGTTTAAAATGTCGTCGTCTTCACGATTCATAAATTTACTTTTATAAATTTATACTCGGATAGTTGGATTATGTTGCGGCCAGAGCCAAGTCGGTTGCCAGTTGGTCTCGTGTGTTACGAAACGCTGCACAGATGGCGTGCCTATATACGTTCATCAGACACTAAATGTAGGTATATAGGTAAGGTACCTATACACTGCAGTTTATACATGATTATTATAAGCAGCAGTATGCAAACATATTATGACTACTAAACCGTACTATATTATATACACACGAGTGCAATAATATATAATGTGTACGTATATAAAACGCGTTTTGTTTTTAAATATTTAATTATAATACATAATATAAGTACCCGCGCGTATATCGACACGCCCATCCGTCTCATATAATATAATATCCTCTATTGTCCGTTGTTAAACGATGAAAACATACGTCATTATAGCACGCATCTCCGCAACATATTATAAACCGACGTATAATAATAACATCGCAAGTTATAACAATTAACGTGGAACAACGAAGAGCTAAAGTACTGCAGCGAACGTGTTTGATTGCGAAATTATTATTAGCGTGCCTATATACCTACCTATATTACATTATTATAACAATCCGGCATACAAGCTGCTAAACTGAAATGGTTAATTACCGCTTTTAACTCTTCGGCTATATCAATTATATTATACGCAGGTGTATAATATAATATTATGTTATAATATATAAATATATATGTATGCGTGCCATAAGGGAGAAGCCGCGCGTATTCTGTATAATATACTATATGTTCATCGACCGGGACGCGTATATAATATAGAATATATGTACCTTGGTATATAAGTAGGTACCTACCTATAGTCAGCTTTACCGCTGCCGAACGACGAAAACAAAAACCGATTCTATCGGGCATTAATTATTATGTGCTGTGCATTGTACACCGAACAAACAATAAAAATAATTTGCTAACCGTTTCCGCAGGGGCGTCGGTACTGCAGAGAGTATGGAAAAAAAAACATTTAGAGAACGGCGCTGCAAGACAAAATTCAACAAATAACTATGTAGGCATTATATGACATTTCTAAGGAAGGAGGAAGCCACTTAGCCGCTGGATCCACACCTGAAGGGGTACACATTTTTTTTGAGGAGAGTACAAAATATAATGGACACTAATCGGTAACAAGAAAGATGAAGTTGATCAGAGGTGGGAATCCTTACTTTCAACCAGAACTCTTCATTAATATTTTTCAAAAACGAAAATAGGAACTAGAATCTTTTAATGAAACAACATAGCACCGGAACTGCAGAACTGGAAATTGTAAGATGCAAAAAGTATCCACCTGATTCAAATACAATTTTAATAGTAATTTGCCCATCATTGATTATATGTTAGATACGGCAGGTAAATATTAATATTATAGTATATGAACTAAATAAACAGTAACATCAGCTGTTTTCAAGATTCGTCCATGTTTTAATAGGTTAGATATACTAAAATAATATATTATATATTCATACGTCATATATAAAACAATTAAAATGCGTATTGTTATA
Source organism: Nasonovia ribisnigri (assembly GCA_027563435.1). Taxonomy (NCBI): domain Eukaryota; kingdom Metazoa; phylum Arthropoda; class Insecta; order Hemiptera; family Aphididae; genus Nasonovia; species Nasonovia ribisnigri. Next base: position 125,927 of record JANEHU010005176.1, on the reverse strand, counting down.
TAATTTTAAGGTTCAAATTAATTTTTATCTATCTATAATATTCATCTGTATTATAATTTATAATATTAGGTAACACTACATTATATAACATAAAAATACACCTACATACAAATTATTGATAAGCAATACATAATATATAACTTGTATATGTAGTTGTTCAAAACTATATTTATTTTCAAAAATCTGTATACTTATAGATTATGCAACTATTTTTTGGTAAGAAGCTATTTCTTGGTAAATTTTTTTTCACTTACCGAAATTGATTAAATAAAATCGAATACATTATATTACATTACTATGATCGTTAATTGCACACTTTAAACAATAAATTAAAAATCTAATGTACATACTATACCTAATCGTATAAAACTATAAACACACATATGATGATGGTATATAAGATGTAACACATATCATATAAGATGTAGCTATTAATCTTCAAAAAAAACCCACGTCAACATTCAATATTAGATATTATGATATAGATATACCATAATATAAAATTTGCAGTGACAAAGGAGAATAGCTCCTTTATTCAATTTCAAATATGTTTTCAAATAAAACGGTCCCAATAAAGCTATTATTTTTTATTCCGACCGACTTTTTCCCTCAACACGCTATTCTGTTATAATCCAGTAATATTTTGCTGTCACACAGACCAAAATATTATCCATCAAAATTAATTTATACGTCATTCGGTGAAACGACTTTTTCGGTGAGTATAATATTATCATGTTTAATACATTATTGTTCGTCAGACGTACTTATATATATGTATATATATGTTGATCGTACGACGTGATTTACTTAACCTTTACAGTATACACGGAGCAAGTTAATTTTTGGAGGTTATGATATTACCTGAACACAAATCATACATTACACAATTACAAAACATATATCGTTCCATCCGTTTTGATAGCATCAAAAAACAAAAATGTCGTGGACACAATATATATATTATAGGTACACAATATGTACCGCATAACTGCAGTGGCGGGCGGAAATAAGACAAACCCAAAATCATTCAACTATGCCATTTACTTTTTTTTTATGACCAGCTCATGAATATTGATCTACAACCATTAGATAAACATTAATTCCCGTATCTAACCTAACCTATAACCCATACTGATTATGAAAAATGCGCTTGAATTCGATTTAAATTATTTTAATCGCAAGCACGCACTAATACGAACGTCAAATAACCGAAAACGAATCATAATATATTTGTATAAATACATACGTGTATACATATAAGTATATATACGGTCTGGGAATAGAGGTTTTTATACAGAAAACCCTATAAGCGGTAATAATATATTTTCAGAAAACTTCGTACTAAGCGCCTATATTCGCGAGAGTGCTGCTGTTACGGCGATGATATTAAATATAATAACGCGAGGGGGAGAGGAAAAGCCAGTTAACTCCTCGCGCTGTTGGAAATGTTAAAAAGAGAAAAGTGGTGAAAAATAATACAATAATAATAAAAAGATATTGTAGAAATGGCGACTGTACGCCGTTTATTACGAGAGCGTCGGCAGCGGACGTACTTAGGGGGCCGCCGCCGAGTCCGAGAGAGGAGGTCAAACGCGGGCGCGGAAACGGCACGGCGGCGGCGGCGGGAGAAGGCGCAGCGAACGGACGCGATAATCCCTCGAGATCCCTCCCACGCGGTCCACTAATTAAAATCGACCCCGTTAATTGGGGTGTGTGGTCGACGCTTGCGCGCCCGCAGACCCCGCTTTGCTGTATTCTTTCCGCTTTTCGACCCCCCGACGGCAGGCATTGGTCCGAACCTTTTTCTGGTTTTTGTTTTGTCATTTTCTTTTCTCATTTTCTCGGCGATAGGTACGTAAGCGGAATATATATATATATTGGCGAGCGGATGAAAAAAAAAGGATTTCTTTTTGCACATCATCATCACATCCACATCACATCCGCCATTCGTGTATTACTGCCCATCTTCGAAGTCCCCGATGATCCATCGCCCCCACGCGTTTATTGTAATAATAATAATATACATGGTCTGTTGTACATTGTAAAACCGTACTAATTGTATATAGGTAACCATTGTGTTTTTTTCGCACAAATTACGTGCGACGAATATGTCAAACAGTAAGTATACATAATATATTCTGTAAGTACAGCGAAGTATTGATTATAATTAGTTTATAATCGTATTTAATATAAACAATGGTATAGCTATAGTACTGTGCTTATATAAAGACGCGTAGTAACCGCTGTAACGCTGAACGTTAGCGAACGGGACTGTTATACAATATATTATTATATTATTACGGCTGTATATTATATGTGTATTCGTTTTTTTTCACCTACCTACGTCATCTCCTGTGTCAAGAACCGGCGAGCAGGAGACGCTGATAAAATTTTTTTTTCCACGCACGTGACGTATGCAACCAGCGGAAGAGAATGAAAATCGCCTAAGACCGGGAGCGTGTGCGTATAATAATATACAAAACAGGCAACGCCGCGGTGACAACGGCGCGTAGGTGTATATAATATATATATAGGAAGAGCGGATGCTGTGGCGGCGGGAAAAGGTGTTGCGACAGGAGCAGGAAGAGAAGAAGGAAAAGAAGACGAAGACGGCGACGACGGGGCTGGTGTACATGGGAGTGGACGACGAGAGGTGAGGAAACCGGAGGGATGAGAAAAAAAGAATTTCCCGGGCTCTAAAAAGACCGGGGATAAAATCAATACGTCACGCGGCGGTGGTGTAAAAAAAGGCGGAAAAAAAATACACCTAACGTGTACACACCATACACATATTATACATTTGTATATATATATATATTATATAACTCTGCACATATATATATACTCACAGCCGCCACAGTAGTTTTTTTTCCGTCCGCTGCCGCCGCCGCGCCTTCACTGCAGCACACTGACACACGCGCACCGCTCTCAAACGCACTTACACATATAAAATAATACTACACAGGTATACCCACACACACGCACGCTCAGGTTCGCATCTCGTGTGCATTAGGTATATTGTACGGAAAAATGTGCGAAAAACTCCCGAAATACACCGGTGTGATGCGTCAACTTTTGATCACTTAATAGTTTTAGAACAGACAGAATGGAGAAGCGAGACGGCATTCAAACATGTATAGAATGGATGTGCGAGTAGACGCACGCACACGAATAACACACATCTATAGAATTGGTATATATATGTATATATTGTATATATATGCACGCACACACCTATTAAAATATAAATATATGTACTTATTTAACCATTACATATAATACCTAGACCACCCCCCTCCCCCCAACTTTGTCGGTCGCGTTTATACATATACGTATATAGGTTGAGAGACACGGAAGTCGAGAGACCGCGCGCGTCATCTTCATCGTTTTCGTCACAATAACCACTAACTCGGTCGTCATGGTTACAAAACTGTCGTTTAGAGGTATACCACGGCGATGTATATACGTAAAAGAGCGCAAAAGAGTCTGGTGAGGGGACGGGGGAGTGCAAGCCAAAATCATTAAAAACATCATAACCATATATTATATGAATATATATTTTATAAAATATGTACATGGCCTTACAGAGTTTTATTGACTTTTTCTTTTTAAGACCCATCCTAACAGTGCGCTATCACAGTTTGGCGTTTTAGGATTATTGGTCGAAAGTCAAAACACGCCATAAAATATGTTATATACGTCTATCTTAAGTTCCGCAGAACGCACCTTTATATTGTATATCAACTGCAGCTTTCGTCGACTTTTGACGACCGTTATATTAATATAGGTAAACAAATCACAAATATAGAGGTACATTTCGATTACACTAAACATTTAAATATAATAATATTTAATATACATACGATATCAAGCTGATAAGAATGATTATTTAATCAGGTAATATATTCCTAGGTATATAAAATAAAAACAAATTGACTTCCGTCGGTTATTTGGTTCACCTCTGAAAACACAAAATCACCCTGTACGAGCATTCGTGGCGTAAAATCGAATTCGGTGTATTTTCGCTGAAGAATAAATAATAAATATTGTTATCGCGTCGTACGAGTGTGCACACACGCGTATAGCTTTTTTTCACGATTTTATAGTAATGGAAAATTTGTAAATTCGTCGTCTCAGATGCGACAATACTGTGGTGAAAACATCGCATATATTTTGAGTGACGGATAGAATGTTACAAACTTAAATGACATTGCACCGTGCGCATATGGTTTCTGAAATCATAAATGAAAAATAGGAATATTCTGCAGCAGCACATTACAATAAAAAAAAATCGGTCATCAACCAGTGGATATAAATTTGGTTTTTGCAATAAACGAACTTGTATCTCAAATTCTCAAACTCTATACAACATAACTATATGGTGTCAGGACGTGCTTCGGTGTTAGTAGATACGGCGTGAATCTGTATTGTATGTTGTAGTAAAACGTTTTGAGAGATATTTTTACAAGCAAACATCGAGTAAAACAGATAAAATTATAAACTTCGATTACATACATATATCGAACACGTTGACTTTACCAGACGTTATAGATTAGATACATATCACTATAATATAGTTTACTGTACCTAGTCAGAAATTATATCACTAATAGTAGTATACATAATATTGGACTGTGAAGTGTGAATAATTTAAATAAATATGTATATGTTTATATTATATAATATATTTTATAGCTTAGATTACATTTAAAATATTGTTGAATAAAAAATAATAATTAGTTTTGATAATGATTGCACTTATTTTTTAGAAATTCCAAACATACTATATTGTAAATTAATATAATAATATCCGTTATCTATCGTCTTTTTTGAAGTGATTTGTTTTGTGTTTCACTAAAGATTTAAAGACGGTAAAATAAATATGTACAGGTACATGTACGCATACGCACGAAACCTATGATAACCATAGTAACACAATACATACCCATAACTGTTAACAATATGATATTATATTTTCATAATATGTGTACTGCTGCTGTATATATCGCCCGCAGTTAACGGATTTTTCCACAGAAGAAATGAATACAATAACCATTTTTGGTTGATTATACATGCTTTCAAACGTTCTCGACTAAAAACCATAGTACCTATGTATACCCTTGTGAACACGGTTCGCCGTGTAGAATATATCATATAATATAATGTAGGTAATCCTGTACTTGACCCAGAAAAGTGAAGTGTTCGGGTTAAAGACGATACTTACTCGCCGGTTGAATTATCTCATATAAACAGAAAAACGTCGAGAGTCGGTATTCCTTGATCATATAATATTATATAATATATAGACATAGTATGTAATGATGGCATATTATTAGGTGCTTACCTACTCGTGTTACCTATACCCTGGTTATATACGCGTACATTTTACTATTTCAATATTAAAATTTAACCTCTCACACGGATCATTAGGTCTAGCTTTTGTGCTTCCCGGAGGTGCCTTTAATGCGTACGTCTATATATATGGGCACATTTTCACGGTCTTTGATAATAACGTTTCGAACACAGTACCTATACATTAGCATATTGTGTACCTCTACCACGTATAATGAAAATATAAAAAAAGGTTATTTTCACCATTGTTAACAAATTGTTGATGTACTATATGTTATTGAAGGGAGGGGGTTGAAATATAATAATGAAATAAAATCGAGCGACGAAAAATTATATCAGCGACGGCGGCGGCGGCGATCGATCGATTAATAATGAAAAAAATAAATCCTCGGAACCCGTCTTTGCAGCAGGTTTTTTGATTTTTTCTCTCTCTTCTCCGCCGCCATCCTCTAATCGGTATTCATCGATATTTAATTCAGCCGAGGGTACTTCCGTTATTCAAAATAATGTTCGTAAGTGAATTAAATTATGCGGGTATACATACGCATACGGTTGTATTATGCGAGCGTACGACGGCGGTTACCTTATACGGTCCATTTTTTAACTGGCAGACGGCGGATGCGTTATCGACAGCTCTATACGAGCAATGTAGTATAAGTACATATATTATTATTATACATTTCGTTGCGCATATATTATCATATTATATTATCAAAGCTGATTTAAAAATAAGTCACCGATAAATCGTTAATTTCGAGAAAGGAAACGCGTCGGCAAAAAGTCTACAGGTATATTATGATACGCGACAGTATGAACAGGCACGGACTGGTAAAAAAGGCCAAAGGATTTTAATTTTTTGAAATTTTTAAGCATTTTTAAATATTGTAATAATTTACATACTCATAACTTACATAAAAATACCCAACGTTGGGACACAGGTAATGGTTCTTAGCTTAAAGTTTGATAAGAGGTGAATATTCACTCTAATATTAAGTGTATTAACACAAGGCTTGGTTCTGCTTAAGGTAAATTTGCTAAGTTGTGTGTGGATCGGAGAGCGAAAACAAATAGTGCGCTGACATCATCTTAACATAGGGTTGCAAGTGATCAAACATTGCTTTATCTGTTTATCCATACAAAATAAAAGTGAAATTTACATCATGTACCTATATCTACATAATCATATTTATGTACTTATATTATGGACTATAGGTACATTATATATAGATACTTTGAATTATGTATAATATCTTAAGACAATAAGAAAACTAAATGTGATATGAATATGGCACATTTTACACAGATCGCAGGGGTAAATATATTTAAGGGCAAGGGATGCTGTACAAAGGCGTAGCCATGAGGGCAGGGCGCAATTTCCCCACCCGTCCATACCTTACAAATATATTATTGTTTAACAACATTTTAAATTGAGTTAAACATTAAAAAATACAATTGGTTACCTAATTGAAAATTTGGTCGTTGTGAGAGACTGAGAAGGACTCGTCGAATATATATATGGGTATTACGTCCTATATACACAATATATCGTCGCTGTCATGTAAACGTGATCAAATAAAAACTATTAAGATTTTATTTTTAAATTTAAAATTTTTTTTTATTCCATAGTTATTGTACTTACCTAACTAGTCAATTTCTTACGTGAGTACTGAGTATATTATAATAATAGCATAGCATTATATTATGTAATTTTATAATGTCACTATATTATACTCTGTAGTCTGTGTTCTTATACCTATATATTATACACCGTAAAATTCGTTGAGTACACGTAAAAAATGCATATACTATTATAACGTACGAGAAATATGTCAGCTATATAATATTAGCTTATGTATAGCTGCTATATTGTCAATTTAAACGAAGTCAATTAAAATCGTACAACTATATAATAGTACGAATATTATTAATATGTTTTGCATATTTGATGGCTGTGCTTTTAAACGTTTCGTACAATGGGCTATTATAATTGGAATGAACTCTCCGAGTAGTTAATAATAATTATTATTTTCCTAGTTCATGAATTTTACGTGTAATTAAATGTCAGACCATAATATTATACTATTCATGTAATTTGTTTTTAGTAACAATATTATAAGTCTACTCCAGTAATAATTAACTTTGTAACTATAATAGTTAATATTTAATTGCTTTTAAAAATATAATGACAATTTGACAAGACTTGATATTTTGTTTAAGTTTTTACAGCAAACAACGTCTCGTGAATAGTGAATACTATTATGTTGTCTAAATTGTATTCATGCAATCATACAGATAGAATACTTCTCATCGTTACGTCAAGACTCAAAGTTTGAGTACACCACAATGAAGTTTAATGCTAAAAATAAAAACTGTTTACCACGAACTATTATAATAAAAGTTAAATAAAATCGTCGTTTAAAACCCGTCAATGTCAATCCCGTACCGATAAACCATATAGTAGACCTACATAAAAATAATATCAAGTGGTTAGAAATTGATGTAAATTGATCAACATCAAAAAAAGAAAACCACGTAATGTCAATCTTTGACATTTGCAAGTGATAATTAATAATGATAATAATATTATCGTCATTATAACAAATATTCTTATCGTTTTAAAATAGAACCGTTTCATTTTATCATTCTCTGTAGATATAATTGCCACCAGTGGCATACCTAGAATATTAAAAAAAGGCTCCAAAAAAGGGCACATACAAATAGGTATACTGTATAATACATAATAGTTTAATAAAAATCGACTACTAATTAATAACCTTATAAATTTTAATACGGTCAATAGGGGGAAGGGGATCCTAGGCCCATGGATGCAATGTTATTGCCACTACAGTAATACTCGTAACTCGTAAACCTTTAAATTATTACGATACATAGTATAATTAAATAATGAATCTATAATATTTCTTATAAAAGTAAATATTGCTCATTTTCTCGTATACCGACAGTCTTATAATCGGTGTTGTTTTCGATCATATATTATTATATAATAATGATATTTTATTATCAATGTGTTCAGTACATATATATTATCATTGAATACCTATAGTATATATTATATAATATATGTATATATGTATCAACTAACCAACCTTTATGTATTTACTAGGTTACTACCTACTCTAAGTTCTAACCTACCTACTACTTAACTACTCAATGATATTATTATATGGCAGTATATTTTTCAATTCGTATCACCATTTTTTTTCACAAGACCGCGGTCACTGGTTGGTCAAGCGCTGTCGGTGTATTTATAAATCAACGATTTCTTCAAATATATGTATATCTCGTATTTCACGCGTGCATAATGGCTTTAAAGTAATATTTTCGATAATATTCTGAACCGTTTCAGTAATATTTTTTCAGATACACATATTTTATAAACGTTTGACCCACGTTTGTATTTTTTTTTGAGGTTTAACTCTTCCCGAATTGTCACAGATCTGAGGTGTATTCGCTCTAAATAGGAATAACCATTGTTTCCCATAATATAGTATGACTATCATATCCATAAAGTTGTGTTAGATCAGAACTCATTCTGATGAATAAAATACATTTCTCCAGTAATTTCTCTCTAACCGAAATAGATAAGCTTTAATAAATACATTAATAAGCTCTTCTATTCAAAAATTAAGTATCGTTAAATTGTGTTTTATTTATGTTTTTACAACATTTTAAACAATAAACATAGTGTGGCATATTATTATTAATAAATAGATATTATAAAGAAATAATATATCCTAAAATCAACTAAATTATACAACTTATAATTTAATCACTCACATATTATATTATGTACCGAAATTGCACTACATAATATTGCTCCCTCTTGTTTTCTTTATTTTTACATTGTATTAATCAACTTAACCAAGTAAATACTTTTTAAATGTAAAAAAGCCGATAATTACTGTTGTTGCGGTTTCAAAATTAACAAAAAAAAAATTAATTAATTCCTAATATGTCCGTCACTTTTTGACTCATATATTAATTGATTGGTGAACACCGTTAACTGATCAAGATAAATGTAATGATGTTTATCGAACTTTTTATGAACTGCAAAATTTGCAAAAGTCGGTATATTATCAAGAAAATGTATTGTATATTTATATACAATATATATAATATATATTGTATATTTATTTTATTCAATTAAGGCTATAAATCGAAAAAAATAAATAATTACTTATCGGTCGGAGTGAAACATTAATTGAAATAGTTATTTTACCTGTAGCGTGTTACATACCATATTACATTAGTATAATATTTTTTTGATGCAAATGTTTTCTCGCTTAGATCAATTCTTTAAATATCCATGGCTGATTAAATCATTCCATCCCTTTCTCTGAAATTCTCACTTTGTTATATAATAATATATTGTCCACAATTAATCTATTCCATCATGCTATGGATTTATTATTCAACTGTTATATTAAACTATTATAATATAACCTATATAATAGGTATAATTAATATATATTTAAAATTTTAACTGTCAAAACTGTTGCGTTTTTTATCAAGTTTACATATGAAGAAAAAAAGGTTCGAATCAAAAGTCCCGAATTTCTAAACATAGTCATATTCTTCTTGTAGCGCTGCTTTGCGGTTTCGAAAGACACAGTGACGTGTACAGTCGTCTTGTTTCTTCGATTCATTCGATGCCGAAAGTTCTTTATATAATATATATAATACAACTCTGTCAGTGTATAGCGTCTAAACTGATTTGATTTATCATCAGCCCATGTCGATTATATATAGCGGCGCGAGTTCGTCTAACAAATGTTTGTACACCGCCAAGTCATTTTATGGACGTTCGCAAATCGCTATTTTAGATTCCACATATACATGTAATATTATATATATATTATATATATAATATATATATGTATAATCTATATAGGACTTTATTATTTCGCCTTCATCGCGTTTAAGATTATCACGTCGGTTTTTTTCCTGCGCTCGATAGCTGATCTGTGTATATACATACCTATATAGCCGTCAAATATCTGGAACATGCATTTTACAGTATAATCTTTCTCGTATTCTTTTGTCAATATTTCACCTTGTTTGTATTATTCATCGTTCGCAGTTTTTCATATTATTATTATACGATACGGCTTTATTCCCAACAGTTCATCGTTCGATATTCTCAGACACTATATATGCAGCTATATGGTGAACGTCAATTAATCCGTTTTCTTCCATCCATATTTAGTTTTCTTTCATGTAAAACGATATATTACATTTTAAATTATTCAACGACGGACTGACACGCTCTTCTCTCGTTCATTTAATCCGCATAATAGGTACTGCTGAATTTGTATTAAATGTCTGAAGACTGTTGAAATAATGAGAAATATGTACAGTTATGTCATTATCCGTCGCATTGTATTATTTCAGAACTATACTGCCCAAACTGCCACAGCAGCGGTGTTATAATAATAATAACAATAATAGCCTATAAGCATTCCTCTTTCGACACATATATTAATACCTATTTTTTTTTTTTTTGAAGAGTGCGGTTTTGTTTTGAGAAAAAATCATTAAAAATCTAAAACATATCATATTGTTTATATCTAGAATAATACGGTTGTTCTTACATAACATGTATCATGCATTTATGCATAAAGTACCTATGTATAGAGCATAAATAAACCTCCATAAAATCCTGGGGAAGGGCACGCATAATGTGGTGCAGCAGCGCATAGTGCAGGACGGACCGAGAGACGGACTTTTACGAGTCAATATAATACATATTATAAGCAAATTACACGCCAACAACATTATTATATTATATAGTACGTCGGCCACGTTATAATTACACGCCAACACCATGACACGACGCAAATATTTTGTATTATTTTAATTTTATACCACCCGAGTATCACCTATATTATTATATAGCGTGTGTACCAATATTATATAAAATAATAATATTATGGTGAAAATATAGTAAAGCACGACGGGCTTTTGCTCGGTCATAAATCGCGAAGCCGCCGTCGACGACCGGCACAATTATAATATACTAGCATATTCTTATAATTATTTTAAATCGATCGCCAACGATCATTCATAACGACGTCGCCAACGGCGGTTTTAACGGTCGATCGCATCCATACCTTGGTATACGTTACCTACCTAAATAATATACATTATGATAATAATATTACAAAGCAGTGCGCAGTGTATGACTCGCTGCGATCAGAAAAGTCACCGCTCGGGAATACGTAAACGAGAGATTTTCCACGATCGTAAACCTTTTTGTCTTAAACATATATATACACAGGTTATAGGTAGTGCTTATCGAAAATCTTTACTACGCGATTATGCTTATACACGCAGCTCTATCTCCTGCCCTATGCGGATATTATTAGTCAAAGTGATTAAGCAAACATTTATGGGCGGTTTGAGTATTCAGCATATTAAAATACGCTTTTATGATATACAGGGTGCGTAACAGGAAGACCTGACAGATGAAATAACTTTTGTTGTAATCAATATTAAAATTTTTTTTTTTTTGTATATAATTTATAGTCACTTGCGCTACACGCAGAATATAAAAAAAGTATTTTTTATGTTTTAATACTGAAAATAAAAAAACTAATTTTTGAGTTCATTTTTTTTTTTTTGAAAGCATCAATGTAGCCAATTTGTGAATCTGATTATAAGAACAATTTTGATGGTAAAAACATATACCCACGTCAACCTAGTTTATTATTTAGAATTTTTAGTATTTTTTTGAGTTAATTAATTTATAACGTAATAACTTTTTTCAATATATTATTTTTGGAAATTTCCTGACATGAGTATATTTCTTAAAAATATCATTTTTACAATTTTTGTTACACGTTAAGTAGCATAATTTTTTTTTTATTGTCAGGTCTTCTTGTTACACCCTGTATAATGTTTAAATCAAACTACATTAGAATGAAAGGAAACGGTTTTAAATTAATATAGTCTAAACTATAATATTTCGTTCTACGCAGTTCTACACATAAATAATACCTGTACCTACGGGCTATGAATTTAAAATAAATCAGATTACACCATACTTGATGTCAATAATATTCCATCGTATGATTTGTATAATAACGATGCATGTTATTATAAATAATTATCATAATATACATATATAGGATTACTTTGTGTAATTTACAAAATTTCTACATTTCAATGTGCGGGTGTTGGCGTAAAGTTACACCAGCACCCGCTCGTGGAAAACAGTTTTCCCGGTACTTGTATTAGGTTACGAATTCCAAATTTTCGGTTGCGAATGGTTACTAATTGATTACTAAAGTATAGGACCAATTTTGAAGAAAATAGTTTAGGTTGTGGTGCTAGTGTAACGTACCTAATATTATAACTATTATATAAAAATAATTTGTCGTCATTATTATAATATAAACAATAATGTCAGAGACAATAATTTGATTTCAAAGTGTGTACATAAAAAAACTACATTCAATTTATATTACAATCGACCAGTAAATATAATATATTGTACGAGCAATCGCATAATGATTTAAGTACACGGCTATGAAATAACGATCGTTGAGTCATGTAACAAACAATAATTTAAAAATTATAAAATGACAATAATTTAAAAAACACCGTTGTTGTTGTTGTTGTTGAGTATATATGCGTACATAGAAACAACAATACTGGATATAATGAATGTCGTAACTTTATTGTAATGTTCTTAATGATCGTGATTTTTTTTTTAACAGTACTTTTTATAGATTGTTCCTGATAAAATACACGAGTATTAAAAATGAAAAATGCATTTTTCTTTGTTAGAATATTTCAACGGTCTGTATTTTTCACGCAAATGTTGTATAGTTAATTAATACAATCGGACAGCTGTCCATCATCGATATCTATCGTCATTGTGTCTCATTAACGATAGACGATAGTTATTCATTAACGATACACACACACACACACACACACATATATATATATATAAATATAAGAAAAAAAAACAATTCTGATGGCATGTTTTATTAATAAATTATGTACTGCAAGGTTCAGATCGATAATATTTTTGTTTGAACAATATTTCTGTAGTATTATTTATTGTCATTATAGGCATTGTTTTATTTTATTTTTTAGCTACCGCGCATTGTGTATACCTATAAATTATATTACACGAATTTCACGCCGAAATACTCGTATAATATATCTATGTATCTCGTCAGCGCACATCGAACAGCGACAATATATTGTTATTATAATATCAATTATTTTTACTTCCTAGGTTTTGTTTATAGTAATTTACTTAGAGTTCAACTCATGGCACCGACACCTGCAGAGCCCAGAGGTCTGAAGTAGTCTCAATACATTAATAATAGTAATAATAATATGAAATAAGTCAACATGAAATGGCATTGATGGGGGGGGGGGGGGGTGATAGATATTGTTGTTAAGCTACTATAATACTATATATTGCACAATGATTCAGTGACATGGCGGAGTTATGATTTTGTTCTAGAGAAGGATGGATAATTTTTTTGATAAAGATCAGATGGAGTCATGCCCCCCCCCCTGAAATAACATAAATGGTTACTCTGTGTTTTTTTATATAAAATATATAGCTAAGTACTATACTACGTTTATATACCTACCATTAAAATAATTTACATAGAACATTTTAAACACTTTATTTAACAGTGTATTTTTTTAATCTATAATAATATATATATTATATAAACTTTTTCCACCCACTCTTTGCAATTCCTAAACAAGGACAAAATTCTATGAACTGATTATGAGAAATATTGTTTAAATTTTTCAATCCTTGTATCTATACTTTAAAAATGTTTAAGATTTTGATGGCTTTTGCCAAAATTTGTACTTTAAATGCGTATAAAAATATTCCATGCCTATGTATTTTTAATATTTTTCAACTACAATTATAATAACTTATGAGAAACTTTGTATTAAATTGTATAGATATTTATAGGAAAAAAATTCAAAAATATTGTAAATGTGTCTAGTTACAAATGTCAGTTGTTTTGAGTTACACCAAAAAACAAAACTGTTTTGATTAACCATTTCCGTTTTCCTTGTTCTGAAAATTTTCAATTTTTACCCCTTTAAAGTACATTATAGATTCAATTTTCTGTCAGATATCATTCCCAAAGTTGAATATCATTTTAAGTAGATAGTAAAAGGTGTAAATTGACAAAAAAAAAAATTTAAAACACATCACTACAATACAAATATGCATTCATCAGTCCGTTCAGAAACTAAAAGCCATCACCCTTTCCAAATTATTCCACTGCCATGATTGTATATACCTACCACCAAAAAATGTGCAGATTATACAATTTTAAATCGAATAAAAAACATCATATGCAACGTTTTTTTTTATAGATGTTTGAAGTTAACATTTCGACAAAATTTGATGTTTAAATGAAAAATAACGATTCTTCTATTTTAGCATGACGTTGTACCTCAAAATAAATTATTCATAGACTTGGGATATTTCATCATTATTCATTACGTATATTAATATTTTCCATACACATTGGTATTTTCTATACACAATGGTATTTTCTATTTTCAAAATATTTACCCTTATTTCAACTTATTTATATCACGAACCTTTTACCTTTTCAATCATACATCCTACGGTACGTCAGTAATTACTATTATAAATTAATATAACAATGACCTTTCTATTATATAAACAAGTTTCTTATATTTTATCTTCTAAGTGGTGCAGCTATTCTAGAAAATTAGCCATAAAGATGCATGTGACTTGTTATTTTTGAAATCCATACATTTATATTAGAAAGTAATTATTTTATGAAGATTTAACATGTATATGCACCAAGTGTTGAGTGTTTGTATACTATGTTCTCGAGAACTTTTTGTACCTATTTAAATGATTGGTGATATTTCATTTTCTTAATGGGCGGGGTAGCTAATAGTGTCATCAATGCGTTACCTAGGGGGTCATAACTCTAAACCCATCTCTGACTATAGCTATACGTCGATGTTAGCTACATAAATAGCAGAGTAGATGCATATTATAGTCATCGCCGTCGATTTCATAACAAAATTCATAAATTATGCAATAACATGGTTCTTCTCGGAGTATATATAAAGATAAACCTGCGATGACTACTATCAATATACTGCTCGTTTTTAATACACATTTTGACTTACAATATGCAAGGAATATATTATTATAATAAACATTATTCGTATGACTGTGAACTGAAAGCGTTTAGGTATCTACACCGAAAAACGATACAATCTGTATGTCAAATATTATCTATATATAATATATATTTATGTAATATTTATACATCAAAATATATCATCAAGTGTAGGTAGGTACCTATCTATTATTCGTTGTTATTTGTTGTTTATATTATTATTATTATTATTTTTGTTATATTATTTTTACGAGTATATATTATGATATTACAGGGCGTAACTTTTAAAAAAAAAAAAAACTACCCATACGAATTAAGTACACGATTCGATCGCGGACACGCGTATATAGGTACTCTCGAAGGCCGAATATTTTTTGGTTCAAGATTTGTTATATATTATGACGTCACGAAAATAATATACAAGGTGACTGTATCGAATTATAAACAATATAGATATTATTATACACAGGTGATATACATATAGTGATATTTGTATTTACGTAGCGGCAGAACGATTTGAATCAGAAAAACCTCGGCAAAACCGATGGCAATTCCGTCGTAATAATATCCAAAACCCAAGACTGTTTTATATTATTCTACAGCTAGGCTATAACCATTACTAGAGGAGGGGGAGGCTTAGACACGTCAAGACGTTGCAGTGTTGGTCGACGAACACTGATTGCTTTGTTTCTTAAATACTAGACTAGAACTTTTTTATTATGTAAGTACCTACCTATAATTGCATTGTAGATAATATTGTATAGAAAAATAATTCCAACATATTCACATATAAAGTATAAACATAACCCAAAGTAATTGTATTAATAAAACAAACTTTAACATGACGGCGTATATACTACCGAACATATACATATAGTATAGGTCAGAGGTATTCAAACTATGCGCCGCGACTCCTAGGGGCGTCGTTTTTGTTGGCGAAGGGAGCCACGTTAAAGAACTGGAATTAAAAATGAATCTATATAATATATAAAAGTCAAAAAATGTTTCTACCTACCTACCTAGGTGTCCTAAAGGACACCTTTATGCATTCCTAAACAGTTTCTCCGATTGCGATGAAATTTGGTACAGATATATATAAGACCTTGGAGAAGCACATATGCTACATTTTGTCGCAAAAAAGGTAAATAAGAGGTCCAATCCAGGAAAGTTCTCAAACAAGAATTTTGAGATAATTATTTTTTATTTATAAATGATTGCTATTGATTTTAATAACAATAATTATTATTATTAATGTGATAAGCCTGTGTATTTTAGTCGTATCGAGTTCGAACCACGGTTTCGGTGGGCCAATTTTTTGAATTTTTTGATCCTTTGGAATTAAATTATACACTTACGTACGCAAGATACGCAAAGTCCGCGATCTACCGCAAGTAGATTGCCTACCTGATAATATACTGCTTGCATAATCATAATTCACAAGCGAATCTCACGGACGACGCCAGTGGGGATGGCTCTAAATTAAAATATGATATAATTTACATTTAAAAATACATTGGTTCCACATCGTGTTCCGCCCAGAAGGAGTTGAACAATCATAAAAACCTATCAATAGCAAAGCATTGCAGTGTCAGCTAGTATAATATATAAATATGCATATTGTTTTTAATCATCATACCGATTATGTAAGTTTGAATTTTGGTTAAATTTAGGCACTAAAGTCATAATAGTTATCATGTAGTCGCGTCTATATGAACTATGGCCGCTACCGTTGATTAAAAGGTCGCTAATAAATTTGGAGCTGTTAACATATTGTGAAGACTCAAAGGAGCCATGCGATGAAAAAGTTTGAATACCTCTGCAGGTACTCATACCTATATTATACAACACACACACACTGGGGTCACTATGTATATGCCACCGCGAATTTCCTGCACCCCGCCGCCGGGAGGAGATATTTTCTAAACGATCCTATATTATGTTCCATACGTCATACACAGGCACAGACGCAGACACTCATACACACACATACACACACATACACACACATATATATATTATACAAGGACGTTTTTATCGATTTACACGGATCGTAAATCGCCGATCGACTTGATCAACGCGTCCTATTGTTTTCAACCGCGCGTAAATATATACGTTTAATGTGTATAGTATCGCGCCCAAATATAATACCCTGCACTTTGTGTGCGCCTGCACACACTCACATGCACACAAAAGTATTATATTAATACAATAATATGATAATACGAGTTTTTTTCTCTTACCGCGTATCCGACACGACGTGGCGAATGCGTCTGATAAATGGTTACGGACGCGGTGAATATTATAATAATATAATGCGCCGCACATGAATATGTATATAATATATATAGGTACGGACCCCACACACTCGTAGAGTACACATAGACTCTGCCGCATAGTACCTATATATATATATATATATTATTTATACGGAATGGCGTATCGACGAAATCGGCGATTGTAAAATTAATAATTAACACCATCTATAATATATAACATCATATAGTGTCGGGACGGTTCGCATTATATATGTACGCGTATTGTGTGCATATGTCGTGCAACAAACGCAATGTACGCAACGCATATATACTTAATATTATCTATTATATACATGCAATAATTAATATTTATAATATTATACGGTGTCCCAGCCGATAGGGACGAAAACTGCTTAACCATTTTTCCACCTATATACACGCGTATATATGATGTACGGTTCATCGGTTCCCGACAATAATAATTATTATCATCGGGAATTATTATCGGGGATGCCATTGTGTGTGCGCGCGCGCGAGGTTTATTTGGCGTCCGTACGCGCAGATGGCTCGCGCCGGAAACGATCGCGTGTCATTAGTTCCGTTCGTGTGGGAAAATTTGCATAAAGCGATAAAAACCGTGGACGAAAATGATGCTAAAAAATAATCGATGTCGGGGAGGACGAGTCCTCCAGCAGCGACGGTTGTGAAGATGTTTATAGTACCTCTGCCGCTGCGAAATGATGCTTATATAATATTATATTATACCTACCTGTAGGTAGAGACGACAGAGGAGTACTCGGAAAAAAGAAAACCTCGGTCTACCGTCACGAACAAAACCGACCGGAATTAAAGGACCTAACCATAGTCCTGCAGGATCGAAACGTCGGGGTACCGAGAAAATATCGGTAGTCCGCTTAAAATATAAGTCGGTCATGGATGTTTGGCCGTAGTTTTATTTTTTTAATATGAAAATGAGAAATTAGTAAACAAACGTTAGTAAAAGATATGATTGAATCAAACTATTAAATCGGGAGTGGCTCATTACGACACACAGGTTTTAAAATACTGGATATTCATTTGGTCGTATATTTTTCACACGACAAAAAAATCAGAATTTGGACGAAGTTGAAGAAATTCTCCAAATGGAATTTGAATTTAATTCTACGTACCTAATATTTTTATATTTAAAATTTGTCTTGCAAACCATGGTTTTAAAAACGGGTGTGGTACCGTACTATTATCGGGAGCGGAATCAGGCTGCATGTTTTTATAAATCTTGGAGGTACATCATAAAATTATTTTCGTGTGCGGTAATGGGATATGCGTTTTTTGCGGCATTGGGTCATGTTTGTGCGGTACCTTATGGAAAGCGCCGATTAAACCATGTGCCTACACTGTATCGTCAAACTTTAGAAGTACACAAGCAGCTAATCAACTGCAGTTACTATATTTAATATTATATTTCTTCGCGATTAATTAAATTTCCCATACTACGTACGCAGTAAATTCTACTACAGATAAATAGTTATGATTAACAATATGCACGAACAAAAGCCTAATTAAGCGTAAGTGTATAATAATGTGTTATAATATAAGTATAGGTACGGCGTATATCATAAAGCGCCGCCACAGCAGTATTACGTCATAAATATAAACAATACTTGACAACACACACACACACAAGTTTCATGTGAAAAGCGATATAGGATAAACTGATCATTTCTGTATTGTACACTATAGACTTTAAGCAGACCGTGAAAATGGATATAAGTCGCCGCCACGTGAGAGCGTATATACATATATATATATATATACGGAGCCAGCAGCTCATTCATCTATATGTGTTTGTATATAATACATGGAGGTAAAAGATATAAATATATGTTTATATATAGGTACCTCTATGTATATTGTGTGCCGTGTGCGTATCGGTAGACAATGCGGTCCGCTAATAATACCTTTTCGGGGAAAAGGGTGCGCGGCGGATACGGTGAAAGGGATGAACCCTGGGCTTTCCGTAGATTTGAGCACGTCGTAATCGATACACGTCGATATGGTCGGGATTAATAATGCGACGCGAGCAGATGAACCGCAACTGCGAATGGTATTTACAATGCCGAAATAATGCGACGTCGATAAAACATTTGAAATCTCCAATGACGTCCTATAAGTTCTATTCGAGCGTCGCACGAGGTTTTTTTGTTTTGTTTATTTATTCCTCAGACCATTAATACTATATACATACATAAGCTCCAAAAATGAAAAAACGAACGATTTTTGTCCTCAGATATAATATATAAAAAAAAGATTGTTTTAGCGTATATAAAAGAAGAAAAAAAAAAAACGCTGCTCCGTAAATATACAGCAATAGACTGTATACATAATTCCGAGAGGAAAAATAAATTAACATTCTCATATTGGCGCTTCAAGTTTATCAACTCGAATCGTACACTCGTTTGACAAATATTAAGAAATTAGCTGGGAAAATGTAAAAGTATGCAAAGTATACGCGGAACTTGACAACTCGATATTATATAACGTTGGACTTTTTAAAAACGAGATGGAGGTTTAAATTATTCAAATGGTTTACCCGCGAGAAATGAAGATCATTGCGTATATAATATATTCGCGAATGAACTGAATTCATAAAAGTAGCATTAAACTTTAGAAAATATAATACAAATAAAAAAAAATCTAAAGTAAAAACTTGGCAGAAATGAAAAAACAAATTTCATTTTCATATTTTATGATTTTTTTTCATCGAAAAACTTGATCCAGTTCATGCAGTATAAACATTTTTTTTTTTTTTGACAACAACGATAGCCATTTAATTAAGTAAAAACAAATATATGTATCGCACAAACATTAATCGAATACATTAATAGATAATTTTACTATTTGTTCATAGGTAATTCTTATTGTGATTTTCGGAAAAAAAACTCATTGAGAATCTAGTTTATTCGTTAAAAAAATATACTCTCGGTTCTGCATGCTATTAGTTTTCATATTATAACGTTATTAATAATTATATTATGATATTTTTAAATCACCCATATAATTTTGTAAAAGAAAATTATTATATGATCGGTCTTTTTAAAATCTCAAGTAGATACATATTATCAAAATAAAATAGATCCACATGCACCAAAGACAATATTTTAAACACTACCTATAAAATAAAAGTATATAATATTATACAGATTGGTTCACTAAAAAACGATTTCTGAAAATATTATATTGTTTAGCTTTTAGAATAATCAGTTATTCATGGATCACTCTGTATACATCTGTAAACAACATTTAACTAATCAAAGAAACTAAGGTCTTAACAATTATAATATTTCATTTAGTTCATGTTAGTAAATTAATGATATTAGATAACAGGATAATTATTAATTTTGATTAAAATTTGATTTTAAAAATAATATTAGGTATAGGTACATTCTACACTATAATAGGTATATGCATAAAATACAATACAGGTTAAATCTTAAATCATAAAATTATCGGTGTAGTTTTGCTTAATATATGAATCAAGAATGAACGCAATTTTAAAGCTGTTGTATATATTATATTTTACTATATGTAATTCAATATTTTTCATTTAAAATTATTTTGAAAAATGAACCAAAAATTGGATGCAACTTAAACTAAAGGCTGTAATGTTCCCTTATAACTAACATCAAAATAGCAAATTAATTTCAAATATATTTCAAAAAATACAATACCTAAATATTATTATGAAGAATAAAACAATTTGTGTCTGTTCCCCTAGGGCAAGTTAAAAATCACTACAACAGACAACCATAACAGACGTTCGAGCTCCTATAATAAATTGCATAATATTATCTCAAAGTTTAAAATAGATACCTTTGACGTTAATAAAGTTTACTTGATTTACATCATAAGCTAATAGCTCAACGTAATACTTTTTCTATTTTTTTTTTTTTTTATTAATATCGTATTTAGGTAGTGTTGATTGAAAAAAATGAATGTGTGCAACGAATCAACGTAGTCTCGGAGACCGGGTGTAATTCCATTCCTAACCATAGTTGTCAATTATATATGGACCCCCACAAGGAATACAATATAAGTTCCTATATACATATTATATTATTATTATTGTAAATATGATCCAGCCAAGAATCATATTATAAAAGGTAATTTTGAATAGTAAATAATAAATATATAATATATGTTTATGTCTATACAAAAAAAGGTAAATTTGCTGTTCAGATAATAAAGGGATTTTGATATTAAAGAATGGTGATCGATCAAAGTAAAAGAAGAATAAACACGAAATGTGAATATAAAAGAAAAATCACAAGACGTGATGAATGAATGGGTGAATAATATTTCTTATAGTCAATAAAATATTTTAAACCAAAGTGCCTACGTCATTAATAATGAAACCTTTTATTTTAAATCAACGATATGTGATCATAATAATATGATATTTTAAAAACTTAACACTAATAAGTATAATTTTAGAGGCTATATTGAACGCATTACATATTATAATATGGTTAAAATGTCGTTTACTCGCGTTCTAAGAAAAAAAAAAATTATAATAAAAGTATAAAATCAATATTATAATTTATAACTTACTAATTATGACATTGAGGTAACCTACATAATTAATTATTGATTCTATTTTATCAATATTTATATAGACGAAGTTCTTTTGGTAATGATTACCAGGAAATGTGTTATTCATTTGTGAAGGGTAAATAATTAATTATAACAATTCATTATGCATTATGATATATTATTGAATTGAATCAGTTCAGTTTTTAATTTAGATAGGTACTATCTAAATATTCTAAATACCTCATATATTTATGTAGTTTCTAATGTGCGATGAAATATTTTTTCAGTATTATACATTCATAAATTAGTTAGTTACCTATTTTAATTAGTATTTATTTAATTTATATGAATGGTATCATATTATAATTTGACTACTTTAAATTTGTAGATTTTATAAAACAATTACAATACTATTTATAATAATAATAAAACCAAAATAAAGAATTTTTTTATTAATTAAATATTTATATTAATGTAATGTGTAGGTATAATTTATATGACGGATATGTCATTTTCATCAATTTTGAGTTTATAATATATTTTTGGTGGTAGATTTTAGTTATTACATTTTCAATATAAAGGAATGATAATATCGGACAATAATTCAGTTATTATGTTAGTATGCCAACGTTAAAGTAAATACAGTTTAACGTTTTAAATTCAGTCTTCAGAGTTCTATATTACATTTCAATCTATGTAATAATATGAATACAAACGATTATTGTATAATATTAAAAAATAGTATATTAATAATCTACTCAATTAAAAACAATTATTGATTGTGATATATTAATTATGTTTAAATTGTATTTTATAAAAACTTTTCAAACTAGAAAATAAATAACTCCCTTTTACTCAGGCTTGACATTGTCTATGAGACCCTTGCCACAATCATCACATTTTTCCATCGTCCTCTACTCCACTATAATTTGTCACATTTTCCGGATTTTTTACTTTACCGACCACAGGACTTGCTGTGCTCAGTTGCGCTAAAGGTCTTGTGATTAGTCGAATGAGAACTTTATGATTTTTATTTTATAGACTTTTGAATTTGAAAAGTGGTATTCACATTTAAAAGCATCTATTTGCTGCACTTAAACGCTTTTGGAATTCTTCATGTTCACATGGTTGTATCCAATTCAACTTTAAGATAAGCCAACTTAATAGTTTCCACCCTCTCAAATCCAACTTTTTCTATCGTAGATTTCTTTTAGGCATTGCAGATTGTATATATATTATCCACGTGATGATATCAATAAATTGTTTCACTTTCGTCAAATATTGAAATCATACCTATTATTTTTAGATTCTGAGCGGAGCGATGAATGTATTGGTTTTACAATGATGTGTGTTTTATTTTTTATTTTTTTATTTTTTTGTGTCTGTCATCACGTTTTGGGACAGTAAAAGTGCTTAGATTTTCTTCAATAGTACCTTTTCTGATAGGAAAGTGAATCTAGTTAGTACTTTGGGGGGTCAAAAGTAAACATTTTCCAGTAGTTTTCAAAAGTACCGTGAAAAACAAATGGAAAATTAAAGGAAAAAACGGGAATTTTTATGATGATTTTTGGTTTTTAGTGTAACTCTAAAAGAAATGACCGTAGAGACATGAAATTTTGACCGAATGTTTATATAAGCATTTTCTACACACCATATCATTTTCAAAATATTTTGGCTTATTTTGAGCTGTTTACAGACATTTTAAATTTCCAATCTTTTTGGTTTTTTTTTTTTTTAAAATCAATAACATTTTATTTATTCGTTAAAAATTCTTGAAAATTTAATAGAATGCTCCTAATATATTGTTTCAAAGGCACATGAAAAATATTAAAAATCTGTAGTCACAATTTTTTTTTCTAAGCATTTAAAGTTGAAATTTTGACAAAATACGTAAAAATGACGAAAATTTGCAAATTATTTAGAGTTAGAAATTCATAAAAATTTTTCTTTTTAAATCTAAGGTTTTAAATTTTAACACAAGATTTAACGTAAGTTTTTCTACTTTTATCAAAAATAAAATATCTAAAAGCAATTAAAAATAAATTTTTATGAGTGTTTTAAGTTCATAATTTTACAACATAGGATATTCACTCGATTTCTCATGTAGCGTTTTTCTTATTTGGTTGTAATTCAAAAGCGAATAATTGTAGATGCATGAAAATTTCACTAAATGTTTATATTCTCATTTTCTATACACCATTCAATTTTGAAAATATTTTGATTTGTTTTGAGCTGTTTACAGACATTTTTAGTTTTCAATTTTTTTAGTTTTTTTTTTTATAATTGTCAATAAAATTTTATTTGGTGGGCCAAAAAGTCTGAAAATTTAATACAAGCTTTCTTATATATTGTTACAACATCAGTTGAAAAATTTTAAAAATACATAGGGCACGATTTTTTTTTATAAGCATTTAAAGTTCGAATTTTGACAAAATTTGTCAAAATCTCGAAAATTATAAATCATTGTAATTAAAAATTATAAAATGTTCAGTTTTTATAACTAAGTGTTGAAAATTTAAAACAAAAATTCTCATAAATAAATCATACTGTAACCAAAAAATCTAAAAATATATCAACACATTTATTTTTTACAGACATTTTAATTTCAAATTTAGACAAAATTTCATATTTAAACCAAGAATAATGATTTTAGTTATTTTGATATAATTTAAAAATATTATTTGTTGGTATATGAAACTTTTAGAATATATTGTTATATTTTATATACACGCAATGGCATTTTAAAATATAATTTTTTTGAGAAAAATGATAAATACTAATTTCTATAATACTAAAATTAATTACTTTATTCACAATAATATCATCAAATACATTTAGACTTAGTAAGATATTATAGACTGACTGACCGTCTTCGCTCAGAATCGTTTTTCTTATTCAATGATATTATATCATTGGATTAAAATCTAACACAATCCATTACAGTGACTCACTTGTAACCTACTGTACAGCAGAGCGACATACACTTACCCGCCCTTTTTTTTATTTAATTTGTATGATTGTTATTTTTATTTTTATTTTTTAATACTAAAAACAAAAATTATTGAGTCACATAAATTGATTATGAAATCAGACATAAGCTTATAAACTTTTTCAAAATATTTTATGAGGACTTTTTAGTAGGTACTTGTTAAAATGTAATTTATTTTTAAAAATGTATTTAATTTTCAAATAAATGAGTTACTTAATAAAAAATAAACCATTTGACTTGGATAAATATTTTTACAATTAAAAGTTTTCTAAAATCTAGAATTACAAATTGACTATATTTTCTATATTAACAAAAAAAAAAATGTTATATTTTAAGTGTAACGCAAACATCAATAAATTATCATCAAGACAATTTTAAAATATTGATAAGAAAAAAAATTATTTTATTTGTCAGGTCTTCTTGTTTCAGCTTGTATAATAAACATGAAATTTATATTTTTTTTAAAAGCATTTATTCATTTATTGTTCTAAATTGGTTATATATAAAGACAATTGATTCTATTTTGGTTTGATTAATAAAACTTTAAAAATAAAATCCTATTTGGATTTTAAAAATTACAATAGTATTAGTTTTTATTAATAACATTTTAGGTACTAAAAGAAATACCTTAAGTACCTAATAGGTTAAACCTATAGAATATTTGTGAAAGTAACTACCAAAAGTTAAGTTTATAATTCAATTGAAACTAAAATAATTTTATCAAAACTGACTTACAAGCCTAAAGTATTAAAAAGTATAATTCCGTTGATATATATTTATACGCATATTATAGGTGGTGTAATTCGTGATCGGCGCTCAGTGGACTAACTACTAGCGCTTGTAGTTCACTAATCTTTCGCATTGTGCTGTGTTATCATTCCTCATTTGTAATCAGAGTAGATAACCATGATCTTTATAATATAATGTTTAAGTATCAGAATATAAACACTACCTTTTCTTGATACATCACAAATCAATTTCCATGCTTGAACATGATCAGGTGACATACTTTGTAATTTTACAACACAGTCATAAGCCCGTTTTTTGAACTCTAAATCACTATCAAATAGTACTTTTGATTGTTTATAAAACTGTTGCAAATCGTTTATAGGAGGAGACTCTGTCTTATAATTAGGGAACTTGTCTTGAAGTAGAGCAATTAACATACCAAATTGCGTGCCCCAGTCACCAATATGATTTAATCTCAATACATCATGACCAATAAATTCAAATACACGGCATAGACTATCACCAATAATTGTCGATCTAAATTTACAAACAAAAGTGAATGGTGTTATAATATTTTAGTTGTTAATTCCACCAACCTTAAGTGACCAACATGCATTTCTTTAGCAACATTGGGCGATGAAAAATCTATTACAATCTTTTGTGGATTAATTAAAGGTTTTGGCTTCAATTTATTTTCCAGGACATACTGTAAAATTTCTCTAAGTTTATTACGACTTAACCATACGTTGATGAATCCTTGTCCAGAAACATCTACTTTTTCAATAATATTGCATTGTCCCAAACATTCCACTAGTTTTTTAGCAACCACATTAGGCGACACATTTTCACCTGAAATATATATTTAATATAATATAATATGGTATTTAAGAGTATACTATTGAACCAGATAATATGTAGTAAAATTATATAATTATGTATGCAAAATGTATATATTAATTAAATATTTTATAGTACATTTTGAACCATAAACTTCTATAATGAACATATATATTATATATATATTAGAGTAATTATATTATTGAAACTAGTTACAATTTAAAATAGCAGCTCAAATATTACCTTTTGCTTTCAAAAGTTTACATATTTGCATCGATGCGTTGCATTGGTAGTCAGCAAATTTACTACCAGCAGATACAGCAGGTTGACCAATGTCTTCTAATGTCGGATATGCTGTTTTAATAGCATTTGAAAACAAACTGATTAATATAGAATGTAAATTAATCAAAGCATGTTCTTCAATATTTATAGAGTCCATATTTGATTCCTTATTTGATTCTTTAATCCCAGCCTATATAAAAGACATTATGAGACATTATATTCATCTAAGTTAATAAGCTTTAAAATATTGTCTATTTTTTAAATATTAAGATAATGTCAGCTTACCGTTTATTTTCTCTCTTTGACCCACACGCAAGTCCGCAACATAGCAAATTTTACGTTCACAATAACAATAATTATAATCATAATAGTTTCTAAAATTACAGTGAAATAACCTCTTTTACAGTTTAAAGGTAAGATTATTGTCTAAGGCATCTTCATATGAAGGCGTTTTATTATTTTTTAATTTTAAAGAGAGTTATGGGTATTTTAAGATGTTCTAACGATTTACAATTTTAAAATTCTCATAACTCGCTTAAAATAAAAATATAATAAAACGCATATGACATGCCCTAGATAAAATATATCTTACCTTTAAATTGTATAAGTGGCAATTTCACTGTAGTTTTAGAAAATATTATGATCATAATCATTATTGTGAAAGTAAAATTTGCTATGTTACGCGTGGGTCAGAGAGAGAAAATAGTGGCCTGACAATCTGACAACCTCTTAATATTATCATATAAAAGTAAATAGGTACACTATTTACAAATATAAAACTTGAAAATTTAGTATTTGGGTACTTTGTAATTAATTAACTATTTACAAATACACAAAATATATACTTATAAGATTATGATTTTAAACTCTGCAGTTAAAATTTAAAAATGAATATTATAAGTAGATAAATGTAATATAAAATAAAAACATTAAATTTATCCTTAAGCTGATTTATAAGAATTAAATATGGTCTCATTGATATAATAGTACTTATACTCTTTTTTTTTGCATCCATACTGACTCAAATAAAAGTAAATTGTTAGAAATGTGAAAATACTAATTGTTTTAAGTTATTAAACATATTTGTTGGTTAGATAAACGGTATGATCGGTTTTATAAATGTATAATATAGTAAAATTGTGTTTAGCAGTTCCAATTTTGTGTAGAAAGCTTAAATATTAGAATGAATCGACCCATAAGCAAACTTAGAGGTAAGAACATTATCTGTGATTTTCAATGGATTTTTTGCAATATTTTTATTTTTTAGTAAGTTATGGCAATTTTTAAACTGTAATATTTTACATAGGTATTCATAACTCAGTTTAAAATTAAAATATCATAAAATAACCATGAGAAATCAAAGATAATGCTGCTAAAATTTGACAATAGATCAATTCACTATAATATTAAGCTTATTACACAAAATTGGAACTTCTAAAAACAATATTTTACTATATTGTACATGTGAAAGACAAAAACCACATATGAGGGTGGCTTTCTCTCAGTGATATAAATAATTTTAAATGAGCATGTTGCCATGTTAAGTGTCAATTACCTTTATATTTCAATTAATATTATTATATACCTAAGTGATGATTAATATATATATATTTATATGAAAAGTATCTTGGAATTATCTAAATGATTTCAAGAAAATAAAACAAGAAAATGCGTCTAATTTGATAAATAAATTACAGTGACGTTGATAGATTTTATTCTAGGCTGGTTTCTAAGACTTTGTAAATTAGGTATTATAAATGATTATACATAAAAAAACAGTTCATATTATGTCAAATTGTCTGTAGACTTACAAACCGGCACCCTACTTCATTCAAATATTTAACCATTCTTAGGTAGGTATGTTATGTTCCAATACATAAAATAAATTATATAATAAAATGCTTACTATTAGATATTAATGTACTACACTTTAAACAATTTTAAGAATAATATATTGTAGTTTGAATAAGATAACACAATAATTACTTTTAATTTAAGAAAATAATAGCAGTCAGTAAGCAACTACATCTAAAAATATCTGGGTATATTTATTTTGTAACTAATGGCAGAGCAGACAATATAATATGTGATACAATAATAATAAAATATTGGGTAAAATATAGAAGTTGAAGGAGTACCTTTACTAATAATCAAGGTAATAGAATAAATCTTCAAGGTCTAAGGATTTTGTGTTATTAACTGACATAAAAAAAAAATATCCTTACAATTAACATTAAAATGTACAAAATATATTTGATCTTTAGTCCTAAATTTAATATGAATATACATACAGGTAACTTTTGGGAATTAATTAATTCAACAGTTGTAAATTATTACATTCTATATTTTGCTAGGAGCCAGTGACCAACGTGACTCGAAATAACAATAACAATGTATAATCGGTACAAATGTACATGGGACGTTTGATATGAACAATATTAATCACCATAAGCACTTTTAAGGAGTGAAAGGTAATTAGCAAATGCAAATAAGGCGCAAATTATTCTACATAGGACAATAGATATATAATAATATATATATATAGCATATATGTACTCCAAGGGTACCGATTTACAAAGATAAAACCGATAGGAAAAGAGTGGGCGTAAGCATTTCCGAAAACGGACATAGCGTCCGGTATTTGTGGGAACACGGATGCTCGTATCAGTGGTTGGGGGAGACCAATGGGATATATAAGGGACCCCAAAACGGCCTGTTTTCAGACGTGTTCTGACCAAGCTACTCCGAGCACCTTCACGTCACTCAGCTTTACGATTAAACTGGACTTAGAAATATTTTCAACAATCAACAGTTGTACTTAGAATATTTTATTACACGTACTATTTACGCAATATACGTTCAGTGTTCAATAAATAAATAACATTAGTAGCATTACAACTTGTCTACACTTTATTCACACATGAGCCAAACCCTTGTCCACTTCATCTGGTAACCTCGCGAGTTGGCTTACTACAATTTTATAACATGACAACATAAATAGTGGTCGATGGCCATCAGAAATTGATGGAATACTAGAAAATGTTGTACTGTTATTGCTTTAAAACATAAGTTTACCGAAATAAATGTGTATCGAAAGTGATACTAACCTCTTTTAATAACTTCAACCTGTATCTGAGTTTTTGGTTTTGGGATTCCAACAATTGTCGTTCATTTTCCTTCTCCGCTTTAAAGTCCTCCAGTTGTTCAATATCCTTGATTAACTGAGGAATCGAGTCGAGTATAGCGTCCATAATTAATAGGTATTTTATTAATGATGAGTTCCGTCGCAAACAATAAAATGAACAAATGTAAAATCACGTGCAAATGCCAAATTGCCAAAGTAAATAACAACGCGAACGCCGACGATATTTGATAATGAACTATGAAGTAGATGATAACGAACGATGACACAAACAATCGTAATTTTATCATTATCAGTGTTATCTATATTACTTGTGATAACGGCCTCTTACAGCGTTTTCTACCATAATCACGGACTAAGATATCTTATAGCGTTTTCCACCTAACCGCACTGTCGCACCATGGTGGCACTGGTACAGTTCACTGATAATCGTTCTAGTGCAGGCTGGTGCAAGTGCAGATGAAACATACAATTTGTTTATCATTTAATTTCTCTTAAAATAGAATTTATATCAATGGCTGTTATTATTATTATTATACAGATAATACAAATGAATTAATGAAATAATAATTCATTACAAATTTAAACAAAACTATTACAATTTTTAATTTATTTTTACAAATTGTTAAACGAATTTATATATAATATATGATGTCTGAATATAATTTAAAAATAACGATCGGTAATAAACCGTTTTTTTTTGTGGTTGATGAATCAGCCATAAATTATTTTCAGGAAACTGGTAAGTATTTTATACTCATAAATTATTAGTCCGGCATAGGCGCAACTATATACTTTAGCATTCCCCAATCTCCAATTCAGCACCCCCTGGTCACTGTTATAATACAATAAAAATAATGAGACAAAAGAGGGATTTCTTTATTTTATGTAAGATTTTTTTTTTATTCGACGTTTTTATAAAAAATAAAACCTACCTATATGTGGTTAGTGAGTAGATAGTGACTAGTGAGACAAGTACCTATACAATATAATCTTAGCATCCCCTTAAATGTAGCTTTAGTTACATATAATAACAAAAAATTAAAGTTCAAGACAATGTTGACTGTTAAGTGAAATGTAGATGTTTGAAACTTTAAAATACTACATTGTAGACAATTCACGATTTATTTATCCATAGTAAATATTTGTATTTATAGTAACAACTATAAATTTACTATTAATTCAAATTCTTTAAAGAATTTTATTTTATTTTATTTTATTTTATAGGTCCAAAAGGTTGTTTGGAAACAGTGCTTGACTTTTTAAAAAACTGTTTAGATGATGGATCTGTAAAGTTAAGCATGGATACTATTAAAAATTCCAAAATAAAAGTGACAATTCCTGAAAGGTAAATCAAAAGTTTTGAGTTGTCATATAATTCTTTTTTATTTGGTTATGTATTAGCCTACAACTAAAGTATTCAATGGGTATGTTTTATTATAAATTTTAGAAATACTGAGTTTGTTGTTCAACAAGCAATGCCTATTGATTGGGATAATTCAAATGAACATGTAAATATTCTAAAAATGGATAATTCTAAGACATTCGACAACGATTTGACAAATAGCAGGTTTGTGCCTCTTATATAAATTTATTCTCTACCCCCTAAACAATTGCACCTAGAGAAGATAGAATAGGAATTCAATTTGTGAGAGATAGTATTGAAATGGCACCAATTGTAGACAAAATAAGGAAGAATAGGCATTTTATTAATTTAAAATTGTAGGTATATAAGATAATTAAAATTAAAGTTGTGAGATTAAGTTTCAACAGTCTTGGGCAATATTTCAAATAAAGTATTTAGAATACTTTTAAAATACTTTTTCTCAAAAGTATTTCGTGCTGTATTTTGAATATATTTTAAAGTATTCCAAATACATGTACCTATGTACATATACAAATACCTATAATCAGGATACTATTTTTATAAAATATTTGAATTCATATTCTGAATACTAATTTGCATGAATGTTCCGATTATTTACTCCAAATAGTTTTAAAAAGTAATTTACCCAAGCCTGAGTTTTAACTACCCACATACAAGGGCGTCATTTAGGGGGGGCAGGGTGTGCAACGGCACCACTAACTTAAAAATGTTCCCGATTGGCCCGCCATAAATACTTCAATGCACCGTTAAAGTTAACTTATACATCATGTTTTCATATGTAATATAAATAAAATATATGCATAATACTTTAAGTTTTGTTTATTTTTGGTTTATCAGTTCTCTTATTAAATGTATACAAGGCAATTAAATGATCTAATGGTTATTGCAGTTGAGAAGGAAGAAGCTAGTAATATTGATTTGCAAGAGGCTGTAAATGCTTTTGCACACCTTAAAACCCGCAGATATCCGCTGATTATTAAAAAATAATTAATATTTTGATATTTTGTGTTTAATTTTGGAATTAAAGTGTATTTAATTAAACCTTATTTGACTTTTTTTTCAAATAATAGTGAAATGGCTTTAGCTGGTTGCTTTTATTGCTTATAAGCTTTTAATTCTTTGAATTGCTAGCTATTTAAAATTATTAATACTTTTTACATTTTTATAATTATAGAAACATTGAGTTTATTACTAAACCACAGGACACTGTAAATTACAATATTTTAAACTCGACTGGCAGCCAAAGTATTTTGGAGGTACCAAATCACACAGAAACGTCGGAAACAAACTTTTCTAATTCAGCGAATGGTAAGAGTACCACGAGTACTTAATATATTTAACAGGGAGTGCAGTATAATTTGTATTAAAATCAATTTTGAACATTTAATAGAACACCAAATTATTTTTAAGGCAATGGTGTATGGACTGAAGGAATCACTAAATTTATGTTGGAAAAATATTCAAAATTTATGAGTTATGTTGGACCCATGAAAAAATTTAAGAACAAAAAATCTATGTGGATGCAAATAGCTTCTGATATTCAAGAGGAATTTAATGTAGATTTCTCTCATATACAAGTGGAAAACCGTTATAAGACAATTTGTAAAAGAAAAAAGTCCATTATTGACAATAACAAAAGCACAGGGGCATCACGAATGGACGATCAGTATGAAGAAGAATGGAGAGAAATAACTAACAATGATTATAGCATATTGCCAGAAGTGTTACGCAGTGCTAAAACAGTTGTAATTAACAAAAAAGATTGTTTAGAGCCAAAACAAAAAAAAATGAGAAAAGACAACAACGAGACCTTGTTATTAAATTTTCTTAAGGAAAAGGAAATTGCAAAAGAAAGGCGCCACAATGAAAAAATGAATCTCTTAAAAAGTCTTTTAGGAGATAAATAATATATAACCCATGTATATACCATTGATTATTTTTTTTATGTGATATTAAGAGTAAAATATTCAAAAACTTATATTTTGTTAAAGACTGAGAAAATCTTTATTTGTGTTTAATTAGTAATTTTTACAAGGAGTTATTTATGTAATACATTTGTTATTTTTTGTTTGCACATACATTTAATTTGTATGTATTTTTTAAAAACTTTATAATACAATTTAAACATTGTCTGATTTAAAGAAATTAATTGAAAATGGTTTATTAGATATTATAATGTATTACTAAAAATGTATTAAATCATTCATCAGAAGTGTAGCACTGAAAATATTGTAAACTATTTTTTAGTGCCTCCCGTTTTGCTTCTCCTTTTTTTCTTAAGACAATGTCGGAGTCGATTGCATAACCATTTGGTTCTGATGTTATTGTTAATAGTATTTCATCATCCAACTCAATATAATCTTCCATATCAATGCATATATTGTGTAATACACAACATGAAATAATAAACTTAGTTATTTTGTTCACATCATGTATATCAACTTGAAGTAGTTGTCTGAACCGCGACTTAAGAAGTCCAAATGAATTTTCAATTAAAACTCTAGTACCACATAATATTTTGTTAAATTTAATTTGGGAGTCTGTTAAGTTTCCATAATTCTTGTATGGTACTAATAGCCAATCTCTTATACTATAAGCACCATCTCCAATAATATGGTATTTATTTTCA
Source organism: Nasonovia ribisnigri (assembly GCA_027563435.1). Lineage (NCBI taxonomy): Eukaryota > Metazoa > Arthropoda > Insecta > Hemiptera > Aphididae > Nasonovia > Nasonovia ribisnigri. Next base: position 91,557 of record JANEHU010005176.1, on the reverse strand, counting down.
CATATTAAAGGTAACTCTTTACTAATGTCTGACAGAGCAAATACTCTTGAATCATGGATTTTCCCTGGTGCACCGGTGAATAATACATCAATAAATTTTTTTTTGTAGTCACATATAGCTTGTAGGGTAATAGACGGCATGTCATGCCTATTGGTATATGTACTTTTAAGTTTGTGAGCAGGAGTTCTTATAGGTATTGAAGACCCGTCAATGCATCCTATTACACCAGGAAGTCCAGAAACCTAAATTTGATACCGATTTAGTAAAAAAAGCTTATGTAAGGCAAAAAAGCTTAATTTATATATTTACTTTTTGAAATTCTTGAGATAAGTTAACAGTTCCTTCGTTTAAATTTATAATAGTAGCTGAAATATCAACAAGAAAGTCCATAACTCTGTTGTTGATACGAAATTGTGTGGTCAATCCAACACCAAACCGTTCTGACACATCACGTAGGCAACATTTATTTGCAGAAAACCTGAACCATTTTATTTTAATAACTAAAGGATTTAAAATATTATTTTGCTAACTATCAATTTACCATAAAAAGGAAAGTATATGGTTTTCTGACGTGACTGAAGATTCATTTAGATTTTTTCTTGGAAAAAAAATAGATTTTTCAAATTTTTCTATAATATTGTACACAGTAGATCGTTCCACCCTAAAACTACCTTTAAACTAAAAAAAAATTATTATTATAATTGCATTAAGTCCTAAACCTAACATTTACAAAAATAATTATATATATAATAAAGAACTAACTTGTTTATCTGTATAAACATGAACTATGTCCAAAATATAATTTTTAATTTTTGGTATTATTCTTTGTTTTCTGGACATAAAATACTTTATAATTTCATCATCGTCATCACTATCACTAGAAGAAAGGTAATCCATGACTTTTACAATAGTATGCCTATCCATATTGAGTTCGAACTTCGAAAAACTTATAATATTAATAATTAATATAATGATCTATATTTTTCTTTATAAAACAAAAAACGTTATACCTAAACCTGGTACAATAATATTCGTTTATCATTTTTATTAAATATCAATGCTGCCATATCAGTACATTTTGTGATAATGATAAGGCGCACGAGCTCCAGGAGCTCGTGCAACTATCACTGCACCGAGTGCAAAAAAATCGCGTAGTGCAGTAACATGGAACATAAAATTAGTAATTTAGTGCACACTGGAATAGCTGGTGAAACGTAAAAAAGTGCACTAGTGCAGCTAGTGCAGTCAGGTGGAAAACGCTATTAGTCCGTGACCATAATATTATTATCACGGCGACGGCTTTAGAATGCGATCTACGATCATAGATATTTGGTGGAGAATAATGAACGTTCAGGACCATTAGATATTAAACATAGATATGGATGCGGCATTTTCTATCTACACGACTACACTGTGCATTGTGCATAGGACTTTCGAAGGCGAGAATGTTTAAAAGTCGAATTTTAGCGTCTAGAAATCTGTCGCGGCCGTGTAAATCAGTAACTGAACGAGGATGGTGGCTTATACGGTCCAGTGTCCAGTCTACCTGTTGCATCCACAAAGTGAAATCACTCATTTCATGAACTGGATATCCAGACGGTAAACTTTGACGAGAATACATTATATGGACATACGTTGCATGAAATGGACAATACCTATGTATTGTAGGTATGGTATACTTTGTGTAGGTAATTACTATATCATTATTATATCATAATAAACTATACTGCAGCTTGTGTATTATGTACGTAACGCGGGTACTATTGTGTTTGTAGTTTGTATAATATTTGCCATTTGGTGTGTTACTAAGATCGTTTTGATAAAATAAAATAATTATTGCAATCCATGGAGGTAATGTGAAATTACGAAATGCGTAACATACCTAATATTTACATGATACGTATTATATTCCAAGACCACCATATCATAAGTCAATATAGAAAAGTATAGTTTATTATAATAGGTATAAAATAATTTATTGGTAAATAATATAAAAAAAAAATATGTTTTATAATGATTAGACAAAGTATACAATATATTATTGTACATTTTATGAAATGGATGTGTTTTCGTCAAAGTTCACGATCTGAACGAATTTTACTGTGGGAATATGGGAATATGGGATATCCAGTTTATGAAATGAAGGATTTCACTATGTGGATGCGATATAATATTATCTACACTGTGCATAGGACTAGAAGCCAACATAACGGAGAGAGAAACGACGTTACTCTCTCGCACAGACGCTCCCATATCTAAAGTATTTTAATAAGTTGTATATTTATTCCTTCTTCATTTCTACACATCTAATTTGGGGGACTTAAGGGATTTTTTCCCCAAATTATGTGTTTTAAAGCCCAGAAAAATTATTCTGTATTTTAAAGGTGCATTAGATATAATAATAATTATTAACAGTGTGAATATGTGTAATAATATACGTACAAAAATAATAATAGTAACATCAATTATAAAACTACAACTTAAAATTTTATCGATTATATTATGTATATATTATAAATATTTTCAAAATAATACTCATAAAATCATAAATAAAAAAGTTAGGCAAGTGGGTGTCGCTCTACCGTACAGTAGGTTCAGTGCCGCAATTAGGATTCTTGGGGCCCCGGACACAGTCAATGTATGTGGCCATCGGCCCTGAGGTTTATGTATATAATATTTTTTTCTAGGTTACCTGTACAAAAATAAATAATGATGGTGATTTATTTTTAAAAAGCCTAAAAATATAATGTGAAAGCCCACTACCCAGTGACCAGTGTATTGTTATTAAAATATAACTACACTTGTATTGTTCTTTTTTTAATTATTAATATTAATTACAGCTTTTGTAAAAATATATGGTTCTCAAAAAAGTATTGCATATAGCATAAAGATTGTGTGTACCTATATTATATTTTAACACATAATTATATAAAAAAAAGGGGATCAAGTGGATGTCGCTCCGCTGTACAGTATGTTACAAGTAGGTCACTGTATAATGGATGGTATTAAATTTGAATTCAATGATATAATATCATTGTATACGAAAAACGATTCTGATCGGAGACGGTATGTCAGTCTAGGATATTTTAAATTATATTGTATTGTTAATATACGGTAGCTGATAAGTTGAATTAATATTATTCATATTATTTAATTAATTAAAATTATTAATACCTAAAATTATCAGTGATGCTGAAAAAATATTATAATATATACTTTTACTCGTTAATATTGATTTTAATATAATGTAATTTCGTCCAAATTTTAACTTAAAATGTCTGTAAAAAATAACTGCGTTTATATATTTTTTTAGATTTTTTGTTTACAGTGCGTACTATTTATTAGAATCTTTATTTTAAATTTTCAATCCTTAGTTATAAAAACTAACCATTTTATAATTGTTTAATTGCAATGATTGATAATTTCCGAGATTTTGATAAATTTTATCAAAATTCGAACTTTAAATGCTTATAAAAAAAAATGTGTGCCTATGTATTTTTAATATTTTTCAATTGCTATTGTAACAATATATCAAGAGCTTTACTATAATATATTATATAATATGAGTTATAAAAATTAAATAAAATACGTGGAATTCCAATGGACAAGGCTGGACATAAAACAACAAAAATATTATGATTTCAACGATTTTGTATTAGTATTTAATCGACACACATCGACGATGTAACATCGTAAGGGTAAACAATCGCGTGTACAGAACCATTTCCTATTGCCAAAATTGCTTTCTTTGTATTTTGTTTGTCTCGAATCGATAAATAAAAACATCTTGTATGACGTCTACGCGTCGTACTCATACAAATAAGTAATAACTACCGAGTATCGTAATTTTGGTTCCTAGCGTTATGAAGTTTTCCTTCTAACCAGGGGTGTATTATTAGAAATAATATAAAATATGATTCTATATACATATAAAATTCACATATAAGCGGTCGGCAGGCGCAGTGATCGTAACCCGGCCACTGCAAGTAGGTGTAGGTACTCATAAGTCGTTATCACCTCTTAATAAAAAAATAAAATTTTGTTTTAAATTAATATTTCTAAATGTATAGCTACTGTTGGTGGGAGTATAGGAATTATGACAGGGGGGTCTAAAATAAAAGTTAGTGGGGCTAAGCCCCCTCTAAATACGCCTATGAAAATAACAAAACTAAACAGTTTTTTCACCCAACGAATAAAATTTTATAAATATTCATAAAAAAAAAAACTAAAAAAATTGGAAATTGAAAATACCATAAACAAACAGTTTAAAACAAATCAAAGTATTTTTAACATCTATCATGTATAGATAATACCAATATAAAAAGAAATTCGAAGCAGTTTTACTGCCCCGATTGGTGACTACAGACACAAAAAAAAAACTACACATCATTGTAAAATCAATACATTTGTATGCATTAATTAATTTAATGCTGAATTTACTATAGACTGGATATTTTAAGTTTTCCAAGGGAATTAGTTCAGAAAAACTGTCAATATTGTGGTGTGCTCTAGAAAGGTGTTTTGTATTTCTAATACGTCGACTGTTGTCGCAGAGCGTCATCTGAACTGTCCTATTTTTTTATGTTCTCCTGTATTTAAAAAAACTGGTCATGAACACGTTTACCAGTTTATTTTATACACCTAACGGTGGATGATTTATCTTCCATAGGTACTATCTGAAAAGGTAATTGTATCGGACGTTCGACCAAGATAATATTAGATAGGTAGTACATCTGTATATCTACGACAATTCAATAAAAAACCCAATAATTATAGACTTTCTTTAAATAAATACCATTTAAAATTAATATGATTCTCAAAAATCTATAAAATATGCAATTATATGCATTATATTCAAAATATGCAAAAATATGGGGAAAAAATGGTTCTATTTAATCGAAAATAAGCCTAATTGTGGACATATTTTACAACCAATTAATTTGGACTTAAGGAAAGTAAGGTAGACCAGTGGTCTGCTGTTCAGTAGTTTTCAAGCATGATGTCGTTGTAATGGATGTGTATTATATTTGAATTCAATGATAAATAATTGCGTACGATTAACGATTCTTGGCGGAAACGCTGTGTCAGCCTAGCATATACTTGATTATTTAATCAAATTTAATAGTTGAAAAAAATTAATAAAAATCGAAAATATCTCATGCCTTTAAATAGAGCGGAACTTTTCACTTTTCATTTTTTATTGAGGTAGTAAAACTTGTTGCGAATCTTCTATTAAAAATTATAATGTTAGCTAATGTTAGAAATAAAAACTTTTACTAAAATAATTTAGAAAATTTTATTTTAATTTATCATGGCTATAAATAGCTCATAAAGAGACATTGTTGTTTGAAAATTTTACCATGTATGGGAAATGCCAATACAAATATTTAGTGAAAAATTCAAGAGTCTAAGGTTATTCGTTTTGGAAACAACAAAATTTCATAAATCTTCTAAGGGGAACTCGATCATTTACCGCTGAATATCAAATATCGTAAAAATTATAATTTCTCATAAAAAAATAATGTTCCATTTAAATATTCTAATTTTTTTTTATAAATAGAAAACTTATATAAAATCTTCTACTAACATTTTTAATCTTAGCTATGAAAAGAAAAACATTTATGAATTTCTAACTGAAGAATAAAGGCTGGAGTCTTGACATTTGTTAATATCATATGAAAAAGTATCGGGACAGTCACCGTTACATATAGATACATATAGGTACTTGGTAGTTGTTATACTGTTAGTTTATATCTACGAATATTTTATAAAAACATAATGACACTAGTATTTGAACAAGTGCCTCCCGAAATAAACGAATTGCCTCTCATCCTTATCGTTAATAAAAAGGTAGTATACACTAGTTGCCTCCAATGATCAGGGGTTTCGTAATTATATACGAGTTACTCTCTCAAGAATTTTCACACTAGTTACCACTTACCTCCCGTATAGAATTAAGTAGGGGACAGTGCCACAATGGTTCATAAACTTCACTATAATACACCACGTAAATAGATGAATATATGTAAGTACAGTATACACACAATACACTTAAGTTTACAGTACCTAACGACTAACATAATATTTTAATATAATAGATGGTAGATTTTTATAGATATTACCGATATTGGTATTTTTATATCATATATTATAGTCAAAATCGTGGTTTTATATTTACTCTAGGTAGACAAATAGTAAGATTTGACCATTTTTGTTAACGATAACATTTAGGATACGTTGGCAGATTACTCATTTATATTTAATAGGTAGTCGGGAGGCAATTTGTACAAAAATTATTGACGTTTTTACGTTCGAGGTGCAACTAGGATGAGTGCGCCCATTTTAACGTTTATAAATTTGAATATTTGATTATAATGTGGACGGTAAATATCTAATTGTATCATGAGTTGAAAAGACTTACATAAAATAGGTAAAAACTTAAATTTCCTGTCTATTTCTATTTATAAGTTGTATATATAAGTTAAGCTACGCATAGTCTAGTACTCCTGTAGTCCTGTAAACTTAATGAATTAAAAATGTATTAAAATATATTATTTATTACGTATTAGTGAAATACACAAAATTAAACTTTTAGCCAGATTGCATTTTTCAGCTTTGTCTTATTTAATCTTTGTATAGGAAGACAGGTAATTATAGGTACTTAAGTATTCATATTTATATGATTTAATTATTTAAAGGCGGTAGGTATTGTTCTGAGTTTAAATAATATAACAACCACAAGGGACAAACACAACGTAGGTAGTTAAAACATTTTAGTGGTATTTTTAAGCGTCAAGTTTTATTGACAATGGTCAAAACATTTAAAAATCGACAGTTTCACTTTTATATACCAATCGTAAATAAAAACTCACCAGAGATTAATCGCGATAACCAGATATTACTAAAAGAAAACTTTAAATAAGTGTGCAATGATAATATATGTTTATTAAGACAAATCATAAAGACTTACAAAATAAATGTTTACACATAATATTGTATGCCCGTATTCTTTAGTAATAATGTAAAACAAATTTTGACCAAACTACCAAACTTACTTCTGCATGCGTAACGCATAAAGTATAAAATTAAAAACACAAAAATCCATTGAGTATTACTATTTACCTATTACTCTAAAATAAAAATCATAATGGCGTATTAACAACATTTTACTAAAACATAAAGTTATACAATATCAATTGGTTTAGGGTTGAGTATAATAAATATATAACCACATACATTGTACTTATAGACCTGCAGTCATGTATATAGGATAGATGTATTACCAATAGTGACCGGTCAAACTTACGGTTGTGAATATAGTTTACGATGTATTCAAATGTTTCATCCAATATAATATTATACATTTATATACTATAAAAATCCAACAAGTAGTGATAACCGGCACTGATAATAATTAATAGAAATAGATTATAGTTTATAGAAATTTATAGAGAATACCTACAATATTATAGCGCAACTAGAGTCATGCACAAGAATCACCCTCTATCTCTGATTGAACCACAGAGTAATAATATATTGAACTGAATGCACAAATGTCTATTAATACAATGTATAAACTTATTAGTTATAAATTAACATAATATTATTATATTACATTTATATCATAAAGTACATTACAAAATCAGTATAGGTACATTTTATAAGTAATTATTTTAAAGTTATTAGTGAGCAGGTATAATTTTGTTAGTTGACTTAATATTATTTTGTAAGTGGATACTTTATCTTATAATAATAGCACTTTTTGTACGTTTTGGAATGAGCAAATCTGTTAAGAAAAGATGAGTGAAATTTAAATATTTATCTATAATTTCGACACGATGCGATGTCGGCAAATATATTTTAGTATCGGCAACACTTGCTGATACCCAACCCTTACATTGCTATCTGTATAATATAGGTACTAAAACAAAATAACATTTAATATTTTCATAACAGAAATTAAACTAATTTAAGATAATGGTTAAAATAAAGATTAAACAACAGTGCATAGGTACTAATAGTGGTATTTTTAATAATCTGTGATTTCCCCTAAAAACTTTTGTATACAATCATTATATTGAATAAATAATAAATTGTATTAAATCAGGGCTTGAATTGGTGAGCGATGGCAAGGGAGGAGGTTACGCTATTCTGTTAATTATTTTTATTAAACGCACGGAGGACGGTATGGTACTATGGTTTTTTTTTTTGTACATTATTCTTGTAATTTTTATTATTTGCAAAATTGTATTGTATTTGATATTCGAATTCAATTTGATAAATATTATTCAACTTATTGTTATCATGATATTGTACAGTGTGTGACAATTAACAGCTATTGAATATAGTTAAGCAATTTAAAGTAGGCAAAACATATTTTAAAAATTAAAATTATTTTTACCATCAATAGAATGATGACTATACAATAATATGAAGTTTAATCGGTCATAATTTTATTTTAGTCGTTACTGGTATAGTATATACTAGAATATTGTAATATTATTTGTTTGAGGATTGAAAGTTTAAGGTTGCGTTTAATAATTTCTAGGGACGCTAATTATTTTAAAGGGGGCCCCATTTTATTTTTCCTATTCAAGCACTGATGATATTATAGTATATTATTTATTTTATGCGTACACAAATAAACGTCTTAGCTGGCACTTCATATTTGTGAAAGCTGTAAAATAAATGATCGATGGGTATGTATAAATAAAACAATATGTAGCAAACAATCAGTATTTGAATAATCATTAACAACTTTGATTTTATAATATCACTTCGCTTGAATTTGTTTTTTCTTTGTAGCTTTCTTGCTTTGTTTCCAGTCATTGTTAATTTGTACTGTTTAACCGTGTATAAAATGCTTTGACGAAGTGTCGAAATTATTGTTTAAATATTAAACAGTGACGAATCGTGCTTATCTAAAAAAACAAACAATTATAATTCTGTTATACTTACCAAAACTATTTTCTATATTTAATGCTGTGATTCGATCAAATGTAAAAACACATAACACTTGCAGGATCAACAGGAATTATAGGTATTTAATAGTTATAATCTGTAAGTATCATGAATAAATGAAAACTTAATACCTTCATTTTCACGACATACAAAAATTAGACTTAAAATAATTGATTCATAAACATTTGACAGTTTTCTGTTGAATAGGTACTCATCATATGGCTATGACGCTGTATTAATTAACGCAATATTATGTTTATTGTTGCGTATCATTCCACCAGCGGTCATATAATATTACGTTGTTTAGGGTTGAGTAGTTAATTCAATAAAGACGATTTCCACAGTTGATTAAAAGTGCATAAATTGCATTAAAAAGTAAAAAAAAAATCAAGTTAATTTTTAATAGTTTAGGTAATACAAAGTCGTGCGGTGAATGGAACTCAACGACTGTGGTACATTTGAATAATAATATGCTGTTCTTCGGACTCCCTGATAGGTGGTGTCCCCCGTACTCCCTTGTTGTTGTTTTTTATATGTCAATGTTATTTTCGTATTTGAGAATAGATAACAATGTGAGAGACACACTATCTCTTTTATGACAATGATAAACGACTTTTTGGTAATACCTATCTTTAGTAGATAATTATAACCCAACCAGACAAACACTCCGCCAAACTCTATGTAAAAAAAAAAACGCCAAGTGCTCTAAATGTGGTGATGTAATTTTATAGTTAAGTCTTTGAACAGTTTGAACTACTTATTGATATAATTAATGTGAAAATAGTCTGCTAAATAATTTAACTTAGATTGGCGACTTTAAAAAACTTGATTAGTAATACACTATCTATTTTAATGATAGTAGACTATATTATTATGTACTCATTATGCTATCGTATTTTTAAAATTTTAATGTAAGTCATCAACTTAAGTTCAGTTATTTAGCAGACTATTTTACATAAATAATACCTATAATAGTTCAAAGAATATTCGGGTTGGTTTTCGTACGTGTTTTGCCTATGTGTGCATTATAAGGCGCTTTTCTTCTTTTTATATTTAGCGTGAACTTGCTGGGTCGTTGGATAATCGTGATTCAATTTAATGTTACAATAATAGGTATATTTTATTATACCTATTACCATTAAGGTATATGTTTTTGATTTTAAATTTTGGGGTGTTTATGTATAAGCATTTATTGAGAAATAAATACACTTATTTAAATTTTTAATAAGTTTTGAGAATTCGAGAGTTCCTAACAATATAGATACATATATGATTGTAATAAGCTAATAAAGTTATAATATATGTACTATGTAGGTACCTATTACGCTGGGCGATGGGGCCCATTTGAAGAAGGAGTACAACAAAATAAGGTATTAACACAGTCTTTGCATACTTTAGTTTTAAACTGCATGCTACAAAATATATATTAATATTTAAGATTATCTCTCACTCGTATACGTATTGTTTCTATCTTATACTCTTACTTACGCATACTACAGCAAATTTTAAGCTCAGAATTATGCATTTTCTCTGTTATTTTTAATATTCTCAAGGTTATTCACCAAGCATGCTCACGATCATTTTTTTTAATTTATTCAAATTCTGACTTTTGGATATTTTAAATATACGTAAACACCATAGATTAAAATTCTTGCATAAATGTATAAAATGTAAAATAATCGAGATGATAAAAATGATATACATAATGAATCTATTTTCATTTCATTAACAGTTTTTCTCTGTTTGAATATTGTACAATAGGTAAGACATACGAAGGTCCCAATTTGGTTATTCTATCAAAATATTGATCATAATACATTTTCGTTTTGAACAAAATATTTATTTTTTTTCATTTACATACCTAATTATCGGTTAATATTATAAATTAAATATATATTTAGGAACAATTTATTACGAAATTATTTTCCTTAACACTACAAATATGTGTTGGCTTTCATACAGTGATAATAAAAAATTAACTTATTTCTAGAGCCAGATATCAAAATTTTTCGTAGGAGTCTTTTCACAAAAACCTTTTTTCAAACATTTTTACTATTATTCCTTTAAATATAAAATAATATTTTGCTTTCACAATCACTGTCTCGCCTTTTGTAATAACGGCAAATCATAGAATCCATCGTTATTTATAATAATAGTGCATATATTGATAATTTATTATTAGGACTAGAATTTATATGCATTTTGTCTTTGACGAAAAAAATGTTAAAATGTATTAAAAACGCTATGGTCTTATTTAAGACTTACTGAAAATACTAGCAAAAATAATTTAGCTTACCTACATAAAAAAAACTTTATTCAATCTATTTTAAAATTATAAGGTGATACTTATCTGTTTCACATTATTATAGTTTGGGAATTATTGGTAAGCTCACTGAATGATTTATTATATTTTTATTGCGTATTTAGCATGTTCTAACAAATTTAAATTCATATAATATTATTTTTATTATTTTATAATGCATATAAACCCTAGCCCTGATTGATATATTCATTTAAAATGAATTAATGTTCTTAAACAATAACAGCATGCGAAATGTGCATTGCACATTAGTACTAATTTAAATAATATTAAGTCAAACGCATACCATAAATTCTTGAATGTCTTTTATGTCAAATTCGGAAACGGAGAAAACTGACATAAAAGCTCTTCAAATCAATTTTTACCAGTCTGCAATATCTAATATATGCAGTGATGTCTAATATGTTCTAAAAATGAACAAAAATATTTTCTTATTATAATTAAAATAATTAAAAATAAAATCTTTCTAATGTGTAATGACTATAACTACTTACTACACTACAGCTTTTGGATACTTTTGTCGCTATTCTTGGATACTATTATTAAAGCCGTAATGTAAACTAACAAAATTTGGAATCTTCAAATAAATAAATTATGAAGTGTCCAACTAGTGAAAGTGGATAAAATTGTTAAAAATCACTGCGTGAGGGTTATATCATTTGGTGAAGTAACAGACAGTCGAACGCAGCAGGCAGCCGATAGCGACTGCAGGTGGTAGCCGAAATATATTGTACGAACGGTCTTTGTACTGAACAGTGAGATGAACGGTGGGGCGAGGATGAAGGGTCTTGTGGGATGAGATCGATAAAACTAACTTTTCACCCGGAATTTACCAATGGCAGCAAGGTCCTGCCGTGGGGGGGGGGTATTTTGTGATGTCTTATTATACATCAATATAGCTTACATGAACTTTGATTACTACAAAACGGTTGTTTTAAATCAAAGATTAGTTCTTAAAATTTGCTTTTATCCATTTACAACGAGGTACCTTGCATTAATTGTATTTTATCTATATGCATTGTGCTCCATAGAAGATATTGAAAAAGCAGTGCTTAATTTTAGGTTGATTTAAACGGAACAGGCAAAAAAACGAAAGTAACGTATCCTACAATTTAACTATGTATGCTTTTTTTCGGGGGTTGGTAATAAATAGTACATATTAATTGATATTACAAACTCCTTAAGTGTTGTGCCGTTGCGCCAATAGGTAACTAATAACTAAATTATATGCTCTAGGGTCTACGCATGCTTCTCTGATTGATTATACAGTTTATAGTTTTATAACTTATAGAATAATAGTTTGCAGTTTTGTGCATGTATTTTACTTTCGATTAGGTGTTGCTCTACAAGTGTTAGGATGTATACACATTAAACGTGATGCAACAATCGTGAACAATAAGATAAAGACTTTTTCAATAGCGCAACACGTTGAAAACCTGGGAGTTGTACAGTTGAGTTTCTACACCCTTATTATATGACATTAGTTGAGTGTAAAAATAAAAATTGAGTGCCCCAAAAAAACGAGTATTTTCATTCTTATTTTTACAGACTATACGTATTCATACTGGAAGTTAAAACATAATTATAATTGGTACCAATTAACAATACATTTTTTAGCGGTTTCTATCTAAGTGCAAAATATAGAACCAATAGTAAATTAATATCCTTAATAAACAATATAAATCTTTATGTGTCTGGCTGTTATTCACCAGTTCTAATAATTCACTGCCGTACTAAGTGCTAGCAAATTTCATTATTAATAAATCGGTTAAATGTATTTATTTTTGTACCTAATTGATTGGTTTGTAAAGTACTTTTAGTTTTATTATTAATTACAATTTTGAAAGCAGTTAACAGTTATCTAAAATATTAGGTATCAATACAAAAACTCATAGTTCGAAAGGTATTTTTTTTTGTTCTATCAACTCTACACATTAATATTTTAATGAAAAACATAAAATATTCATAATTATCCAATTAGGTATTATTAAATATTTTTTTGGTAGAAATTTATACAAAACGTCTGTAAATCATGTTAAATTATCTACATTTATTATTATATTTATAAAGTCAAGCATTTTTAAATTAAATTATTCTATAAAATAATACAGCACACCTTAAGCATACAAAAAAAAATAAAAAAAATAATGAATAACCAAAATACCAGACTCAATTGTAAAATTAGAGTTTAGAGTAAAACTCCATAGATTCTAAAAATTGAGGAGTATAATTTGTTTTAAGTAGGTTACCTATGTATACAATATAATAAATATTTGTACAGTTGTTCCTATATTATTTAAGTGATATATTTATATATTTATTCAAACATGTTCTATTTTATTTCAATTATTATTTTATGACATTTTTGATTAAAAACCAATCTATGTTGATTAATATAAAATGTTAGATCCAAAATATTTCTCTATATGGTAAAAAGTGTTTAAGCGCCAACCCCCGGATGCTCAACACGTATGAACATTAAAAAAAATAATTTAAAACCCTTAAAAATCAATACACAACAATAATAAGGTAAATAATATTTTTAAAATGGTGTAAGTAAAAAGCTTTGTACGTAAAATTCGAAGAAGGAAAATTGAAATCAAATTTACTGTTTAAGAACTCTTCTGTATTGCTTGAAAAAAAATTAACCCCTATAATAAAATACAACGCAATACACCAACGACCTACCTCTATTATGACGCAAATGGTATAATAACGTTGGCACGTGGCACCCCACACCCAAGCGTTGATCAACGACCCCACACTTGGCGGAGAGATGAGCGGTGGTGTTGGCCGGGTGCACGTGGGTGGTTTGATGTGGGCTGGTTTCGCCTGTTGCTACCCCGCTTTTGCGTATAAATATAATCTAAAACAATTGTGCGGCGGCCGCTACTGTAAGTTGCAAGCGGTTGTGTAGATATACATGAGTCTGATCTCAGTCTGACTTGTGCTATAAATAATATAATTTGTTTTGGTCAAAAATTAATTTTATAGCTGTAAGAGCTCAGAAAAGTACACCACCATAATAATAATAATATTATATATTTATATAGAGAAGTAACTACACTCGAACAGTTCGATAACTGAACAACCGTAATATTGAATGAAGGACGATTAAGCATTCTTCTATATAGACATATTTTGTAATTAGTTATTCTGTACGAGGAGATGTCAATGCATTTTATCAAAAACTTAATCGTTATTTTAACTATAATTATACCAGTAGCGTATTTATAGGGGAGAAAAGGGACCTTCCTCTTCCCAATGGTCCATTAAGCTGTTTTAGCATATAGTTGTGACGTAAAACTTTTGAGTAGGTAATAGGTACAACATAATTATCTAAAGTTACATTAACATCTCAACCTGACAAACGACCATTAACATAAAGTTTTGACATTTTGTATAGCTATCAGCTACCTATTATAGATGTTTAATACAATACGTTGCTGATTTGTGTTTTCTGTTCACTGCATGCAACAGGCAGTTTACTCCAATAGATATAATAACTCCATCTACATGTCTATGGTTTACTCGTCAAGTATTGATTTTTGTACAGCATAATACTGAAATGTCTATACGTTGAAATTCAGCGGAGTTAAATTAACATATTTTGTGATTTATCTTTAGATAGGTACCTATTTATAATTAGTACAAAAAAAAACACGAAATTTAGTAAAAAAAATACCATCCAATTTTTTAAATATTAATATTATTTCAGATATAGGTAGGTACATTGATAGTTTATAGTGATTATAATTATTTTATTTAATAATATTATGATGATCAGTAGGATTATAAACTGATATCATACATTGAGCTTGAAAAATGTTTTAATACAGTAAAGTAGTAAACCCGTTTATTTAATAGGTAACACATTTTTATCACCTAACCAAAATCCCATAGGTATACACCTACTCTTATAAAATAATTTTGTATATTTTCAAAATAATTGTCTTTTATAACTTCGAATTCATAATGAATAATACAATAATGTTACATTCTTATTAGTTATTTAATTGAATAAATTATACTAAAACAACAAAGTAAAAATAAACCGGGTAAATTCAAATTGTATTTTTGGTCTTCTTTATCCGGTAAAATTAGAAAAGTAGTGCCCCTAGCTTTAGTATATACTAGCTTATTGTAGTTCGCATATGATGTACACTTAAATGTACCTAACTACATTATTTAGAGTGATATTAAAAGACTAGCACAGTTATTTTTATTTATACACCTGTCACGAGTGAGCAGCGGGTTTAACAAGTTAACGAAGGTTAGCAAGTTTGATTATATTAATAATGATTATACAAACTTCTATGGAATAGGTAGTGAGTAAATAGTTGTTTTTTTAATTTATAATGATGCGGTTACCTATAACATTTATCTATATTGATAAAGAAAGTCACGTAGTGTTAGTGGGGGGACTAATAAGGGGCTTCATAAATCTTATATAATAAAAGGCAAAGTACATACCATGATATTTCTAAAAAATGTTTTGATGAAACATTTTCCAGAGTATTAATTATTTATTATTTATTCAGCCCCCCCCCCCCACCATTGAAAAATTCTAGGTGCATCACTGCGTAGTGTGATAAATTACACGCCACACGGCATACTTTATATTAGGTATATACAATTATGTACATTGGTACAAATTAAGGTATACAGACGGTCCCGTGAGGATATACCCGTTAGCCGTGGAGACGACTCGCTGCCCGGACAAAATTGATTTTTTGCCGTTTTACATACCTATAAACTAAAAAAAATATTAAAAATCATGAGATTTATGAAAATAAAATATTGAAAAGTCAAAATGTTCACAAAAATAAACTCTATGAAATAGCTATCTTCAATTGTTTCAAAAATAAATAATAATTTTTTTAACTTTTATCTAACCAAAAAATTTAATTATATTAAAAAATAAAATATGTGTATTCTTTATATCTTTGAGTCTCATAAAAAAAAATAGATTTATGATATATTTATTATCTAAGGAGATATCGCATTGGGCAAATCCTCGTGGGACACTCTTTATAACAAAAGCTAAATGAGTTCATAGCCTATATAGACTGTATTATACCTACAACGCGTGTTTGGCATCTAAAATCTCAAGAGAGAGGATGCTCAAAAGCTGGGGTCCTAATATCGAAGTCAAATACTTAGTAGATATCCGAAACTGGAAATTTACATTTTAGTTAATTGCTAATTATCAAAGGTTGCGTTCAAAATAATATCGAAGCTCTCAGATGCTAATAACCCAAAATCTACCCATCTAAAATTGGAGAGCAAATTAGCGTATAATAATATACCTCTACTTGATTGAAGATTATGAGGTAAAAATTAGTTACATGCACTTTTATACCAGTGAGTACTCAGTACCTGCATTTTCTTGTTGAATGAACTTTGTGTAGTGCGTTACTCAGTGGAGCATATATGGGGGAGCTTGGGGGATCCTTTGCCTGCCAAAACCGCTCAAAGCCCCCTCAAAAGATGTATATTATAATTTCAAAAAAAAAAGTCTTGGGGCTTAGGTCCCCCTTTAAAAGGTTTCATATTTGCACAACTGGCTATATTTAAACATCAATACTGTCTATCATCAATATTATCTATCTGAAAAATCGTTTAAAACCGGGGTTTTCAACCTGTGCTACGCGGCTCTCAGAGGCGTCACCGATTATTATCAAAGGAGCCGCAGTAGAAAATAAAAATTTGTTGTGAGAGCCGTTTAAATTTTTTTCAAAATCAGAATCCAAAAAGTTAGAAAACCCGCGGTCTAAAATATAATTAGCTTTAGAAATGAATAAGTTTTCAAAAATGACACATGTTAAACTTAATAAATAAAGGCTTCAAAAAGTTTTTGTATTATTATTATATTATTAGTATTATATTATGGCATTATTATATTAGTTATAACATATACAATTTTGTTTACAAATGAATTATTTACTCCATACAAATCAAAAAGAGCTCTTTAATATTCAGAACGGTGTCTGTGTGCCGAGAGTAAGTCAATAGTAAATGGAAGGCTTATTAGGTGAAGTGTTATAGGTACACAAAGGACTGAAATTCAAAAGAAGTGGATATTTATTTTGAAAGTAACATAGTTTATTACAAGTTTGTGTCACTCGAATGAACGAAGTGTAGTATCAAAATCTTGAACAAATAATAAGTCGATTTGATATGTAATAACTTTTATAACATATATATAACTTGTAAGTGGTTTATTCATAAACTCATAACAGTGACTAAGCCTTTATAAAGAGTTTATTACTAAGAAGTTAAACATTCACAATTTTCATTTATATTTCAAACTAAAACCTTATTTTTCTCAGAACGAAAATATACTTTTTATGCTGATTTACAGTAGCTTAATTTATAAATAAGTAATTGTTAAAACTTATTAAATCAATATAACGTAATGTTATTATGATAGCATTATTTATGATGCTGCAGTTGCGAAATCATAAGAAATTTCTGTGTTACACAGTTGTAGGGTTCGGTTAGCACTTAGCACGTTATATAGTACTTAATATTTTTTTAGACATTTTTTGTAGAAATATTCAAAAGAAAAAAATATAAAAATATATAAATATTTCAAGTTACCTACAGTCATCGCTTTTACAAAACCAATTTGAGTAATCGATAATTAAAAATGTACTTTAAAATGTTCACAGTCTATTATTTGTGTATATAGGCATGATACAATATTACATGAATATTCATACCCATACACACTTATATAGGTATAGGTACATTTTATAAATACAACGAATTAAAAATATTTAAATATAAAATATCGGATATTATTTTAATTTTTTAAGTAATTTTTTTATTGTTCTTGAAATTATTCATTTCTACTTTGACAACTATAGCCATTAGCATTACAATTGTGGTAAATAGAATAAATAAATAAATAATTAATTCATAATATCAATTCATATAGTTTCAAAAACGATTTGGTGTACATTTAAATATTGAATATTATTTAGTGTTATCTTATAGGAAATACTCGTAAGTTTAATATTTAAGTTGTTTTGAAAAATTCTATAGTGTTTATTTCGTTGTCTGGGTTTGGACCTAGACTTATTCCGATAAGGTGGCTTATATTGAGTCCCTCTCTTTTTTTCTCAAACTGTTTGTTTTTGTTGGCGGTTTGATGTCTATTTGGTTACCAAAATATTTTTTGATGATTATTATAGTCACCTGGTATCTTCTAACTTCTAAGTTCTAAGTACCAACTGAGTAGTAAGAATTGCTTATAATAATTATAGAATATTTTGTTTACGTCACTGAACATTTTAATACAAGTAAATAATAATATAATACTTATAAAGCTTGAAATAATTGAATATATATATTTTTTAATCTAATCACTTATAAGAAAGATACTTTACGAATAACTTTTAAAAAATCATAAAAAAATTATTAGAGTTATGTATAGCAGGCTTCAATAAAATATCAATAAAATAAAGAATCTTATTTTAAATTTTCAAGATGTTTGACCGATTTAGTCGAGTATTTTCGTTGATCACCGTTTGAAATAAAAATACTATAACAATTCAAAAATTATAATTTTTTCAAAAATAGTCAGAAATTATGCTTAAATATTTTGTTATTTTTATAATAGATAAATATAATTATATAATTGTAATTAAAAAATTAATAACCGTGAATACGTCTTGACATTTTCGCAAAATGTTTATTTTATCATCTTATACACTATACACATGACAACATTTCCAAAATATTTTTTCTCTTTTTGTACTATTTACTTTCAATTTTTTGTAGTTTAAGTCTAAATAGATATGTCTAGTAAGACTTACATATTGTGTACTAAGACTTTTATTTGGGTCAAAAAACTGATTTATAAATGCTGAAGTAACTTAATTGAATAATTCAAAACTCTTGGGTGTGAATTTTTTTGAATTTAAATTTTATCTGATATTTATTTAATAATTTATAAGGTTTCTATCAATTTAAATCAATAACAGTTAATTGCCATGTTTTATTTAATACTTATCAATGAATATTTATATTAATTTTTAACTGTTAATTAAATAAAGGTATGGAGGTTTGCATAATGCACCTTCCAAAATTGACTTTTTAACAACATGCAAAATGTGTGATTATGAATGGTAAGTATACGGTTTTGAACGGCTCTCGAAAAAACAACTAAAATCGTAAAATGTATTTATATGAGATGAACCACGAATGATCCCAGACCGTACTATATATGATTGAGAAGACTATCCAATATGACATACTCGAGTCACGTAGTCATTTTCCGGAAAGTATTTTTATATTTTAATGGGATTTTCGACAAGAACAGATTTGATAAAATTGACCTTATCGTTATCGACGATGACACGGTATGTCTTTCACTCTTACATCATACCTACCACCTACGTGTCATTGTCTCGCTGTAAACTCAAAGCAAGGATCAAGCCACAAGGCAAAAATAATGACATTAAACAAATTACAAATATTGTTTTCCAACTTTCCAATAAGTATTAATTCAATAAAACCTTTGGTGTAAATTGTGTACATTTTAGGTATATATATTATATACCAAAATTATATTGCTATTCCATGGTTTTTTATTTCAGTTATATTGTTGATTGTAACACGATTTACCGTGCCACTGAATCTTTAACGAAGCGAGGGTTTCTTTCACTGAAGAAGTCTGTGTGGGGTCGGAAAATAGTGTAAGCTTTAAAGCGAATAGGTTTCATCGACATTGCCCCTAGTTAGCTAGGGTTATCAACAATATTATAAGATAAAAATATTAAGATAAGTAATAATAAGAACATTTATGCGTATACGATATTTTTGAAAAAAATAAGATTAATATAGGTAGGTATACCTATAACCTACCTGTCGTCTTATAGTACTACACTAATAGAAAAATAAATTATTAGTGTAATAATACACATTATAAGTAAATTAAAAACAAACTTGGAAATATAGGTTAATAAGACAAACTTCGCACTTTTCGTATATGTACGATAATGAGTCGATATGAGATACTAAATTCGTCAAAATCACAAAAATTAGTTAAAAATGCATTTAATTTTAAACTTTGAAAACCAAGGCTTTAAAATTTAGTGTAAGATCCCTCATAAGTTTTTTTTACAGAGTCCTAAAAAATATCATAAAATATAGTAAATACATATTTACAATTCCTTTTTACATGTATAGATATTTCAAGCTCAAAATATGTCCACGAAATTGGACACTTAAATGAAAAATAACGATTTAAGTTAGGTACTATGTTGTAAATGAAAAATAACATTTATAGGAACACAAACATTTGAAATTGAACACCGCCATGTATTTTATATTGCCCGTATCGAGTGACACGCTCTAATCCTATAAATACGATCGTTTTACTATCGTACAGTTTAAGCTCGTAAGTAGGTAATGAATGTCTCCAAAATTAATTAGATTTGGATGTTAGCTTATTCTTACCTATTTTAATTACTTACTTGTTAAAAATATATTTCCACGTGGTAATAATATATTCTACTAATATTGACAACTGTTTACCATGTACAAAAGTGCATTATTATTTACTATACACAATTATATTTTTTAAATACTTAGATTAATTTTAACCTTTCCATATATTACTTATACCACTATAATATTCAAACCAATCTACAACGGTACGTCACTAATTACAGCTATAGTAATAATATATTATATGAAAACAAACAAAATGATAATAATTGTGATTTATTTTTAAGGAAAATTAGTTTGATTTACCGTTTTACTTATAGAAAAACAAATAACTATGATAGTACTTAATCAAATCAAAAATATTCTTAAAAATATATGCAGATGGACCACCTTTAATTTATTGTTTTCGAGTACCAATCACTGAATTTAAATTTAACACATCCATTACACTATTACAGTGACACTTGATGATACATTCATTACATACGATACAACGCATCGAGTTCCCAGGATTTTTAAAAATCTTTATACAATTTTGCTCATATAATTCGGGCTACAAAATTTGGTATTTATTTTATGCATGTTAAAGTATGTTATAGTGTTAGTATTTTATTTTAGTATGTTATATTATAATTTTTATTGGAAATTCAGTGTAATTTTTTATAATTGATAATATTTATATACATTTATAACTGAAGAAAGGCAACAATTTTGACTTTAAACATTTCAATTTCGAACTCTAATTTTAATTGTATATTATGTCAGCTTCAATAACCAACTTCGCTCCGTATATTTACGTGTGCTCGACACATGACTGGTGGGCTTCCTAAAATAGTGGCTTTGTGGTCAAGAATATCCTAAAAAGTTACAAGTCGATGCTGTAATACAATTTAAAAATAATTAAAATTATAATAATAATTAAAAAATTTAAAAAATATTTAAAAATACGTATTTTATTCCTTTAACATGGACTTGCTGAATTAAACGTATTTACTTCTAGGTATCCTATTATAGGTCCAGCTAGGTCATTATACTGGATTGTCTACCAGTTGTCCTCTGATCAAAGTATTATTACGTAGGTTAGGTAAGTGTTGGGGAGTAACTTAACTTAAGTTACAAGTTACTGTAATCAAATTACTCTTTAAGTAATTTGATGGTAATTTAATTACACATTATTGTAAGTAATTTAAATGTAATTTATTTTACTTTTTTGTTGTAATCATAACTAAATTACTCGTTACTTTTTTTTGGTTTAATAAATGTTAAGAACTTATTGATAATGAGTGTAAATATTAAAATATACCATATACCTAATTATTATAATTTATAAGTAGGATTTTCTGAACTTGTGATACTAAAATACTTTTGTTATTATAGCTATTGACGTTTTTTTAGCATAGCAGGAGATATTATATGCACTAAAAAGCGATCTGAAATTAGTGACGGTAATTTTGAAAACGCATTGTTGCTTAAAATAAATTTGAAAAATAAAGATTAATATTTAATGTGTAGCAAAATTAGTATTAATTGTTAATAATTTAATATGGTTGATTGTCATTATTTAGTTTGTGTATTGTCATATAGACAAAATGGTTATTAAGCTCCAGTGATATTTAAAAAAAAAGTAAGTTCTATTGTAATTGCAGGGTTACTTTTTAAACTCAAAAGTAATATAACTTGACACAATGAAAAAAAAGTAACTTAAAAATAATTTAGTTACAATTTTGATGTGTAGGTTAGTAATGTAATTTAATTACCCAAAATAAGTAACTTCCTCGACACTGGTTAAGGTTAACTTATTAAAGTCATCATATAGTTATAGAAATATTTTCCAAATGTGCCCAGTTATTATACATATTAACTTTTAACATGTAAACCATGAATATATTTAAAATATTTTGTAGTTAAGTATACAAATATAAAAATAATAATAATAAACTTAATATGTTATTTTTTACATATTATGTACCTTTATATATATAATATATATAATATATACATAATAATAGTATTCGTTACTAAAAATCCAGGCGGTCACCCATCCGGGAGTTAGCGAAGCTGGACGATGCTTGTACACATTAGCGACTGAGGCCAACCACTACACTATAGGCACCATGATTGTTTTTATTAAAGAATTGTTGTTATAACCTTTACTATACATTTTAATTTATAAATAATAATATAATTAGTATATAATATAATAATATATGTATTTTGGTGACACCCTCATAAAAAAATCCTAAATACGCCACTGACATAGACTCTTCCTATAAATTCTTAAAATAGGGACAGTTTACTTTTTGACTGTAATAGCAACGAGTACAAACAACGTACCTAATGGTTTGTGTTTATTATTTTGTTATTACATAGGTGTCGACCAATTAATATTGTCTACTCAGAAATAACATTGTTAAACGAACGCCCACGGTCATGAACACGATATATTACGCGTAGTTCGAAAGTAGTAGGTTGTAGGTAGGTAGGTACTCAACGTCAAACAATCTGATGATGATAAGACATATTTTAAAGTTTAAACCACGTATTCCTAACAAAAACAAAATATTATCTACATATATTATATATATTATTATCTACGTATTATCTACAATGGATTATTATATCGTCTGGATGGCCCGATTAACCAATATGCATTACAGGCCAAGTATCTAGAACTTATTATCCTCTTCTACACAGGTGAATAATAATTTGAATTTAGTATAATAATTTATTAATAACCTCTACTAGGGGACAGTGAGACACCAAATTCGCACGTATTGTTTATTTGTATCTTGTCCGTATGCAAATAATCAATTTATGTGCCACACAAGACATAGTCGAACACATAAATTGACTATGTATACGGGAATCTGACTTGCAATACTAATGTACATTGTACAACCATTGGTAAATTGGTTATAAATACCTAAACACTAGTGTTTATAATCAATGGTACAACATAGAATATATTTTGTGTTGTTATAATAATTATTATACGGGTCGATAGACCTATTAATAAATTAAAATTTGATAATATTAAATATATGCTGTAGAGTTTAGTTGTTAGATTAATATTTAAATTTTAAAGCAACTTATCAGAATTATTCAATTATTCAATATTTTTTGTAATATTTAAAAATTATTCAATATTTAATTAGTTGCTTTAAAATTGAAATACGAATAAAAGTGTTCGAATTTCTCGACGGTGTTCTCTAACGTTTCCACAGGTAGATATCATACCAAACGTGGTTTTTGTAATATCGATTTTTTTATATTTTATTAATTTCTCTTTACAATATTACAATTATTTTTTTAAGTAAGATTTTGTGAGTCTATAAGTTATAAGACAAAATGTAAACCATGATCTAACATTCTAACCCTACAATAAATTTGCTTATTAATAATAAATCATTGAAGAAAAAAAATTTGAATTAAATTTTAAAAGTATATTATATGATTTGGAAAAATGACACAGTGGTATTTATTATTTACTAATTGTTTAGTAATACTAGGTATAATATAATATTAATACATAGAGTACAACAAAGTAGGTAATTTATTATGTACAATTATTGTGTAAGTACACTATACTTACAAAAAAAAAAGAGATGAATTAAATTTATAATCTATTTATTAAATTGATTTTTTTTTTAAATTTTATAAATTTATTTATTAAACCATAAAAAAAATATTTATTGCTACAAAAAAAAATTGATAAATAGGAGTTGCTGGTAGGTACTTATAAGTTATATGCTCATAAATTATATATTTTTCTGTTTTAAACTATTATTTTTTTCATGATGTTTAAATAATTTGTTTTAAACAAAACCATGTTTGATTAATTAGATGTTTAAAACATCATTCAAGTTTAAAGATATATAGCGTGTCATATTTGTAATTATATACTCACATATCATTATAACAAATAAACTAAAATGTAGAATAATAAATAACGGCCCGACTGTCATTCATATGAATCGGACATCCCCAATAAAACCATTGTCACCTATACCAAAAGGTACGACCACGAATTAAGAAATGGACATACGTACTTGCCACAGTAGAGCGTAGGGCGTGCGGCTTTCTTATATGCCACCAGAGAAAAGGAATGATCGAAAAATGTTTTTGCCACCGAAGAGAAATTTAGTTCGAGGATGCGCAAAAACCTTTGATAGAAACACTAGTCTGCCACTCTCTTTTCAGCATATCCATGTCAACATATCGTCCCTATTAAACCAGTGCATGACCACCAGCCGTCTCAGTAACAACCTCAAAATACCGAATCCTACGAGCGACAATCGTGATGAGCAATAATCAGTGTGTTCTTTATTTCGATTTGTGTATTTTGAAGTATTATACTTTGTGTCATCTAAAAGTTAAAACTCCTACAGCATAACTCAGAGTCAGGTAAGGCTTATAGTAAATTATAATATTTTGTATTGTTTGTGGCTAGTATACATTACAATATATGCATTAAGCGTAAAATTATATTGTACTGTGTATTTGGTCAAATTCACGAATACGCGATCTCGAGGGCCCTACCTGTAGGCTGTAGGAAGGTAATAGCGTGATTTTAATATCTGCATCTCCTGCAGCTCTTAGAAGTGTAGAGAATCCTACAGATACTTAACTTTAAAATCTAATTTTAATAAACTATCGACAGGAGTCGTTTTTACATATTTGATCTTATTTTTACGTTATTACATATTGTTAAGACAGTTTCCTCTGCGTATAACAGAGCCCATATTCATAATAAGTATATATATGGGATGTAGGTACAGCAGTCAGCTGTATCACCGATAAAATTATTTTTATTTTAGAACTAATGTGCCGACCGTTTCGGGTGATAGCTACGATGGCTTAGCCCGGCGCCGATAATGTCCGAGGCTCTGGCATCATGAATGAGGACGAGTGGAGGTTGTTCTGGAAACGGCTCATCGCGGTGGTCGCGGTTACCGCTCTGATGACGAGTTGCGTGTTCAACTTCGTCACGGCGCCGCTGATTCTGTGCCTGATGGACGGCGGGTGCGAGGAGGTGTCGGTCACCTCTTTGCGGGGAATGTACGCCCGGACGATAGCCGGGGCGTGTTTCGCGTCCACGTCCGCGTTGCTTTACAAGTGCAGTACGACGGTGCCGATCTACAAGCAGACGTTGGAGGCACACGACATGTACTCTCCGACGACGGTGGCCGAGCGCCGGGACCGCGCCCTGTTCTGCGCCCTGTACGTCGCTCTGTGCATGTCCGTCACGCTGCCCATCAACGCGCTGAGACTATCACTGCTGTACAACAACCGGTCGGACCCGATCGTGTTGGTGTTCTTCGTATTCATGTACCTGGAGAACGTGGTCATGTGCCTGGGCGAGACGTTCTTCGTGACGTGGTGCCGCGCGCTGAGCAACAAGTTTCTCGAGATCAACCGGGACCTGCAGCGGCTTGGCGAGGAGATGGCCGCCACCAACGATACGGCGAAGGGTAAATCGATAACCACCGCCTTGATCGCGACTACGGTTACCACCGCCACCGGGCGACGGGTTACCTACGGTGGGGATTTCTACGGCGGTTCTGGCGAGCAGTCGATTGCCAACGCCGTGGAGGTGATACGGATCCGGCACCAGCTGATCCGCGACGCCTTGTCCGTGCTGATCGACCTGTACGGCCTCCCGGTGGGCCTGTCGCTGCTCACTTTGGGCGTGATGACGCTGTTCGACATCTATTACCAGGTGTCCGACGTCATGGGAGCTGACTCGAGGCTGATGATTTTCATTTACATGTGGCTGTTGCAGTACACCATCAGGTTTTCCACAATTGTTATGACGGCGCACAACACAACTAAACAGGTAGGTAAGCCGCGTAACCAACCACGCGTCCTTTTCGCTGTTAAAACATACAACCTATTCATTATTTTATATTATACACCAAGGTGGAGTGATCCACACCTTGTTATGAACTATAATATTATACTACCATTGAGTACCTATATTATATCATAATACTATAATACTATCCATACTCAACAGTGGCGGATCCAGTGATTAATTTTAGGGAAGGACAAAAGTACCAAACAATTTAGGATTGTTTTCTAGGAACATATATAAATAAGGGGCTTACCTAACCCATGACCCCTCTCCCTTTCCGTGAGTACGTCTACGCGATGTATCAATTTTATTTGGTGAGTGACCACCTTTATCGAAGTATTTAAATTATCAAAAAAGTATTAAAATACTTACCTACAGGCTACAATATTATTCAAATATTTTACAATACTGAATTCATTATATCGGTATATTATAATAATGGCATCGATATTAAAACACTGATAAATCTTAAGAATTATTGCATCACTATATGTCCATTTCTGAATTCTAACATTCGAAACATTTGTGTACTGCAGTCTATTCTTCACGACTAGCTATATGAATTCTTTGTCAGTTTTAATAATAATATTGTTTTCGTTTACTTAAAAACTTTTCACTTATCAAACTTGAGAAGTAGATAAAGATATTAAATAGGTTATAAAATCTCTTTTTAGATTCTGAGCAGAGCGATGAATGTATTGATTTTACAATGATGTGTGTGTTTTTATTTGTATTTTTTTTTTATTTTTATGTCTGTCATCACCTTTTAGGACAGTAAAAATGCTTAGATTTTCTTCAACAGTACTTTTTCTGATAGGAAAGTAAATCTAGTTGGTACTTTAGGAAGTCAAAAGTTAAAATTTCCCAGTAGTTTTCAAAAGCGCCGTGAAAAACAAATGGAAAATTAAGGAAAAAACGGGAATTTTTACAGAAAAACAATTTTCGACAAAATCGATTTTAGTTTTTGGTATAACACTAAAAGAAATGACCGTAGATACATGACATTTTGACTGAATGTTTATATTAGTATTTTAGGTACGGTACATGATACAATTTTAAAAAGATTTTGATTTGTTTTGAACTATTTACGGACATATTCAGTTTCCAATTTGTTTAGGTTTTTTTTCTATGAATCTCAATAAAAATTTATTTTTTGGGTAGAATAACTTGAAAATTTAATACAAGGCTTCTAATATATTGTTATAATGACATTTGAAAAATATTAAAAATCCGTAATCACAATTTTTTTTTATAAGCATTTAAAGTTTAAATTTTAACAAAATACGTAAAAATCACAAAATATGGAAATTATTTTGAGTTGGAAATTCATAGAAAATTTTCTTTTTAAATCTAAGATTTAAACATGTAACGCAAGATTTTTGATAGGTTCATCTACCTTTATCACAAAAAAATGTCTTAAAGAAAGTCTAATGAAATTTTTATGAACGTTTAAAGTTTAAATTTTTCCAAGATTGGATATTCAGTTGATTTCTTATGTAACGATTTTCTAATTTGCTGTATTTCAAAAACGAATAACTGTAGATGAAATTTATATTATATGTTTATTTTATCATTTCCTATACTTGATAAAATTTTCTAAATATTTTGACTCATTTTGAGCTGTTTACATTTTTTTAGTTTTTTTTTCTATGAATGTCAATAAAAATTTATTTGTTGGGTAGAAAATCTTGAAAATTGAACACAAGGTTCCTGATATATGGTTACAAATGCAATTGAAAAATATTAAAAAAACATGGAAACAATTTTTTTTTATAAGCATTTAAAGTTCAATTTTCGATAACATTTACCAAATTTGAAATTTAAAAACAATTTTGGTAGTTAAAAATTTAAAAAATGTTCAAATTTTATAGCTAATGATTGAAAATTTAAAAAAAGGTTTCACATAAGTAGTTTATTATATAACCAAAAAATCTGAAAAATATAAACATACAGTTTTTTTTTAGTTATTTTATGATCAAATTTGGACTGACATGATCTTAGACTGACATGCCGTCTCTGCTCAGAATCGTTTTTCGTATACAATGATATTATATCATTGAATTCAAATTTAACACTATCCATTAAACAGTGACCTACTTGGAACCTAATGTACAGCAGAGTGACATCCAATTACCCGCCCTTTTTTTACGTTATGATTAAAAAAATATTTATATCTGTTATAGGCACTCAAATCAAAGATATTTGTAACGGATATAAACAATCGTTATTTAGATAGTAATACAAAAGAAGAGGTAAAAATTTTTCTTAAAATAATGATTTTCTTAAAAATGTAGTACCTAAATTACAAATTTAATTTATTATATTTATAGTTACAGATATTCCTTAATCAACTTTCCAATTGTTCGATTGAAATTACTGCTTACGGTTTCATTACTTTAAATACTCATCTGATATCTTCTGTAAGTTTTCCATGCATTGTACGAAAAGAAACATCTAAAGCCTCAATTAGAATTAGAGTTTTCATAGAGAATATACATTTTTTTAACTCTGAATGAAATCATCTTTTGATTAACATTTAAATTTTTTATTGTATTTAATAGGCGATTGTAGCTGGAACAACATACCTCGTAATATTATTACAGTTTGATTCAAATAACGATTAAATTAAAAAAAACAATACATTTACTGTGTAAAGGTGTTGTGTTTAAATTTGTAACAATATAATTTAATTAATAGTTTTAGTACTCTAATTTATAATACTGTATAAAGGTATAAATACAATATTTTTCATGTGTAATAAACTAAAAATACATTTAGTTTAATTTAATTTTTATGATTATAATATGTGACAAATTTGGACAAAACTGAAAAAACGGTTATATAAGTATTATATTAATTTTATAAAATGTAATGTTTTCTAACAATTCCATTGTATATTTGTATAACTGTATGGTTTAAAGCACATGTTAGACAGTTTAAATATTTATTATACGAATAATGAATAATTGCACTATTATAATATTATGGTAAGTTGTGATTTTATATTATGATTTGCGTGGCGCTCACCAGTCGTTAACTGTGGTATCTCCGAGATAATAATTATATACTATATAGACACAATATATATTATAGTTAGTATGTGGTGGCACTATATTTTGTATAAAAAAATTTTAAATTAAATAAAACCATGTGATAATATTTTAATTAATTTGTTGAATTTGTATAAATTAATTGTGAAATTAAAAATAATGTAGATCAATATTAAATAGGTATATTTATTATATAAATTACTAATTTATATAGGCATATAGCCACCGAAACATTCTATTTTGAGAAAATGATATATAATATATCATGACGATATTAATTTTGTTTCTATTATTTAATTATTTAATATACAATCTATCCAATCTATCTATCCAAGTTTCCAAGTATACTTTACCGTCAAAAATTATATTATTATTTTTTTTATTCTTTCGATTATTTGTGTTTTATTGTAATTATGATTCAGTAATATACTGATATTATATCAAATATCCCATCATTATCCATCAGAAATATCGCAGTGGCTAAATTAATAAAAATATTAGATGTGTGATTCAATTAATAATTGATTTTGTAATATATTATAGTACCTAGGTTATAGTAGGCACTAGGCCTAATAGTTACAAATAATAAACTTTTGATTTACTTTCCAAGACGTGAAAATATAATTTAACCCCAACAAGAGCAATCTGTCAGTTTATAGAACTTCAAAATAATCCTCAGGATTGGCAAATGACAGGGCTAATACTACAGAGTCATTATAAATTCTAATAATGTCCATTTGAATAATATTTTCCAACATTAAAAATCATTAAATATGTATATTATGCTTTGTTAGGTCCGTCTAGGAAAACACTTCAGCCTCTTTCTCTCGTTTCTTGGTTCATATTTTATTTTTATCTTTCTCTTAATTGATCGCACTGAAATAATGAAACAAAATATTTTATTTTATACATTTTATTAAAAACAAAGTTATAATAACTTACGCTGTTAATGATATGTGATTCATATTAATAATATCTTCCATGAGTTCCATACAAACAAAGGTGTGCAGGTTAATTAAAATAACTAACTCAAGTAAAGTAAAGTTAAGAGGACACAAGATCGAGTAAAAAGTATCTATAGTAGCATGCTACTAAAAGGTCGTAACACTAATTTTTTCAAACAGTGGTGTATGCTTTTCTGATATCTAATGCTATTGTGATTTGTAGTGTTGGTTGCGTCTAAACGCTGAGAAAATATCCGCGCGCGCAATGTAGATAATGCTTCTGAAGTTTAGTGATTTCTTCATACTTAGTTCTTTGGTAAAAAGTTTAGTTGATTCAAGAATTTGAAGCGTTTATTTAACATTTTTTTTAAGAGTTTGCTTAGCATGTAGATCTATAATCGTCGATGTAAAATTTACCTTCTACATTTGCATCGCGCTATTGATTTGCGTCCTACATCCCATGGGTCCATATTGTTGTATTGTATATTGTTGTATATTTGGACTATTTTGGAGAAGGGTTTTCAGCACTATTATAAGTAGTTTCTTTTCATATATATGATATGTAATTTGGTTAGTGTTAAGCTATGCAATTAGCTATTCAAATATTACTAAAATACTAGTTACTAAATGCTTATACGGTCTACATAGTACATTATTAATTAAGGTACCTACCTATTTATATTTATCATAATTTAAAAAAAAAACTGTTTAATAATATCTATAATCTATATTTACCGCAGATTTCCAATTGTGTCAATTTTCTTTTAACAACACAAATACGTTCCAATCAAATTTAAGATCTAAAATATATGTAATTTTTTTTAATTCTTATAATATTGTGTAACTTTCTTAGAACTGTAATGTATTTATATCAGTAACTATAAGTCCCTACTCAAACGTTACGTACCAACGCATTTTGTTATTTAAAACACACAAAGTGATGTATTATGCCCAATGCCTATTCGTGAATTTATAAGTTGTGTACACGTTTGGACATACAGCGAACAGTATATTGTATATATATATGTAAATGTAAATACTAAAAATGCATTATACATATTATATTATAATATAATGATGACGACTTCGCGGAAAAATCGAAAAGTGTCAAAAGTTGATTGGGAGTGGAAAAACGAACGCTCATTGGTTAGGTGAGATGGGTAGCTGTCAGTCACCTATGTCCTTTGGCGTGTGCGCGGTATATTATATGTATACCACTGCGGATAGACTTAAACATATAGAGCCTAGCTGACGCCTTTCGGAATCGACCGAATCATTTGCGCTGTGTCGGGTTTTTTCTCGCCAGACGATTATAATTAATAGGAACGTTGTATGTAGGTACCTACTGTAATATTATAAAGGTATAAGTAGCCTCCTCCGGTGCGGTGTTTCTTCAGAAAAACAAGAGGCGACGGTCGCCATTGAGACCGCAGCAGGCTGCTGCGCCGAAAGAGGATAATATTTCGGTACTTGTCCTTGAGGATTTTTTTCAACTGCTCTGCAGGAGAGAAAACCGATCCTGTAGCACGACGTGTACATGCTGTGACTATACAGTGTAAAAGAGATAGCATCATTTTTCAAAAATCCTCTTATTACGCGATAAGTCCGGCTGGGCGACATAATAGTATGTCGTTTTAATAATCATGAAGGGTCGCAACGCACCCTCAGGCCGGTGCACATCGATAGCGGGGATGGTTCTGCGGGACAATCCAGGGACGGTGATGTCAGTGGCGCTGCTGCTGTCGTGCCTGTACAACTACGCGTGGTCGCCGCACGTGATATGCTCTATGGGCGACTGCAGAAGCACGACGACCACGATCATCATGGCGATGTTCCCGCGGGCCGTGGCCGTCGGGTGCATGGTGTCCCGGGCGGCCGTGCTGTACAAGAACCTTGTCGGCGCGGTGGCCGTGTACGAGGGCAAGATCGCCGAGTACGAGGCGCACTATCCGGAAAACGCGGGCGGCGCGCGCTGCCGCCGGGCGTTCGTCGCCTTCGTCGTGGTCACGTGCGCCGCGATCATCATACCGGTGAACGCGTACCGGATCCACCTGCTGTACCGCGAGTACCGGAGCAGCGGCATCATCGTGTTCCACACGCTCATGTACGTGCAGAACGCGAGTACGTGCATCACCGAGTTGCAGTTCGTCGTCTACTGTTTCGGGCTGGGCCGCATGTTTGGCCGGATCAACGGCGACATGTCGGCGCTCAGGTCCGAGGCGATCGTCGTCAACCGGTATCCGCGGGTGTTGATGACGTGTCGTCCGCCAGGCGCCGCCGCCGCCGAACTCGACCGTCCGCCACTCGCGGACAGCGTCGAGCGGCTGAAGCTCAGACACCAGTTCATCAGCGACGCTGTCAGAGATCTGAACGCGCTGTACAGCTTCCAGCTGGGAGCGTCCCTGTCCGTCCTGTTCGCCATGGCGCTGTTCGACACGTACGGCTTCGTGTCTGACGTCGTCGAGACGGCCAAGGGCCACCTGTTCTTCTACGGATGGGTGTTGCAGTACGCGTTTCGGTTCAGCATGATCGTACTCTCGACGCATGTCACTACGAAACAGGTAAATATGGTGTATGTCAATATACGGAGACACAGAGTGATGCATCAATTTTGCTCACCCTTTTATCCTTTAACCAGTATTGGGTAAGTCACTTTACTTGTTATACTCAGAGATACGATTGTAATGAAATTACTTTTCTCCTCAAACATATGTACTTTTATTTACTTACATAAAGACTACATTTTAACATAATATAGGTCCTTACTTTTTTGATAAGATATAAAATGTTAAAATAAATTAACATAAATTAATATGTCCAAGAGATATCATGGATAATCATGGATTTTTAATTATTATCCTTAGACTTTAGTCCATAGTATCTATTAACTTAGGAACTAATCTTTTAAATTTCTTATCTTATAACCACATCAATGTTTTGAAAAAATCATCTATTTAACAATTGATAGTAAAAAATGATAGTTGTCATTTGAATAAAGAAATTCGTATCACCATAGGGCACCGCTTAAATGATATAGAAAAAAAAATGAAAATATATGATCTTTGTCTACCTACCATTCTTTAAAAAATTCCAAAAATCATAATTTCAATAAATGGAGGTGACCATACTTGGTAAATTACTCTTTGTAATATCGATATAATATATTTTTTCGTGAATGATTTATGATTTTAAAATATAAATATTTTAAAAATCATTTAAGTATAAAATATTTGTTTTCAACATTTTCATGTACCTACTATAAGTACTGGCGTACTCCATCATGTCATTTTCAATAAAATAAAATATATGTATCAAGTGTGAGGATATCCGTTTCGGTTGTTCAGACTCAAATAAATAATAACTTACAGGAAAAAAAAAACAAACTTTAAAATTACAAAATATTTTTTAGGCACTCAAATCGAACATTTTTATAACTGATATCAATACCCGTCTTACGGATAGCAATACGAAAGAAGAGGTAACGTTATTATTTATATTTATACATTTATTATATCAGTATTGTTACAGTAATAATATTATAAATGTTCCTATTGGTTTTAGTTACGATTGTTTTCGGATGAATTATCCGGCCGTTCGGTGGAGTTCACAACCTTTGATATGTTTATTATTAATACACGTCTCATAACTTCTGTGAGTTAAGCCCAGTTCGAATTTAAATAATTTAATTTCACATATTGTATTTTATCAGTCATCACTGATCTTTAGTTATCACCAGTAAAAACATACACGAAATGCATGCGATTGTTAAAGTGTATTTGTTTGTAGTTTTGAACACTTTCGTCAGACGCGTGCTTTTTGCCGTGGGGGGGGGATTAACCCAACAAAACACGGAGTTTAAGAAAAAAATGTATTTCTATTTTTGAAAAATGTATATTATACATTTCAATTATTGTTTTAAGTAATTAGTTTAATAACATTAAGTTTAATTCCTCCTAATAACAATAGTTTAAAAGTTTAAAGTACCCGTCTTTTGATTATAGGTATCTACTTCATAGTAATTTATTATTTATTTAAATTAGTGTTTTTTTTTAAATATAAGCATGTAACTGACATTTATCTTATATTGAATAATAATTGTTTTTTTTTTTTTCGTAGTATCGAGGACCAGAGGGGGGACAGCGTTAGCATTACTTCCCCTCTCAGCATTACTTCCCCTCAACATTACTTCCCCTCAAATGAATAATAATTGTCTATACTATGTTAATTGTGGTAATAAACGGCAATATTAAGTACCTAAATACTCCTGGGAAATCAATATTTGTAACGTGGTGGGGATCTGTAAACAAAATTATGATACGAACCCTTATTAAAATAAGAGATGATTATATCATAACTATCTAAGAGATCAATACAAATTATTTGAAGACTTTATATTTGTACAAAAAAATGTTCATAAAAATATTTCTTTTATTAAATTAAAAATATAGGCATTTTAATTTTAAAAATAAAACAGTAAATATGTAATAAAATTTGTTTAATATTATATGAATAGAAATATTATAAAATATTGTAATGTTCTAAATATATGCTATATAGGTACTATACAGTATATGTATGTACATAACTTCAGAAGTAAATATATTCTAACCTACCTATAGATTATAATAAACGCTAAAAAAAATCAAATTTACTTAAACTCTTTGTAGAAAATTACTGACTTATGATAAATCATTCTGTAATTTGAAACGACATTAGTAGGAATTGGTTGCATTGTGATACTATGGTGCAATTATTATAAAATATATTGTATGCATTTTTTTAATGTTAATCGGACGCAATTGTGTCCATTTCCATTCGCTTGAACAATATATTTTTTTCCATGGGTATCAATTTATACTTTTGAAACTTTCAGATAAATAAATGTACTACTTAGAATTACGATTTAACATGTTAGAAAACGCCAATAGATAAATGAAAATCT
This sequence comes from Nasonovia ribisnigri, assembly GCA_027563435.1. NCBI lineage: Eukaryota > Metazoa > Arthropoda > Insecta > Hemiptera > Aphididae > Nasonovia > Nasonovia ribisnigri. The sequence continues at coordinate 56,027 of JANEHU010005176.1, read as the reverse complement.
CGCGTAACTAACATTGGACACCCGTTCGACATATATATTTGTCGGATTTCCTTTATTATCACAATGACGACGTAACGTAATCCACATTCTTTATTTTGAATATCAATTCAGTATCTTAATTTGAATTTTCAAGACTTAGGAATATATAGGAATTACCATTACGTAAACGAGTAGTTGTGTATATCCAGACGAAAGTAAATCTACCTAAATTGGAATTGAATTCAATACATAAACACAAAATATATCCCTTCAAAATCGACATATATAAAACGAAGTCCTAAAGTAATTTAACTAAATAATGCCTGTGTCTTCTATCTCAATTTCAGCAATGATTCTAATTTATTATGTTTTTTTTTCATTAACCAGGCCATCGTCACGGGTACAACTTATCTCATTATATTGTTCCAGTTTCAATAAATTACGGATCAAAGCAATTATCTTTGTATGTCATCTATAATAAATAGTTATTTAAAAAAATATTAAAGTATAATTTATGTGTATTTTAAAAATAAAAAGGTGGATAAGTGGGTGTCGGTAAATACTATGTATTAATTTTAGAATCTGAGCGGAGCGATGAATGTATTGATCTTACAATAAATTTTTTTTTTTGTGTGTCTGTCGTCACCGTTTGGGACAGTAAAAATACTTCAATTTTCTTTGACAGTATCTTATTGTTCAATGGGAAAGTGTATCTAGTTGGTGCATTCGGGAAAAACAAAATAAAAATTAAGGAAAAACGAGAGTTTTTACGCAAAATCGGTTTTTGACAAAATCACGATAAAATTTTCAAAATTTTTAAAATATTTTGATTTGTTTTGAACTGTTTACGGAAATTTTAAGTTTCAATTTTTTTTAGCTTTTTTTTAAGAATTTCTATAAAATTGTACTCGTTGGGTGAAAAAGTTTGAAAATGTAATACAAGGCTCCTTATATATTGTTACAATGACATTTGAAAAATATTAAAAATCCATATTTTTTTTATAAATATTAGAAATCCGAATGTTTATCCAATTAAAAATGTACACATTAATAATATTAGTAGTTAAATATTTATAAAATGTTCAACTTTTATACCTAAGGATTGAAAAATGTACAAGGTTCCACGTAAATAGGTTATTCTGTAACCAAATATCTAAAAAATATAAAGCACAGTTATTTTTTATAGTTATTTTATGTTCAAATTTGGACAAAATTAGATATTTAAACATAGAAAAACGATTTTAGTTTTGTGTTATATTTTAAAATATTATTCGTTGGTGCTTTAAAGTTATAAAGGATAATAATAATAACTTAACCGGCTATCGTATTAATTGGATTAATATAAATATAATATAAAATATCCTAGGTAGGCTGACAAACCTCTCCGCTCAGAATCATTGTTAATTTACAATGATATTTTATTATCATTGAATTCAAATTTTACACCATCTGTCCATCCATTACAGTGACCCAATTGTAACCTAATGTACAGCAGAGCGACACCCACTTGACCACATTTTTTAGTTTCTATTTCCATGGATATTTTATATTTTATATTTATGTAATATTACTATGAATTTATTTTTATATTAATAGAACTAATTGTTGTAAAAAAAAAACATAGCATTTTATAATTATATTATACATATTATACTATATTATTGCCAATGCCTATTAATTATTTATTTATATCACAACACGGGATGTAGGCCAATCACACGAATATATTTATGTATTTATAATAATATAAGTATACATAAATACATAACTACTGCCTTTACAAAAACTTTAATGGATCCTTCAAATCCATGCCAAGAGGTAAATGTATAATTTACAGTTTGTAAACTTAACTCTCAAAAAAATAGCAAAGATAAAGGAGAAAAAAAATTCAAAACTTTTGGAGGTATAAACAATAATGTTAGGTATATAACAATTAACTCACAAGTTATTGTATGTGCAAAGTAAAGAAAAACAATAAAGAATATTATAATAAATAGGTAAATAAAAATATTATATTATTCGTTGTTTATAATAACAATGAAATTAGCTGATGTTCAACTATAATGTAAAATATATACTATCTGTATTCTATAATCGTAATGTAGATTATAGACTACAGTGTGCGCCTAGTCACTAAAAAAATAATAATAGAAAATAGTAATAACAAAATAAAATATAAGTAATATATTTTTATTTGAATGAAATATTTTTTAAACTTTAAAAAGGTTAATCACATAATTGATCAATCATATTTTTACGAAAATAACCAAAAATTTAAAATTCATATCCATGTAATAATATCTAGTGTGTCTACAGCAGCTGTCTAGACGTCTAGTGCATACCTACCTACTAGTAATATACTCATATTGAAATAACTACAATGCTAAACATATACAAATAAAATTAATATAATAATATTTAGGTAATACATATTATGTAGGTACCTACCCACATACTTAACTAGGTAGGTACTTACGAATTACGGTATATCATATAATTCACCTCATATTATATTCGTACCTTTATTATACTTTATTGATTTTACAGTTTTAAAACATTACCTTATTTAAGGGTCAAAGGACCTAATGTCAGTAATTTTAGTAGGTACTTAAGGAACAGCGGCAACGAAATATTCGGTTAGTACCTAGACAACAATTATGTTTACGTGGAAATAACAAAAGCTACATCGTAAAATGTTTAGTGTTTAAAATGAAATACAGACAGCTGTCAATCAAATGTAAGCCATCCCTTGGATTTAACTAATTTATTTAGAGTCAACATTTATTATTATTACGTATTACCATTATAATATCATAAACGTTTTTTTTTTTTTGTACGAATACATATTTTTTGAGGTGTATTATAACTATTTTATATATTTTAATCCAAATTACATGACAATCATGGAATAATAAAATGATTTATAGTACCTTAAATTTACGTTTACTAACCTAACCTAACCGGGGGGGGGGGTCCATGTTAACCCTGCGGACAGTACCCTGCTAATTGTTATACATTGCTACCTAAATCAAATAGGTACATAGTGGTACCTACTACGTGATTTAAGCATCGCGAGTTTTGGTTTTTTACAATATCAAAAATTTATGAGGAACCATATATTATATTAAGCTTTTTAACTCAATGAAAAAATTTTACTGACATATTTTTAAAATAAAACCTATAAAATTTTAAATTTCAAGTTGAGTCAAAATATTTTGAAAATTGTATCATGTATATAAAATTATAAAATAAACATTTGGTAAAAATGTCAAGTATCTACGGTTATGTTTTTGAATTACAACAAAATAAGAAATTCGTACATTGAGAAGTCATTAATTTACAAATGAATATCAAATGTCGTCAAAATTCAAACATACATAAAAATTGAATGTGACTTTCTGTAAATTTTTTTAATTGTTGAAGGTAGAAAAATCTAAGAGTGCTCTAGCATATTATCAAGTATTAGCAATGAAAAGAAAACTTTTATGAATTTCAAATTGAAAAATAGTTTACAAATTTCACAATATTTTGATAAATGACGTTAAAATTCTAACTTTCAGAAACTCACATAGGTCCAAAAATAATGTGGATTTACATTGAATTTTTTTGTTGTTTTAATTACACCATGATTACAGCTTGTGAGGAACCTAGTACATATCTAATTTACAAGTTTTTTGATCGGACGAACAATTATTTGTCGATAATAATTGTAAAAAAAAATCAAAAATGTTATTGTTATAAATAGCTCAAAAAGAGTTTTTGATTTACACCAAAAAAACCAAATCGGTTTTGCTTAAAAATTCCTATTTTTTCCTAATTTCTCTTTTGGTTTTCCGGATGCTTAAAAAGTTTTTCTTTTCGGGACGGACACAGCCTCTTATATTATGATAAAAGAGGGAAATACTTTAAATATTAAAAAAAATAATGTATTTTTAACTTGTATAGTTCATGCTTTACATCGTGTAGCTAAAACTTACAGATCTTAATTTCCCGATATTGATTTATTCCATGGTTAAATTAAAATCATCGAAAACAACACGTGGCGGAAATAGCATAGGTATTAGGTATATGATATAAGACGTAACTAAAAACAAGATAGGGGATATGGTAAATGGTTTTACAATAGCGTTAAGTAGTAAATTATTACTGCTTATTGCTTATACCTATATATACTATGAATAAAATTAGAAACGTAGTAGATAATATCTAGGTTGGATTAAATCCAATCGGAATCCAACGGAAAACACATTTTTCCTAGTCCTAATATAAAATCTTCTTTATCGTATATATTGTTGTGTCTAAATAAAGTTTTTTGGCTGATTCAATATTAACGCTAGACAACACAAAGACTCCTTTAAGTGGAGTTTTTAAAGTTCTAAATTATTATTAAAAAGTAGTTTTAAACAAATATTCAAGAATACCTATAGACCGATCTCAGTGGCGTATTTAGTGGTGGGGCAAGGGGGATAGGACATTTTTGTGGGAGTTGTTTTCCAAAAACAGATTTATTATGATTTAGGCAACAAAACGTTCTATTAATATCTTAATATAAAGCTATTCTTAATAGGAAATATGCCTATTATTCTGTACAATCAATCTCCACATCTGATAATACGTATGGAATGTCATAAGTTATCTTCAGCTACATATATGTATAACAATACAACATTTCTTGTAAGTTTGATAATGTACTTTAAAAAAACTTAAATTTATCAGAAATAGGTAGTATATATTTATAAAAAGAATAATTATTTTGAGATAAGACCTCATTGTATTAATAAATTATTAACCAACTATTTAATATTTATAATGACATAGTTAGGTACTTTTCAAACAATAAATAATTTCTGATGACAATAATATTATAATTATTTTGTTTGATACATAATATTATTAGATTCTGAGTGGAGTGATGAAGGCAATGATTTTACAATAATGATTAATGTGTGATGATTTTTTTTGTGTGTGTCTATATTATATACACAATAAGTAGTTGAAATGAAATAATGCTTCGACTTTTAACTTAAGTAACTTTATTGTAGTAAGAAAGTAAATCTAATTTGTACTTTAAAAAAGTCAAAAACAAAATAATTCCAGTAGTTTTCAAAAGGAAAACAAAACAAAATTGAGGAAAAACAAAAATTTTACGCAAGATACAAGTTTTTGAGAAAAATGATTCGATTGTTTGGTGTAACTAAAAAAAAAAAATATAGATACCTACATAACATTTTTTTAAATTAAAAATTATTATCATTGAACGATTTGGTAATTTTCTGTAAATATTTATGTTGATTTCAACCATGATTAACGTATTCCATTATGCAGCTTCAATTTATTTTTCAATAAATATTAATTTTTAATATGACTGAATTTTTATATTTATAAACAGATAAAAAATAAATTAATACATTTTACAGTTTGATTTGATTATTTTGTTATCACGGGCACTCGATAGATTTTTAAACTGCATTATACTATATGTGATAATATACGTGTGTTGTGGGTTTTTTATGGATGAGAAAAATCGCTACTATAAAAATACCGTGGGGAGGAGAGAACATTAAAAAAAATGGGTACCCACAGCAGTAAAATCCTAAATACATGCACCACTGACTAGACTAAAAGAGTATTAATTACATGAGATATATTCTTTGTGCTATTAAAATGAGGATACAATGGAGCTTGATATTTTGTCTAGTGACATCACTTATTACAGCCTTGAAGTATGTAGGTAATATAAAGTATGTCACCTACCGATGACACCTTTTGATGTGATATTCTCATTTTGTATGTTTGTATAGGTATGGAAGTCAGTCATAAGAATAAATTGTCATAGTTTATTTCTTGAAAAATTAAAACAGTTTACCTATTCTTGCTTTACTTTAGAATGATTGATATTTTTAAATATTTCTTTCAAATTTTTATTAATATAATATAATATTTTAATTAAATATTGTATAACGTATTAGACAATAATTGTTATTTGTTATAATTTACTTTTTATATTTTAATTACATATTATACATAATATTACATACATATTTGAGTTTTTTTTTTTCATAATATTCGTCCCAACAATTAGGTGATTCTGGTTTCTGAATAAAATGGCAGTTGTCACAATGTCAAGACTATGTTGAAGAAATTAAAATCAACTAAAAGTGAGTTATTTTACTTATCATTTGTTGATTATTGTTCTGTAAATATTTAACTTTAAATAAATGAATTATGAATAAGGTTTTTGATTATTTATAAATTCCTCTTCTCAGTAAAAAGTGCAGGCTTGGATACAAGGGGGTGTGGGGTACGTGGACTGATGGGAATTGGGAATATTTGTTACAGCTACAATAACGTAGTAAGTACACAAAAACATTTTATAATAACGTCATAATATTAACGTTATGCTTAAAAAAAAAAAAACAATTTTAAATTTAAATGTAAACGTATAATATAATAAAAACAGAAAATGAAAATGAAAATGAAAAATCCATCTAAAACTAAAAAATAAGATAACCAAAAAATAAAACATTAAAAATACCAAAACAAATAGAATGAACGTAATTGCTTAATAATAAAAAATATTACTATAAAATATTCTATACAATAAATCATAAATATAGAAGCTTATATATTATGTACGATATGAGGAATATTTTATTTAATAAATAATAGAACTAGGTACCGGCAGATAAAATATACAAAACGTAATTTTAGTATTTATATCATCAATTATATATTTATATGTATACCTACTATGCATAATAAATAAACCTAGGAACTATTCCTGGTCTGTTCAAACTTTTCTCCTCCTGCCAACACCACAAGAAAATATGTGACCTCCATGGCTGCATCAATTGTCTCAGGATAGGATAGACCCGCCTCACCCCCTTCCGTTTATTGAAGAAATAAGACTACACTATTTGTGTATAATTCGGGGTCTCCCTTACAGTTAAACATATTCTAATTGAATGCAGAATTTACGATAGTGAGAAAAACAATGCCAACTATCAGATCATCTATCCAAAATACTCAACCTCGGGACTCAACAACGTCTCCTAGGTCATCCAGTTTCTATCAGAAACTTGCCTTATAACAAATTGTAATGCGTTCCTGCTTAGAATAACAACCCCTATTATTTACTATACTTAATATTTTAATTTAATGTTTGTTATTATTTGTTATTCCTGAAAATGTAATTGTGTTTATCATTAGTTAAGTATTTATGACTTATGATTTATGTAATGTATAAATACAGTCTAATTCGCTTATAACGATCTTCTAGGGACCTAGGGAATCTGATCGTTATAACCGAACTTCGTTATATCCGGATCATCAAAAAAAAATAATTTTTTTGAAAGTTTGATTTATTAAACACATTTTTTACTGTTTAAGTTTATTTAAGATTACATATTTTAACATTCAAGGTATTAATATAAATTTTTAAAAAATGTACAGATTATAATACAAATTATACATATAGTAGGTAGATTTGTTTGAAAAATAATGTATAATACCTAGTAGTTTGTTTATAATTAGAATAATATTTTTTAACAAAATTAAAAATATTATTTAATGCCATTGATACTTCTGGCGTATTTATGTCATTGTTTACCGAAATAAAAGTACGCATCTGATCAATATAAAAATACATTATAAATTTCCAAAATAGATGGTACTTTGAATATGATTTCTTCGCTGATCTGTTACAGATAAGATTAAGAATTATAGATTTGGACGAAATCAAATTTACCACACAATGTGCATACATATTATTAATTGCTATAGGTGATTATAAAAACCAAATTTCGTTTTAAAATAACATCGCTATATCCGAATTATCGTTATAACCGATATCGTTATATACGAATAAAAGTACTACACATAACATACAAAACCAACCAAATACATTGCTTGGAATCGTTTTACCCGGAATATCGTTATATACGGCATCGTTATACGCGAATTTGACTGTATATCTAAAATGTAATGTTCCGTCCAATGGCCACAGATGACGCAAATATAGTTTGCTTGGTAGAAAAAATTGCAATCATTAGAAAATTCAGAGTTGAAAAAAATACATGGATTTATGGATGAACATTTAATGTTTATGATGTGTAGTTAAAATTTAAATTTTAGAAAACAGTGACTATTTTTAATATTATTATTGAAGGAAAGGTTAAACAATACTTACAAAAAATATTGTTACGGGGAATATATTATTACGTAGATCAACTGAAAACTATAATAAGGTTATAACTTATAACATAATATTATCTTAATGACATTGAACGAAAAAATAAAGTAATATAACAAATATCCACAAAATGTTAAACAAACACAGTGACGTCTTTCAGTTTTTGTCAGACTAGGGCAACCTCTCAATGATTTTCCGACCCAACATACTTCTCGTGATTATTAAATATTACTATTAAACCGACTTAAGGTTAATATAAATATTAGACAAAGGCAAATGCCCCCCCTCCAAAAAAAAAAAGAAAAATTACGCCACTGAACAAACATCGCTGTTTATAGGCATTGTGTGAAAATATGATTGGTGATACCAATACCTATAATTGTAGGTAGGTAGTTTGCCGATCCATGTGTTTTTAATTTTTATGTTTAATTTTCACAATTTTCAATCTTAATAATAATATAATCTTTATAGTTATTATATAAGAGGATAAAAAAGCAACTTCATGCAATAGTAAATAAAATAGGTACGTCACGTCGTTTTAATTTTAAAAAATATTTATAACTGTGCAAGTATATATTATATGGCTATTTTGCTCACCAAGTAACCAAATTGAATTTATTAAACAAACACTAACAAGATTGATAACAATATCGTATTGTTTAATATCTTAAACTGCGTTGATAAAATATTAAACAAATATGGACGGTTTGCCTTTTATACCGGGATTTCGTTTTAATGACATAACAGTAAGTAACCATATCATAATATAATAATATTGAGTATATTATAGGTAGGTATACCTATGCTTTGCAAACACATAATATTTGATGTGAATACTATATGTGAAAACTAATATTTTTCCATATTTGATTATGTTTGATGCAGAAACAACATTTCAATTTGAGTGCTCAATTCCGTTGGAAAAACGGGTATTCCATTCCCAAAGATAAATCAACAGGTATAGGAAATAGTGTACTAGACGTTGACACCGTCTTGTATGGTGAAAAATTTGACATCACTGGGTACGTATAATCGGTAGGTACTTAAATACACTATTGTAGGTACCTAAAGTCTTGCGTATAATAATTGCATACCATTATATGTGCACGTGAGCATAAAAATTAACAGTTTATTAATGTGCCTGTAGCCGTTGTGAATTATTTGAGTAAAAGTATTCGAATATTTTTTTAAATACTTTTATCATTAAGTATTTTCAATAGTAATTTAAATACTTTTGATTTTTTTTCGAACACTTTATTTTTATTCAAAAAATTTGGTAGGAAAAATATTTTTGCCTAATTACGATTTTTGAAAATTGGTTTTGTTCCGACGTCAAATACGTGAGTGGAAAAACCATGATTAATTACCAAAAAAAGAACCAATATGAAACGAACATGAAAACACAATCATTAATTCATAACAAGCATCTATTTAATAAACAAAGTATTTTAAAAGTATTTGAGTAGTACTAGTAGTAGGTAAGTACATATATCTTAAATACTTGAAAAAAAGTGTATTTGAGTATTTGATAGGTACTTAAATATTTTTAAAAGTATTCTTTACAACACTGCCTACAGGTTGCATTCTCCAAGCAGGTTATTAATGGTTAATAGTTTTTAATTTTTATAACCACGGGTTGAACCCTTGTTAAAACCTTGTCGAAAAATACTAATAAAAACCGAACAGTAACGTACTTGTAAATATAATTACATGAAGCAACGATAATTCCATAATGAACTATATATTATACGACCTACCTTTTATACATCTTATATAGTTATATATTATCATGTATAATAAATTAGTTGATATAATATAATATGACACTATAAAAATCGTAAGATGGCTATACTACTTTACTAAGATTTTACGAATATTATTGGATCGCAAATTATATTAATCAAATACAATCAATAAATAATAAATTCCAAATAATGATCGTATCAAAAAACACCAATAACCTATTCTATTCTACGAAGAACCTAAATAATGTTTAAGTCATTTCTAAACGACTCGAACTGGATTAAGTTAAACCAAACTATTCAAACTTATCTAAATTATATCGATTTCAACTGAATTATTAAAAATATTATGTTGATAAAACAATGAAAACAAATATGAAAATAATATTGTATCAAATATTCATCTTAGAGTAAATATTATTCATTTTATTTTTTCGCTCTTTGATAATTAGAATTGGTTGGTTCTATTTTCAAGCTGATCTAGGACTAACTATTAAAGAAAGTGACAAATCTCCAGTGAAAACAATAATGATGTTATTGGAAAACCATTTATATCATGTTAATTAAAAATTATTTTAGAATACATTTTTTTATAGTCGTTAGAACACTTCAATTTATCGATTTTAATAAAATGATGATACTTTAAAAAAATTTAATTTTACCATTTAAATGGTACAATTACCTACACTTTGCTATAAGTTCATACTAAAACTTCAAAATAGGCAACAAAAAAATTCATATTCGACTTCCTGTTCCCGAAACAAATTTGTAACTTACTAGAACTTTTCAAAACAAATTATCAAATGCTGTTAGTCACGAGCCCTGGCTTTAACGTTAGTTGATTACTGTAGTATATTTTAAAAGTGAATTTCATAAGCTATTCAGACGTATTATTGAGTAAAAACCAGTAAAGCATTTATAATTTAAAACTTTAACTTAGTAAAATAAATAACAATATATTATGTAAGTACATTGGAAAGTTTTCATTGTTAGGAAAAACGAAACATGTGTTTTGTTCCATTTGATAGCAGTGCTGTGATATCAGCACCTACTATATGTATGATAAAACTAATAACTAAAGATCAAGTTTAATTAAAATAAGACAGACAGTGTTAAGTAATTCATAGAATAATTGACTAGGTATTTCATATTGGATACATATTCCACATTCGTCACTTCTTCTCTTACTCAAATTAGCAAAAAAATCGGAGCTAATTCCACAAAAACTGAATTTTAGTTGGAATAAACATACTAAAACTTCTGACACCTACCCCTTGTCATAGCCCTCCATCCATCTTTAAAGAGACGTGCAATTCTTTCACTAGTTTTACTCATAACATATCAACTGTTAAAATTAAAATAAAAACTCAATGACCAAAATCAAAGATCATACTATTTTCTGTAGAAAACCAATTTAAAAAATAATCATATGTTGCGGTAGGTATTATGTTTTAAAAAAATAAAAGATTTTTTATTAATTTTTTTTATTATTCTTTTTGAACATAACGCGTTCATACATCTTATGAAAAAAGTTACCATCTGATAATTTTACATTCGTCATAATATCACGTTATATTATACAAGTGAAAACATTATATCATGATATCTCATAAAATAATATCAACGGTTTTAGTCATTATAAGTTATGCATGTGAAATAGTTATGTTATATGTGTTATATAGCCATATAGGTACCTAAAGGGTTGAATTATGAACTAAATATTAGTCACGAATCAAATGTATCTATTACATGTTATTAAATCAAATTTTAAATATTTATCGTACCTAGTGTTGGTTTGTAGATCCTGAAACAAAAATAATTTATATACTTAATATTTTTATATTTTCATGATTTTATTCTGTGGTATCTTTAAATAGATATTTGTCCTCAAAATTGTCCTAGCGCCCGTCATCTTAATTGCAATAACTATGGTTTCTGATTCAAACGTGACACCCTTGGCAGTGTTTGCATATCACCGATTATAGCAATACCGCTTTCCGACAACTGCGCAGGCACAACCTATAAGTTTTAAAAGGGTATCCGGTGCTTGTGATTTTTTTTTTTTGAAAACTGACTTAATTTACTATTGTACTCTTTACAGCCACAATTCTGTGCATTAAAGTTGTGGAGTAGAAATACCACAACTGTAGGTACCTGTATATATATATATTCTGTATAAATTATGTTTTTTTTCTGAATTTAAAGTTGGAGAAAATCAAGCTAATACTGGACTTTCTTTTTGCTGATAGCTACGATTTTTCGAAAAACATCGTATTCATCCAACGATTTTATGTGTACCTCCTGGTGCTTTGTATAGTTTTTAACAGGCACTCTTCTCCAATACGTACAATGTAATCATGTGACGAAGATTCAGTACTAAACAACCAAAATGAATCGTGTAATTCTGGGTACTTTTGAACGGTTTTTAAATGTTTTAGTTTTCCCCACTGAAATATAGAAAACGTTGTGTCACATCCACCAATTGCACGAATAAACATAAAATAAGTAATTTAATTTTTGAATCTAGCAGATTTAAACTAGAGTATGATTTTGTTTCCGTTTTTCCTCTACCAGGTTTTTCAAATATCATTTTACTTCTCGGAGAACATAATGTCAACAAATGGACTGTATCAAAAGTATTATCATATTTGTGAGATTTTGCTCTTCTATTTTTACCATAAACTTAAAACAAAAAAATAAATAAATTCTTTGGTATATCTTCTTTCATGTCATCCTTAAACTGATTCGGCGGAGGAAACGAATGGGTGTCAAAACAAAGTACCTTATTTCCTCTCGTATATATTAGCAACTAGCAGCTGCTTCAGCTATTCTTACAAACCGTTATTCTTCTTCGTTTTCTTTTTTTGATTATACCATGCATTTGATAATAATTTAAATCCCGTACCTACATCCCACGATTGGTTGTAATAATTATATCGTTACCTATCGTACTTAATTATCAATTTATAATATTTTCATCACAGTTCCATTAATTTATTCATGCAATAAATTTAGACAAAGTTGACATTCATTTTCAATTTCTAAAAATCCCATTGGAAAACGCGTTTGTCAAATCTTCATATTGCGGTTCATATTCCTATTTTCTTGTTTATAATAATTTTAGTTTGCAAAATGTTCATTCCCCACCCTTTATGTTACTATGATATTTTGACTCTTCAAATACCAAACATATTACACTATTCAACCTTTTGAGCACCTCTTTATCCCATTCATAATTTCTCTTGTTTACCACGTCAATAATTGACTGTTTGAAGTGAAGGGTAGATATACTTGTATTATAGGTAAATATAGTATCTTCACGTTTCTTACTCAATTACTTTTCTAATTCTTTTCAACATTCGTTTTCGCAAAATAAACAATTTTTTTTAAATTTAGTTATATCATTTGAATGTAGCTTATCTTTGACAGGTGCATTATTACTCGTACTTTTTTGTCCAATGTCTAATAATATATTTTTTATGGTGTCTGGTCTCGGGTAGGTCTTTCGGCAATCTTTATGAGCAAGTACACTCTCTGAATTAACTAATGACTTCCATTCATTATTAAATCGCACTTTACCCGATTTTAAAAGATTTTCTATGGCTTTAGCATTCATAAAAACACATTCACTTTCAACACTTAACTAATTATCAAATATAAAACATAAGTTAGCCAATTTTATAAAAATTTAATGACCCGAAATCGTTGAATTAAAAAATAATATATACGGCATACGCGTATGATTTCGAACCTGTTCAGTGGGGCCCATTATCTTTTCGAAGAAATAAAAAAACAATACAATATAATACAATGATTATAATATGTACAATGTACGTTATATAGACTTTAATGTATCAGTAACAGCCACTAAAGTACAATGTACACTATAACTATTGACTATACACCGATGATAAACTGTAGGCGATCTGAAGTCCCAAAATAAAGCGTATAGAATTACGTGTAGCTTTATGTAAACAACTACACGATTTGCGTCCGTACTTTAAAGAAGACAATACTTTTAGTTTAATATCAATATTTCTTACACTGCTATAATATACACATTATATAATCCAATAATATTATTCGCGGTAATTATACAATTATTTCATATAATATATAACTTATGATAGACACGCACAAAGAGCAGGTGACTTTTAGTATGTTTATTCGTGAGGTATAATCTACTTGTTTAAGTACCAAAATTCAGAAAGCTGAATCAGAGAATTATGTCCAAACTTTGTCGATTTGTTCGTCTAATTTGACTGGACTATCAAGTAGGTTTTTGATTCGGTTAAAAACTGAACAGTTCGTAACATCACCAATAATTAACAATTTTATTTCATACATTTATTTGTTGAATTTTTCACTATATAGTTACGATCCAACATTGACATATGGAAAAGCCAAAGACGATCCGAAACCAATTGTTCTACCAAATTTCGTAAAGTTTGATAGAAAATGTCTTTCCTTCATTGGATACACCAAAGATACCGTAGATAATTCACCACTAGTGACGTTTCGAGTGCGCAAAGTTAAAATTACATACTTCTTGGTTGATGACACCATTAGCATCATGGAATCCACTGTTAAGGTTAATTTTTTTTTTTACTATAATTCCTAAAATATAAGTTCCTCAAATTCTATATTCTAATAATGAATAGCTAACAAAATTATATTTTATAACGCACTGTATAGCCGCTACACACTATGTAAACTTATTATATTATTTGGACATGGTAAGAAGGGACATGGTAAGAGATTGCACGTGGCGTCCTCAGCATCACGATATACGACTCCATACCAGGATAAAATATCGCAAACTAATCTTACCAACGCCGGTGCTAGAATGTCTGGCATTCAAACTCGAAAGATCCTTTTAGGGCCACCTCCGCCAGCAATTAATGTGACAACACAAAATATCGAAAGCTTTACTGTGACTAAAGGTGAGCTTCTTGCTTCACTTTGTTAGTCACAGAGGCACGAGGTATTATGTGTCCAAGAAACGCACCGGAATGAGGCCAGCGTTAAGCCATAAATACCGGAACTGATTCTAGTCATTGGATTACCATATTCACAATGTGGAAGTGCAATATATACTGAACCAGAACTGGTGGTCGAAAGCGCATCCTATAGTCATATCAGTCCAATCGAGATACTAACTATTGTGGTACAAAATCATACAATTACTTACTTCGATAACAAACGATTACAAACCACTTAACATCACGTTAAAAACCGGATAACTTCGATAACTTTGGTACAAAGTTTTAGGCGATTTCATCAGGCATAGTGTAATATCGAATACCAGGAAACATATCAAAATGGATAAAACGATGAATCATGGTTTGAGACTGAAGGTCTGTCTTAAGGTCAAGATCCAAAACTTCCCCCATCCTTCAATAGTGGTCGGTGGAAGAAATGTTACAACCCAGACCTAACCTTCGTAAGCGATAAAATAGCCTCTCAAGCCATAAATAATGTATGCAACTCAATACCTAATACCCAACACCGAAGCTTGATATTAAGTGTCACAGAATTCGTGAGATCCCAAACTGTACCATTTAAAAGACGATTTCATTTTAGGAAAGCTATGTGGAAAGACTTCAGGAAAATTTTAGATAATAAAATACGCAACTTAGATCCAAAGCCAGAAAATTATAAGAAATTCGTAGAAAAGTCAAGAAGCCTCAAGATTACATAATATTCCACGGGGTTGTAGAGAAAACAGGATGAATGACGGAAGAAACTTGTGAAATAAATAAGAAATAAAATAAAATAAAATCATTTACTATAGACCCATTTAGCGAAGAAACAATAACGCTAGGAGAAACCCTGATTAACCACCTGTATAAAGATAGAAACGACAAGTGGCATGAAGTCATTGAGAATACAGACATGACCAAAAATAGTATAAAAGCATGGAAACTCATCAAGAGGCTAAAAGGGGACCCGGTTACACACACCAACGATGAAATCGCAACAGCTAATCAAGTAGCCACTCGGCTATTCTTAAACTGTAACCCAGGGACAAAAATCAAAAGAGGAAAACTCATTAGAAATTTGAGACACTGAGCAAAATAATTTCTAGCTTAACTGTACTCATGATGAACTAAATGAGAGCCTAAAAGAGATGAAAAACGGAAAGCACCCGGGAAGGATGAAATAATGACAGAACAAATAAAAGAATTCTGCATAAAATCCAAACAATGGTTTAACTTTTATAAACTCATGCTGTGACAAGGCCTTAGTACCCAAAATGTGGAGAAAGGAAAAAGTCGGCGCATACTAGTTGCCTCCCAAAATATACGAATTGCCTCCCGTCCTTATCGTAAATAAAAAGGTTAATTTACACTATAGTTGCCTCCGATGATCAGGTAGTTCATAATTATATACGAGTTGCCTCCCAAAAATGTTCACACTAATTGCCTCCCATATAAAATTAAGTAGTGGTTCATAAACTTCACCAAAAAGTTCCACATAAATAGATAATATCGAATAATGTTATAATAGTTTTTGGTAATGTTTATTCGTTATTAAAAATATCAGACTTGGTTAAAAACAATAATAATTTTTTTTTATGTACCTATAATACATCGGTAGTTGTGATAGTATCTATTTTATGGTGTCTTAATTCTGCATGTAATAACTTTGAAGGCCTTTCACATTATAATGTTTCAGTGACTGCTTTTCTTTTTAAAGAGTTACTAATTTCTTGCCTATTAAGTACTTGTTCAGTTAATGCTACATGATTATTATGGATTAACTTACTTTCATTGAATAATACTTTGTCATTTTCATCTACTTTTAAAAAAGCCTTACATATTTTTGTTGTACAATTCCACCGTTCTTTGTTGAAGGCCAACTTTTTTTGAAAACTAAATTTAAAACTTTTAATTATTTTAACACGTTTGCCCTTTTCACTGAGTATATTTCGCACTTTACATTGATCCATTCTAAAAATGTTTGGAAAAATAATATCGTACAACGAGAACGAGTGTTGGAAATCAACTGTAAACGTTCTGGTATAAGGTCTGGTTTGCATTATATCTTATCATTACACAAAAGAGTATGTTATTATCTTAATGGTTAATCGTATAGCTAATATAATCGTATCAAATATCAATACGAAAGTAATATCGTATAACAAAAGTCATAAATTACTACTTTGAAATTACAAACTTATTTTGATACATGATGTTTGAAAATGTTTGGAACCACTTTTATATTTATTACCTGACTAATGGGAGGCAACTAGTACTAGACCCTTTTCGCTTATGATAAAATTTACGGTACGTCGGGAGGCAACTCGTATATAGTCGGGAGGCAATTCGTATACAAATTATGGGCCTTTTTTACTTCGGGAGGCAACTAGTGTGCGCCCGAAAAAGTAGTATCACTGCCCAGACCAAGGAAAGATTACATTTATATTGACTTTTGACGTAAGGTTAAGTGCAATAATACTTAAAAATATTAAAATTCTTGATTTATAGGTATTTCAGAAATAATAGCTTCGTATATGATATCTATTTCTCATTATATAGGAATATACATTTACCGTCTATATTTAAAAATAGACACATTCTCTGTAATTGAACAGTAAGTTATTATATTAAACTATCACGGTTAACATGGTCAGTATGAAGTGATAAAAATATTTGTTCAAGTGAACTTTAATATTTTAATAGTGTATTGTGTACACACATGATATTATATACTAAAATATTGTTTTTTAAATTTATTGATACCTTAGGTTATTTTAATTGATATTCAATCTAAAAAAAAATTAATATGTGAAAATCATGATAAAAATGTATTGTAAATCACAAATTTAATATTCTAACTGGCTCTAATTTGTTTCGAGTTCAGTGCCGATACTACTCAAAAATGGTTAATTGATTAAAATGGATTTATAAAAAAAGGTTGAGTAAGGTGAGTAAAACCGGGTACTTATATATGTGGTACCTGTTCAAACTGTAATTAATAATAGTGACAATCATATAATAATTTATCACTAAAAAGATTATTAAAACATGAAATGTTAAATCACGAACATTAGAGGAAATTTTCATGGCTTAAATATTTATACTTATTCAAATTTTATCTTATCACAATACAAATGTATTGTTGTAATCATGCAGTGAAGAAACAATTTGGTCATTATAGTGTTTCGCGTATTTGGATTTATCCATTTGTATATTAAAAACAGCAAATTATTATTTTTGTTTATGTACTTTATCATCCTCATTTTTAAACAAACTTCAGGTAAATAGTTGAATTAAAGTTTTAAAAAAAATATTTTGTTTTACTTGTTTATTAATTTTTGTTTTTATTTAATCATCTGTGCCTACATTTTATTTATGTTTTAAATTTTGTTTGTTATATTAAGATTTAATTAAAGAAAACATTAGTCAGAATATACAGAAGCTATCGAATATGATAAGCTATTATATTTATTACAGTAAGGTATTAAGGTAGTAAAAAATTGTTTGTTTTTCATCCTGCAGGACGCGGGTTATGTCCAAGGATGTGTCCTTAGACGAGGCCAGATACCGAATCCACACCGCGAAGGAAAGTATTGGCATTGGTCCGACTTCAACATCGGCGATGAAGTAAGTTTCTACGGAATAACTTACAAGTTGTGTGGCTGCGATCAGTTCACCAGAAAATATTTGACGAGCATGGGTGTGGTGGTGGCCGATAATGAAGCGGTAATGGAGGACCCTTACATCGTAATTAGACAAATGGCATTACAGCGTGAAATCGAAAAATCGAAAATGCCAAGTTTGGCGTCCAACGGTAGATTTGCCGAGGAAAAGCTCAGAAAGTTTTTGGAATACGACGCGATGGTGCTGAGGTATGTCTAATTTGTGTTTGGAATTATGAAGACAACTCAGTGAAAGTGTTATGTACAATATTGAACACATATCATTACCGACTCGCGTTTTACGTGTTCGGGACTTGGGAAATATGGCCGTTTTTAACAATAACTTGTTATATTTATTGAGTTTATTCGGATATCATAATATTTTACAGTAATAATTTGCTCTTTAAATCGCATTTTATAGGTTTTACGCGACCTGGAATAGTGACATTTCGGATCCCACAGAGGGTAAGTACTTCATAATCGTTTATTACCTAACTGACGATCGAATAGAAATCAATGAATCTAAAACTATGGGTAATAAATGTGATCTGAATCAATCTACAATGTTTTTAAGCAAAATTAAACTACCCAAAGATTGGTCGAATTTACCACGTAAGTAAAGATACTTTTCCATTATCTTAGTACCTAGCTACAATCGTCATTAGTCATTACTACCTAATATTTATAGACTTATAGTATATTTATTTATTATACTACATTTCAAATATTATTAACTACTATTGTATATATTATTTAAACAAAATACTATGGATACTAAGATAAATAATACTTAGATATTGGTTTAAATTGATAGTTGTCAATATTAAGGGTAATTTTAGTTTCTCAATTTTTCAATTTCCAGCAAACTTCCCATCTATTTATTTAGAAGCAGGAGTTGATGAATATCAAGAATATTATGAACTAAAAGATTTCATAATAGGAAATACAATAAATGTATTGGGTCGTAGGTCCGTAAGATAAGCTAATAATTAATCAAAGGTCTTAAATATTTAAACTTTTGTTCAATTTTCAGATTCATACTATATGACTGTGATCCGTTTACTAGAGATTACTTCAAAGACATTTTGAAAATTATTCAACCTGAACCCATCCAGCCAATAAAACTAAAAGATGATTTAACTGTGACTCGACTGGTACCTGCCTAGTTATTATATAGAAAACTAACTGTCTAAAGTATTTTTAGTAATTTTGTTCTTTTTATGATGGTCATAAATTACTAGCCGATACCACCTTACACTGGTATTGGTGATCCAGACGATACGCGTCAAAATTGTTTATCACTTATACCTAAACCACCGAGAACTTTGGATTTTGTTACGTTCGTGCTTAACGCAAGTAAAAAACTCAGGTATAAATTAAAGCTGGTGCCTGTGTATGAAACAGACAGCCTTCGTGATTTCATCATGGAATTTTGCCTTGGCAACGATCAAATGTGTATAGTTGAATTAGCTAGTAAGAATAGTGGATTTATCAAAGGACGGTTCATGTCAGCTACACGATTACGGAAACCTGGTACTAGTGTAGATGATAATCAGTTCTATGGAACCAAAGATTTTGCTATCGGTAATATATATAATATAATATAATCATACAATTTATTTCATTTCAGAATAACGTACCTACTTTTTAAATAATAATACTTTTATGTAGAATAATTTGTGTCGAGTACTTGAACTTAAAATCAAATTCTACCAATTATAATTTATAATACACTATTAAAAATTAGAATTATTTCTGTTTTAGGTGCGGAGTTGTATGCAAAAGGTTTGGTATTCATAATTACCGAGTTGGACGTGTGGTCGTACAATTATATGAATGAAAACAAAGATATGTTTACACAAGACGCGATTGATGGAGCTAAACGTTTTTTGGAAAGCAAAAATTTGTTAAGCATTCAAGAAAACATTCAAGAGGAGGTCTGATAATTGGGATGTTAAAATAATAATTCACGGAAGTACATACATTTTATCGGCTACCTAATTTTTAACTTAGGTAACAACTTTGTATGTTCAATATAATAAACTTCAATACATATTATCGAAAAGTTAAACATCGTGCTTATAATTACAATGACTAAGTTCATAGATACTAAACTTCAATAAACTATTTAGAAACATTTACTGAGAGCTAATATTAATATCAACAGTTAAGTGATAATGAGTGATTGTGATAAATAACAACCAACGCACTCGTGATTTAAGCTTTTTATTATTTTTCACTTATAAACTGAATGTTGTCATTTAATCAACGGGTCTTTGCTTTGATTTATAACTTATCTATTACTGTTCTTTTTACCTGTTTCCAAATTCAGAGCTCCAGTTTTTGTTTGTTTTTCAAGACATATTTTTCAACGCTGTCTCATCTACAAAACTCATGAGACTCCTTTATCATTTAAATTATTATTTGCCAAGCTTTTATCACCCTGACTAAGTCTAGTTAATCACTATTACCTGTTTTCCCAGCGAGTTAAACTTTATTTATTCTTATTTACTGCTACCCACTTGTTTGCTGACTCTTTATACGTTTGGTTGCCCTAACATATTTTAAGGGGTGATCCTCGATTTACATTCCATATTTTGGGATAACGTTAACAACTTGCTATTTATCAATCTTTATCTGCTTCATCTATTCTAGCTTTGTCAAGAAGTATTTAAAATGTGTTTAAATACCTAGTATAAATACTGCAATTTGTTAAAATCACCGTTGAAATAATTTTTTTAGCAAATTACTCAAGTACCTATAAAGTAATAATATACTTTCTAAATCAATTGTATGAAAATATAAAAGTAAAAAAATAAGTACATGAAGTGTAATAAAGTTATTTCAAAATAATAATATTAATAAACTTAAAGTTATAAAAGCCTCTATGTTCCAATCTAAGGACTTATTTTTAAATTTTTTTAGTAAGTACCTACATACTGTAATAGTTTTTAAGTTTTTATTGTTAAATAATTATGTATAGATACTATTTTTTTAGACATCGTTAATCCTACATCATAGAACCTATATTTTTTTTAATAATGAACCTAAATATCAGTAAATAAATGTAAATTATCCAATAATACAAATTATTTTTTAATACCTATCTATTTTTAAAAATATATTTTACTATCCTCATTGACCACAAGTTGATGTGTACAAACACTAGAAAACCCTGTTACCAATATTTTTGGGGTAAATGTAAATTATAAGTTACCTTCCGTAATAGTTATTTACAATTATAATTTATAAGTAATCAATTACTTTGATGTTAACGAATGCGTCAAGTACTTTTAGTACCTAAGTATAATTTTAACATATAATAAGCGTATAGATGATAGGTACTTGCTTTTAAAGCTACAATTCAAAAACTAAAAATTGAAAAAAGCGTTTGAAATTCAAACTGGGTAAAAAGAAACTAGCCCCAAAGTGCTTCGGGTGATGGGATGAGTGGGTTGATTTCTGTTCATTGAAGACAATTAGCCTTACCCGACAAGTATAATTAAATATGAATCCCTGAAAAGTATAATATTCTTAACAGATTTAAAATACAAGATGAGATTACTTATAGGATAGGAACATTAGGAACTACGGTTATCTACGGGTGGCAGTCGCAGCGTTATCGCTGGTTTATAAGTATGGCGACCAGGGTGAACCAAAAGCGTTAGTGACCACAGCCCATAGGGTGTATATTTATACGTAAATGATAGTAGATGAGACAAACGTTTATTTTTACTAAAATACAACGATTATAGTAACTATACCTATGTATAGGTACTTAAATCAAGCTTACACGAATAAATACTTGAATGTAAAATATATTTAATATGCATATGGTTTTCAGATTTTAATAGCTAAGACTTTGTCTAATGCTATTACGGTAATCTTATAGGATGTAATAAAGAACACACTATACCTACTCTTTGAAATTGTATGTAATATGCATTATTTTTAAAATTCGAACTACTCTATTTTTCCAATTAATTAATTTACTGTACAATACACAAATTAGTTTTTAAATTGACAAACAAAACAATAAAATATTAAAAACAGATTATTTAACATTTAGTAGGTATTGAATTGTTACTAACTATACTCTTAATTTTGAAAGCCATTATAACCTAACCGTGATAGGAACAAATTAAAAGTAAGTTTTTCTAAGGCACCTACTATACCTTGGTAGCTATTATACCTATTATTATTTAAAACAGCAGAATAATTAATATTTTACAAAGTATAGATAGCGTATATATGTTCGTTACCTATGCATATAATTTGGTAGGTAGGTACCTAATGAAGATGTACCTATAATGTATAAGGTTAAGATGGGTATAGGTATCGAGGCTTTTGTTGCCTCCCCGCTACTCTGCCGTTCTATCATTTTAGTCCTTTCTGTCTTAGATCGTGGTTTTAAAATAGCTGATGAGGTGATTTTACATAAGAATGTATTAATATGACCTTAGCGAATCACGACCACTCGCTATAGTATACTCTAAAAATGAATTTAAATACGTAAAAAATCCTACTGTTAATTAAACCTCATAGGGGGGTTGTCATCAAACTATATTGTAGTTTTCAAACTCAATATTTAGGTAGCAGGGGAGGCTCCAGGAGGGCCTAGCTTCCCCCCAAGCTGTATTTTTAAACAATTGTATACTGTTAAAAACAAAATTACAAAAAAAATCATATTATAATATCGATATTTTCTGAAAATTATTACTTCCCCTCCTCATGACGTCCTTGGAGCTACCACTGGTAGGTAGGTACGCAAAGCACAGAATGAAAAATATATTTAAATTTAAATTAAACATCTATAGCAACTGTCTTCGATAAGTTCTCTTTACGATTTAAAAAATACTCAATATCGATTGTATCCATTTAAAATATTTTATGATACCTTTTTATTTAAATTATGAATACATTATCATCAATTCATTAACACATTTATAGATATAACATTATTTATATATGAATATAAATATTTATTTGTTTTAGAGACTCAACATGTTTTTTTCTACATTATTGAACACATGCACCTAGTAGCTGGTTTTTTATTACCTTTATTTCGGATAAATCCTGACGTAAGTCCGCCACAGTCTTTTTAATTAGTTTATCTCTTTTGATACTCTCGAGATAATCATTCAAAAGTAGAGGATTTTCAGTAAAATAATCTGATATACGTGCTTTTCTTAGTCGGTTATCATACTTCTGGTTACGTGCCTTTGCTTTGACATGATGCCTCCATTCCTATATTGATATTTATAGAATAATATTAAGTGTTATCGAAAAACTATTTAGTATGTACGGCTCCATATTTATATCCTATATACTATATAGTATTATGTACTTCTAGATGTTATAATCGTTGGTGCCCATACGAAAATGTTGCATTTATTTTGTCATTAACTTCTTGAAAATAAATAAAAATAAAAATAAAAATATATAATTTATATATTTCATAGAGGTAACTAAGTCAATCTGTAACTTATTATATTTAGTGTAGAAATATAATTTTTTAAAAATAATGCTAGGCAAAATATTAGAAATCCACAGTCATTAAAAATCATAATATTTTACTATGGATAAGGTATTAAAATGATTAGGTACTAGGTAGGTATTTATTTATTTATTTTTAACCTATACTGTCAGAATAAAAAAAGGATGACTGTTTTTTTTTTTTGATAATTTAAGGTAGCCATTTTATAGAGTTAATATGCCTTAATATTTTAAAAGTTAAGTTCTTGTCGGAAGTAGATAGAGGGATAGAACACGATTGCAAATGGTCCTTATAGGTCACAACTTTTTGAATAACACAATTTTGAACTTTTTACCTACTAACTTTCATACAAGTATACAACGTTGACGCATTTATATGCTACCAATTACAAAATAGCATAATATAAAATTACATAATTCTACAAACACAATTAAATACACTAAAAATGTTATCTATCATTATGTTTTAATCTATGAAATCTTTTCAAATTTAATATCTATCCGAATTACACAACATTATATAATATATTAGGTACATTTGAGTTCTTTATTTTTTTATTCAAAACAAATTTGATTCGGATGAGGGTTTTTTAAATTTAACACTAAGCTTGTTCATTTATTTAAAGTCAAGTTATCTTATTAAATATTAAACTAATAAACAAACATTTCTTTCAAAAAACTTACATCTTTGATTTGTTTTAACTCAGCCTCTTTTGTATCCTTTTCTTCTTTTAAATCGATAAGTTTTTTGTGAATATCAGGAATTTTAGATAATTCAGATTTAAGAACTTTTAGAGTTTGGGTTTTGATATTTGTCCTTGAAATAAAAAATTAATGAAAAAACTAGAAACTAGAAACTTTTCACCATTAAATATTTTATTATTAATTGATATATTATAGAACGTAATTATTAATTTTGACATTTATATACCAACCACGAATCAATTCACATCGTTCTACAGCAAGTCTTAGCTTTGGCGAAAATGAATTCAAGTAAATGAATTAAGTATAAATATTAATATTAAAACTATACTTACTATTCTTCGAAAATATATACTCTGTTCGCCGCAAGTTTATTCACTTTTTTTTTTGCTCTCGTGGCGTATAGAGAACGTTGTGGCAATACAGTTTACTAGCTGTAGTTTCACGTCGCGAAACGCCACGGTGTACACATAATGAACTGTATTGTCACAACGTTTTCGCCTTACCCCTAGTGCGCAAAAAAAAAGTGGGTCAACTTACGACGAACAGAGAATAGATGGGTATTAAAACCATAAGTTTCCTTCGTCAAATATTAATATATTATGTACTTATACATATTTATTTATTTTTAAATCCCCCTAATCTTATTGAATGTTGAAGTTTGTATGCATTGAGACAAACTTAGAATTGACAAGACGTGAACAATCAAAATATAAAAATACAGTAATACCTCCTTATAATGGAATCACTCGGTACCTACGACGTTACCAATTGATTTTTTTGTTATAAAGGAGTTTGTGTTATAAGGATACTAAAATATACTGGGTACGTGACTGTTGTTAATTTCCATTGTAAGAAAATTTCTATCAAAAGGGGTCTATCAAGGTGTGAAATGCACACAGGACTCCATCTCAATATATGGGCCACCAAAAACCAAAAGCTAAAATTAAAAATTGACTGTATCAAATATTAAAAAAATAAAACATTTTGAACAATAATAATATAATTTGATATAGAAATATAGACTATTGTAATAATAATTAAATATTAATTAATACAGTAAATGCAATTTTTTCGGAAAAAATTAAACCTACTTACTAATGTTAAAACAAGTTGCTTTATTAGCAACAACACGGTATAACTACGTACTAATTTTTTTAGAAAAACGTCGTTTAATCTATTTTATCAGTTATTTTAATTTTACATTAGTAGAGTAGGTAACATTGATATTGATTTTTTGGAATGGTTAATGAAAAGTAATAACTAAGAAAGACAGTAATTTTATCTTCTTTTTTAAATTTTAAAAATAACAATAATAATATTAATGTGGCGCCACAAAATAAATCCTTCCACATGGTCACAAGAGTTTATAGTTGTGGCACTAGTTTTACTGTATACTTATTTTAAACAAACAAATACCCAAGTAATAACGAACGATGCTGCAGACAATTAGAACTCTGAATTCCGAACAGATAACGAACATTATTGAATAAAATACTTCATGGATTATTATCCAATGAACATAATGTACAGTCGTATAGAGTTATTGTATAGGTATCAATAACAAAATTTTCCAAAAATAAACGAATGTGTTTACTCTTCGAGTTTTTTTTTTTTTTACCGCCTGCCACTATGTAAGATAAAACATAAATATATCTTTAACCGTCTTGTCTGCTTATCGGGATAATTATTGATTATTGGTTATTACTAATTACCATTTCAGCATGAAAAATAATTCGAAGACGAATACAAAATACACGCACATATAGGAAATCGTTGTCGGATAGAAGCGTATGCGACCAACGATAAGTGGGAAGAGCCAGATTTTTCCCTAGCGATACGATTACCGACTATCACGGTTAGAATATTTAGAAAACAGTAATAGGTACTACTTAAAATAATACCATATATTATTTATATTAGGAATTGCGGAAATCTTAACTACAAAAAAAGGTCCAAGAGGATACCTGGGATTATTAGATAGAATCATTTTCCGTACCGTTTTTAATACAATTATTGTGTCGAGAGGACACAAGTCCCAGGAGATTACCCAACGATTGTCCATATTTGCTCAGTTAAATCCGCAACTTAGAATAAAGTGAAAGAAAAGAAAATTACTCACATAGATTCTATACTATTTTCAAGCTTTTTATTTTTATTTGATAACTCCTGATATTCAGTTATGCTGAACGTGCTTGGTGCCAAATATTCAATATCTTTT
Source organism: Nasonovia ribisnigri (assembly GCA_027563435.1). Classification (NCBI taxonomy): domain Eukaryota; kingdom Metazoa; phylum Arthropoda; class Insecta; order Hemiptera; family Aphididae; genus Nasonovia; species Nasonovia ribisnigri. The sequence goes on along the minus strand of JANEHU010005176.1, from coordinate 29,052 downwards.
TTTATCTTTTTACATTTTTGTTTCTGTACAATAAATTCAAAGCTGGTTTTATTTAAATTGATATCCTGCCTTTTACAGGTTTCAATCAATTCTTCTACATCCTGTAATTATAAAGCATAAGTTAAATCAATTTTAGATTTAATTTACAATACTTAGGCATATCTAATATTCAAGCAAATAAAATTATTTTGTGACAACATGTGTGTGAAAAAATGCTTTTATCTGTACCTAGACATTTTTTAACTTTTATTTTAAAATTAAAAATCCATACATATGTTGCACAATAAGCTAAAATTATAATGAAATAAAAAGATTAGCAGAAAGACTTGATAGGAGAAGCCACCCACTGATGATTTAAAGTTAAAGTTAGTGGAGTAGGTAGGTCACATCAACATTTTTTTAAAAATCTTTTAGGTGGGTTACAGGACATTGGTTAGGTTAGATTTTTTACTAGTAGGTATATTTGTATGGTCGAAGAGTAAGTTTTGGTAACACAAGTAGGACCAGTGTTCCGAACGTTCACTAAAAAATTGAATTCGTTCACGTTCAGGTTCATATTTTTTCAAATGAACACGTTCACGTTCACGTTCTTTTAAAATATGAATGCGTTAATTTGGTCGTTCATTTTATTTTTTTTATTTTTTTTTAGGTATTTCTTTAAAACTAATACAAAATTGTGGAAATTATAATATTAATGTTATTTTATGTCCAGCCGTACCCACTGGAGTTTCACGTATTTTATTTTTATAATTCTTAATCAATTATATATTATAATATTTCCTTCCTCACTAAACTTATTTCTTCAGATATCGACGCTCCAACACTTCTCTCATTAATTCATTTTAGAGTGCCTGCGCGTTTTACTCGCAACTCGATCCCATTTCACATCCCTTTCTGTTCATCTAATTACATGTATAATGAACCTATAAATCGCATGATAAGAATAGCAAATGAGGATCCCCACTTCATTAGTATATAAGTTACTTTAGTTTATAATTATTACTTAAAACTGTATCTAATAATTTGTTATATTGAGAATATTGTTATATTTTTATGTTATATGTACCATTTTACTTGGGCGCAAGCCCGTTTATATGTAAATAAATAAATAAATAAATAAATAAATAAATAATATTATTATCAATCAATATTTATTAAATATTAAATAAATTTGAACGTCTTAAAAATCGTCTCAAATTCATTAAATATATGAATGTCGTTCACGTTCACGTTCTATTTGAAAAAAACTAGTGACGTCCACGTATCGTTCACTGAATATGAACTTGAACGTGTGAACGTGTGATTTCATGAACGATCTTCTTTCAAAAAAAATGAGTAGGACTTAATAGCAGTTTCTAGCATTGTATTCATTAGTTCAGTTTATTTTGTGCTTAGTTAGGTTGGAACAATTATATTGTTAAATGTGATTTGTGGACATATTTGGTGTTTGAGAGTAAAAGTAATGTGGCAAGAATTTACTTTCGTTTTTACTTTATTTTGAGTTCCCAGTTTTGACACCAGATTCCCATACGAGAAAGGTAAGATTATAATTGGTTAGATTCGGTGATTGGATTAAATGCTGTAGATTTAAAAAAAAACACAAATTTAAAACAATTAAAGTTACGGAGTGAGTGAGTTTTTGCTGTGTCTTGTCATATATCATGCCAACGGCGGTTTTAAATTCTAAGTTATACTGGTTTTCGGTGAGTTCTGCACATTCTTTGCGTTTCGATTCCAAGTATTCAGTATCCATAGCTAACTTATCGTTTAAATCATGTTTTCGTTTGACTGCTGCTTCTTTTTTATTTTTGAATTCCATCAATAGCTTTTCATAGTGTCGTTGGACTTCCTCTTTTGTGCCATATCTAATCGGTACATCAGATTCACACTATTAAGAACATACCATAATTATTATTACAATAAATATATAATATATTATCTATACTTATTACATTAATTTTATTTGATCATAATAAATCTACAATAATAAAATTGCAAGAAACAGTTAAACGTAAAACATAGGCCTTATAACTTATAACCAGGGCTCGGAAGTTCTAGGAACTAAAAAAGCAAAATATACACAAAAAATTGTAAAATATGCATGAAAAAAATGTTAAATACCTATGCAAAAAAATGTTTATTAAAAATGCAAAAAACATAAAAATTCAAATTAAATTCAAATTGTTTTGGCTGATTTGATGGTTTGTAATTTTTCAATCTAAAAACAAAAATGAAAGTTATTTTAAAAATTATATTTATTTAATTCAATAAATAATAGATTATTGTAACTGCCATAGGTATCTGAAATGTATTGCATTGACCAACCAAAACTTTCTTGATATTTTCTGTATCAAAGTGTGTAGTACGTTAAATAATTGAAAATAAAATAAAATAAAACTTCAATTTTTTTAGAAAATATTAAACACGCATAAAAATTCCATGAAAATTGAGAAATATGCATAAAAAGCACACAAAAATTAAGAAATATGCACTTTTTTCTAAAATTGACAATATATGCGAAAAAATGCATTTTTAATTTTTGTATTTAAACTCGAAATTTTTAATAAACAAATTATGAACGTGTTATGTCTTCTTAATAAAAAGTACAACTACTAGTAACTCGCACTCCCCTTCCAAAAAAAAAACTAGATACAACTCACCAATCCCTTTTCAATCTGTTCAGTCAGGGTTTTAAACACTTTAGTTTTGCGGTTTCTGAGACTTTGCAATTCAACCCTCAGGTTTTCTAGGCGTTCGATAGCTAGCTTGATTTGTTTTTCGTCATTAGCATAATCAATTTGCTCATCGATGACGGTTTCATACGACTCCAGTTCAGAAGGAATCCGGTGTTCGTCCGCTTCTACTCCATGCTGCAGTTCTTCCTGTTCTCTTCCCCGCCACTGTTCATCAAGTGGTTCGTCACCGATCTCACTGAACTCATCGTTACTTGACATTTGAATCAGAAAAAATAAGTAGGTACTCAACGAAGAATAAAATACACAACAATATTTTTATTTATTTTATTTTCTCGTCGGTAGGAAGATATCTGCTGTTATAAAGTGCCACAGTAAATATTATATAAACATACACTCTATCAATCCTACGATACGTGAACTATTATTTAAGTTCTTTGAACCAGAAACCCCTTACAAACGAGCAATGTACAATATTATATTATTAAGTTAATAGCTTATAGGTACTATTTAATACTATTTAATACTGGAGTGCTGTAACTATTAAAGCACCTAGTTAAAAGTAGTAGGTACCTATGTTATTAGGTAGCCAGCTAGGTATATATATTTTTCTAAGATTAAAAACAAATATTATTGATTATGGTTTATAAAATACCTATTTTACAATAGTTTTAGAAATATATAAGGATTTAAGAATGTATGGCATTATACAATGGTGCAATACGTTTCATACACTATGCGGTATCCTCCTAAAAAATCTTAAAAATATCCATCCATCTATATATATTTATATATAGGCACAATTGTACAAATGGTACAATTATTGTTATAAACGTATTAATTTCAAATTGGTAATCAATGTTAGAAATATATTCTATTAGAAAATAAAATGATTTGATAGGTTTTATTTACTTACCGTCTATAGGTATAGCCATATAGGTACTTATATCAAATTATAAAATGTTAAATAATTTTTTTAATTTTTGAGATTTCGATGATTTTCGTCAAAATTTGAACATAAAATAACTATAAAAAAAACTGTGATATTTTTTAGATTTTTGGTATTACAAAATAACTTACTTACGCGGAACCTTGTTTTAAATGTTCAATCCTTAGCTATACAAATTGAACATTTTTAAATACCTAAATATAGTAGTATATTTTTAACTTTTTGCATTTTGTCAAGATTCAAACCGACTGCTTATAAAAAAAAATTGCACCGAAATATTTTAATATTTTTTAACTACTATATTAGAACAATATAACAGGACCATTATATTAATTTTCCCACTTTTTGACCCAACAAATAAAACTGTTTAAACAATTGTATCAAACTTAAAATCATATTTCAAAGGACGTTTCTGAATCTAAAAGAACTCGTTTGGTTGGGCCATGTGAACCGCGTTTTATAGAAAGCCTCGATGCTATTAATGTTTTTGTTGAACTTTTTAAACCATTTATTATCAGCCTTCAAGATATTCAAGGAACAAGCTCAGTATCCGCAAGTCCTTATTTATTTTTAGCTACTATGGAAAAAAGTAGTTTTATTGTTTATTTGTTAATTTGCTAACATCTTTTAAACTTCACGCTATATAACTTCCATTATCACATTACCTACAAAATCCGGCACGTGATCTTTCATCTGCTATGAACTATGCTAATGACATTATAAATAAACTAAAACTTTTAAGAAATAACTTTATCGAAACATTTTCGTCTATTTTTCAAGAAACCAATAAATTAAAAAATCTATATTTTGATTCAGATATTTTATATCCACGCTTTTTAAAAAACCAAAAACATAGAGAAAATATTATGATTGTAACTCACCAGAAGAATACTATAGAGCATCGATATTTGTACCTTCGATAGACAGTCGCATTTTAAAACTGGAAAACTGTTTCAAACAAAATAATGTTGGTTTGTCGTCGATTAAAAACTATTGCCAAAATGTTGGGTTTGAATTTTACGATGGTGTGCAAAATGGGTAAATGTAGAAAATAAACCATTGGTTTTATGGATATTTTGGATGCATGTGATGAGAAGTTTAACCCAAACATACATTTTTTATTGAACACTTCCAGTTTCTACAACTACAAGTTACAACAGCAGTTGAACGTTCATTTTCAACACTAAAGTGCTTAAAAACATTGCTTCGTAATAAAAGTGAAAATAAGCGTTTAACGGGGGAGGGGGGGGATGATAATAATAATAAAAAAAAATGCAGTCAATATGTTCATGAGTCCGTTTATTGTAGTAGTATAACATTTATACATTTATAGTCTTAGACCCTGAGGTTGAACAATTCTTGCTTAGGTGACCGTACTTCCCCCAGTCTCCCATACTTGGTAGGGAAATCATGCAATCCGCATTGCCAGTTCTTTATCATGTAAAAATAAATAATTATAGAAAAAAATGTAAATACGCCTAACATCATTAACCAGTGGCGTAATTACAGGGAGGGGAGGATTTGGGTGCCATGACTTTATTTTTAAACTGTGAACCATATTTAAGTACCTACTTATTTAACTATAAAATCAGTACAAATGTTATTATTTATAGGTACTAAATATAGTAATATATTATATTTTATAAAAACAACACATATACAAACTCGAATCCCTTATGGTACCTATAGCTGTACAAAACTAAGATAATATTACTTCGCAGTAAACACTATATACACCAATTGGAAATTACTAATGCAATATTGCACAAATATATTGAAATACCTATGGAAAAACAATACGTCAATACAGTTTAGCACACGGACGGTTTTTGGGAATTTTTTTCGGAATCCAATATATTTCAACGAGTTAAGTACAATAGTGCAATCACTTATATTATGATGTAGGTACAATTTGTCTCATAAAATATATATTTTTTTGGCTTCTTCTCAATTTTCTGAAAATTTAAATCACCTGAGTAATGTTATGTATTCCTTTTGAAAATTATATGATTGCTTTAAAAAAAAATGATAAGAATGAATGAGATAACTCTTGGCAAGTGAACAAACAGTGCCAAACCTCAAGAATTATTATTTTTTATTTATTAACGCCATCCATCATTACACCATCATGCAACCATTATTATACTCCAATTTATCTTTGGAATCTAATAAAAAATGAGTTCATAAAATACATCAGTTTTCTCCTCAGTTTCAAGCGTATTTTTAAAAACAAAATTAACATTAAGTAACTGCAGCTGATAAATTTGTACTAGTATTACTATTTAAATACTAGTATTATTAGACAGTGATATTTCTAACGATTACTTATAAATAGAAATGTATTTTTAGTTAAATATTTCGAATAAATAGAAGAATTTTTTTATAAACCTATCAATATTTTAAAACTAGGTACCTATATCCACTTTGTAGAACACTCCATGCAAGCACATCTATATAGTATAATATATTATCCGGGTGACATTTGGACCTAGTCACCCAGCTTTGGACTCGGTCATTGGGCCGCGATCGTCATTTGCGCAACTGTCATTGTTATTCTGCCGACATTGACGGAAACGGTCTGTGGAAGGGTACACCAGCATAAATTCTGACTGTATTACATCCTCCGCCTGGAGCATTATTGAAAAGAGTTTGGCCGTAGGTACCTAGTTTACAACGTCAGAATGTTATTTTACTATTGAAATATAAAACTCTGAATTTATTAAGTATATTATGATATCAAGTGGATCTGATACAACGGATATAGTCACAGCTATTTTTCATTTTTACGATTGTTAAAAGCCTTAATACCTTCTGTTCGAGCGCGGAACCATTTTTCCATGTACCTATATATATATACTTGTGACGGAGATAAAAGCACCTGGCAAATTCCCCCCTCCAGTGTCCGGCGATAGCTTTGCCGCCAGCCAGACCGTTGACCGACAACCTTTTTTGTCTTTTTCCAACGGTCGGGCCCGACACACGTTTCTGTCCGCCCGCGCCGCCGCTTAAAATCTTGCGGTCAACTTTTTTTATACCCAACGGTTTGTCGTTACTGGGGTGCGTAACCATAGCGGATATAATATGATCGCAGCGTAGATTCGTCACCACCGTCAGTGACCTAGTGGCAGGTCTGCAACTATTTTTGTGCCTTGCCTCCTCGTGAGCGATCCCGATTACCGTTTTGCTGGAACGTCGTGCCCCTTTCAACTGCGAGGGGACTATCGTTGGACAAATTGCTACAAACCAGGTGGTCTTAGTTATTTGTATACCATTTTTGTATTTTTATACTATATTAAGTATTATTATTTATATATTGCTAATTACTCCCGGGGCTATGGTAAATGGTAATTAATATTATTATTATTATTTAATTTATTGGTTTATTGTACAATATATACTTTATTGGTGTTATATACGCCTAAAATTTATTTTACGTAATAACGTGCTATATTATATACATATATATATATATATATGGGTAACTCACTCCGTTCTGTCTACACTCTACACTCTACAGCATAACACGCGAGTCGTAGCCGACAAACCGCCGATAACTGTAGGATCGGTAACGGCGCTACACCTACCTTGAATTAAATATTTCATTGTCCAATAACACAAATATGTGGTTAATTCACCTTACTATATTTATGAAAAGTTGCATATTATAAAATGCATTTTATATTTTAGTGTATCCTAATTTTAGTTATTGTAAGATTGTTTTAAAATTGCAAATTTTGTATAGTAGAAATATAAATGACTTATTTAGTGTTATTGACTTTTTAAAATATAATCAGTACCTAGTGGTTGGGTAAACAACTTAAAACAAACCTGACCAAATTCAAAAATATTTAAACACAAAATAAATTTAATTGAAATTGGAGAATACCCAATGAAATATAAAATATATAATGAAGCAAATTTTTAAAACGCATGGCAAAAACAAATACAAATTGTAGAAGTATTTATGATAACCCTGTGAACAGTATTATATTTTTCATCTGTTTATTTGTTTATTTCTAATTTTGACTAAACTGACAAATGTTCTTGAACAAATTAGGTACTTCTTTAAAAGAATATTATAACTTAATTTGTATTATTATAATTTATATTTCATCCATAAACAGGTATGGAGCTAAAATGTTTGAGAAGTTTAGTAAATATTTAAATTTTTTAAACTAGATTAACTTGTTGAGCAAAACTATTATGTCCATATATTACTTTCTAATCTTTCCTAGTAATAAATAATATCATGGTTTAAATGTAAAAATAATATATTTTTAATGTCTATTATTTTAGCAATTATTATATTTTTTTTTAACCAAGCGGGTATTTATTACTACTTGCAATAATAAAATTTAATCAAAATTTCAAGTTGTATTATAATATTATGTTTTCTTTACATCTTATTGGATAATACTATTAAGTATTAACTCTAGATTTTCTAGTCAGATTTAGATAAAATTTTATAAATTTTTATTTAATAATAAATTGTATTTTAATTTTTAATAGTTTTTATACTTTATATAACAAGTTGATATCACTTGTGTAATTTTTTAAGCTACATTACTTTTAAATACATATTTTTAGTATAAAAAATACTGTAGAATCATTACTCAAAGGTATAGATATGTCAAGAAGGGTTGAGATATATTATCTACTAATGATTATTGTTGGTAAGACCAAATAAAAATTTAAAAATACAGTTTTGAACATAATATTTTCATCTTCTTTTGTGTGCCCTGGGTAATATTAAAAATTAAAATTTTAAGAACATTTTAATCAGCCTTATATAATATATCAAACTTTATCAATTATTAATATAAAATTCCCATTATACAATAAACAGTAATTCAACTATTAAAGAATTGTAAAATTTTTATTGAAAAATACATTTTGTTACTAAAGCATTTTTATTGTATTGTAATAAAGATTTTTGTACATTATCATAAAAAAACTCTTAGCCTATAAGTAATAACTCAATATAATAAAATATTAATATGAAAAAAAAAATGAAATGTATGGTAGTAAACTTTAAATATTTTAATGAATAACTTCAATAAGTACATACAATTTGAGAAAAAAATTTAAAAAAAAAAATTCACCTTTATAACATATGAAATCTTAAATTTTTCTTTTATACATTTATCAAAATAAACAACTTTGAGAAAAACAAAATAATCTAAAATTTAGGTCAATACTTCGAAATGTTTGGCAGACTGAGTAGGATTTGTTTTTGGTGTTGAATTAACCATATCAGATCGGTTTAAAAGTGAGTCCAATTCTTCATCTGACAATACTACAAACATTTTAATTATGATAAGAAAAAAGTTGGCCAACCACTGAATAAACTACTTACTAAATCCATTTGACTGTATTTGTTTATCATAATCAGACGATTCTAATAAATTCATTAAATCCTTTATATTCGATAAGTTCATTTTTGTACTTCTATTAAATGTACCTACGATTTATAAAATTTTAAATTATATTAAAAATGTATTAATTAAATTTGTAAACAGATGCAGTTAAGCTGTAGATTAAATTAGTATAACTAAAAACGTAAAATTAGAACACACAGAAAAAAATTGTTCTAATTAAATTAAATTATGACCCATTTATAAAATTGGTTATTCATTTTCTATTATAAATTTACCATTCCCAATGACAATTTTTTCTAGTTTTCTCTTAGCGGCAGCGTGTGCTAATATATTTTCATCAACAGTGCTTTTAGTACATAAACGGTAAACAACAACCGGTTTTACTTGGCCAATTCTATGACATCGGTCTTGGGCTTGAATATCACATTGTGGGTTCTGAAACAAACCCAAATATATAATAGTATATATTCTACTCATAATATATGCTACTATACTAAAACAACACAGTGTAAAGAAAAATGTATAATAAAAAGAAATTAAAACGACAAAATGTATAAAATATTAATGATCCATTAAAGAAAATTGTATTTTTTAGATAATTATGTTGGATCAGAAAGATTTTTATAACTGATGGACAGACATTTTGGGACTAAGTTTTGATCAAATTAAAAAACAATAGAATATAATTTATGAAATTAATAAAATTTTAAGGAAAATCTTTATCAGAAGGTAGTATTAAAATACAAGAGTATATTTTACATAACTATTTATGCATTATTTTTTTTAGAAATCAACTATACCCAATCACTGTCAAATATAATAACAGTATCTGCTGCAGTCAAATTCAAACCAAGTCCACCAGCACGCGTTGATATCAACATCAAAAAACAATCGGGATCGTCGGTGAATGTATTAATTGCTTCCACTCTTCTTGTAATTGTCATTGTTCCATCTAATCTAGTGTATTCATAGGAACGAAAAATCAAAAATTCTTCGATTAGATCTAATAACTGTGTCATTGTAGAAAACAGCAAGACCTATAAATTAATGACACATTACACTATTAGTTCTTAATTGTTGGTGTGTTAAATGTTCATTGTTAAATTTAAAGTGAATTCAGATACATGTATTTCAGACATAAACTATGACAAAAAAAGACTAATATCTAAACTTAAAAAATTAAGTTTTTATCATGCCTGCACCATAAGTTGTACGTTTGATCCTGGCTACAACATTGGAAAATTACCTATATTCCGCCTAGTTGACAGTAATTGTTTTTTATTTTCGATTTGTGTGGTGTTTTCTGCATAAAACAGTAGCCTGGATTTTAAGAACAGCTCTTCATTATATTATATTACCATAAAAACGAAAGATAATTTCAAAGCGGCAGATGTGTGATAAAAAATAGTATACTGTGTGGCTAGTGCGAGAATACAATTTCAGTATTACTATTTTGGTGCAAGCATACCTACTTATATTCATGGCAAAGAGGGGGAGGAGATTAAGTACTTTAAGTTAAAAACTATTAGTCAAGATTTTTGATAATTATAGTTTTGAATAAAATATACATAATATTAATAAACCTCAAATTGTGTGGCAAGATTAGACCGAACATTAAAAAAATTCCTCTTCAATAAAATGTCAAGTAAAAATAAAGTATTTATTATTAACATAATCATAAATTAATTTTATAATTTATGAATTGTTTATCTTTTCTTAGTACATACCTTATGCCCAAGCAATTTTAATTTTGATAACATCGCATCCAATATTAAAAATTTTCCACTAGCTTTAACAAGGTTTTCATCAACAAGTATGCTATTTTTCCCCGGGATTAAAGGCATATGTACAAGGTATGGATGATTAGATATTTTCTTTAATTGAATAAATGGATTTAGTAAAACTAATGAGACAGCCTTATCTTTTGACTCAACTCTAAAATTCATAAAATATATCATACATTTTTAAATTGTATAATAAATAATAATTAAAATATATGTTAAGTTAGGTTAATATTTGACAAGTGCAATTTTTGTAGTATAAAATGAAACTATTATATTGAGGCATTAAAATCATTACAACGCATTTTTTTTTCATTTTTTTTATCTTTATTGCAAGAAAATTTAACAACTTAACAATGATTAAATTATATTTATGACACTTCCATCATTTTTACATGAATAATTGAAAACAACACATCAGAAAATGAGTTATAGATTAACAATTTTCACAAAAATGTAGTAGAACCATATTTCAATAGTTTATACTTAGTTTCGTATTTAAATATACTTAACACTTACTTTGGTTCCGGTTCAGTTTTTCTTATAACCCTATTCTCAGTATACCTTTGAATAGATTCTACACATTTCCTTTTAGACCTTACTCCAAGGTCACTCTGAATTACCTATAAAAAAACTCTATAACTTATATTTATTATATATATATAATTACTGCATTGTAATTAGTATTTAAGGCAAATAAGAAAGTTATTCACTTAATGGGATCGAATAAGCAGAACAATTTGGAATCATTAATTGCATTAAAAATGACTAATATTTATTTATTTTAAATGGAATATCATTACATTAAAGGGTCACAGAACAAAGTTCCAAGTATTTAAGGAAAAAATTCTGTTAAAAGGATTAGCTATAAAACATTCAAAATATTTTGTTAACTTTTAAAATATAGCACATGATGCAAAATATTATTGTTAGATATAACTATGTTTATATTTAATTCAAATACCACATAATTTTATTTTTTGTCAAAATAATAATGTATATTTAATAAAATATACCATAAGCCAGAGTTACCATTTGACTTATAATAATTTTTATTCTTGGTTTAATTTGCAATATAAATTTAATCTTTTGAAACAAGTGTTATACTTTTTGGTACGTAGCTAAAAAAAAATTACCGGTTCTTTATTTAACAACGTATTCATTTCCTTGGACAATGTAGCCATGTACAATTTGTGTTGCAGTTCTGTGACTGGAGCATAAATAACAATTTCTTTCTTTGGTGGTAAGTTTAGATCAGTTTCAGACTTTTGCCTTCTTAAAATAAAAGGTTTCAGTATCTATAAACATAAGTATAATATAGAATCTCTATAGTTAGTATTTATTTGTTATACTTTGTGTTTCTTAGATACACAAATAACTTATTATATAAACTTCAAAAAAAAAAAAAACATGGCTGTATAAATATTAAGAGTTAATTTACTTATTGTCAAACTTAGACGATAAAATATTTATTTTCTAGTAAGATACAATCTGTAATATGTTTTACAAAATTGGGCCGACTACTTCTAGCGCTTTTAGTTCACTTGTCACGCCGCTTCAACATTTGATAATGTGCTATGATCTAACCTTAGTAGATAACCGTAAACTAACTATAAAATTAATATATCTAAAAAAAAAGAGTGAACATGGACATTGGACAATGTTAAATTATTTTATCGTCAAGTTTGATGATGTGTTTATTTTTTTTTTTAATCATTAAAAATAGCAAAAACTGTATTAGGAATGTGTATAGTAAATTTAATAGGTATAGTATGTGTGTGTTATATATGTATATTTATATTGCATAGTAAAAAAGTTCAAAAAATAAATAAAATTAATTTGATTTACTTTTACAATGATATCCAATATTTCATCTTTAGTAGCTATATCAATAATCCTGTCATTTGTACCATGAAAGTCATCTATCACAAACCATGAGCTAAAATCTTTTACATCATTAAATAATTTTGGCATCAATATATTTAATAAAGTCCATAGCTCATTCATGTTATTCTGAATGGGTGTCCCAGTAAGTATAAGTTTATTTGCACAAGCAAATTCACGCAGGCATCTGAGTATTTATGTTGGTATTAAATTTTGATTTAATCATTAATTATCACAAAAAAATATATTTTGCATACCTGTTTGTTAAGGTTAGCGAGTTTTTCAACTTATGACCCTCATCAATTGTAATATACTTCCAATCATAACTTTTTAAGTATTTAGTGTCCATACGCAAAATTTCATAAGTTGTAATCACAATAGATTTACAGATTAAATTTCCCACTTTGTGATCTACATTAATTTCATCTCGAAGTATATAGCGTAAAGTATCATTACCATGGTATAACAAAGTCTTTAGCTAAAACAATAACAAACAGACATAAGTATCTATCATTTAATAGATTATTTAAAATTCAATTAAAATATTTACTTGAGGAGAAAATTTAGAGAATTCAGATAACCAATTGGGAATTGTAGACAGTGGAGCAATTACAAGTAATGGCCCTTTTATTCCCATTTCCAAAAGGAAACAGTAGAAAGCTATAGCTTGTATAGTTTTACCAAGCCCCATATCATCGGCCAAGATACCATTTAAACCATTTTCAAACAACGTCTAAATTAAAATATCCAAATTATATATATAATCCTTTCGAGGAAATCATATTAATTATTTCTATTAAATTCAAAATATTAGAATGTTTTGAACTATAGTTTTAACGATATGATTCTTTATTTATTTTATTCTGATCAAAAACTTAACTAGTATATAAATAAATACATACTCTTATCCATAAAAGACCTTCTTTCTGGTAATTTTTAAGTGTCCCTTTAAATAGTATTGGTTGTTGAAATAACTTTAAATAATAGTCTTCAAATTCTTCTTTCTAGATAAGAGTAAAAATTATTAATTAAGGCCTTACAGTCATAAAAATTATAGTCAAGTAGATACTATATAATAACAAAAGTATAATACAGGGAAAAGATGAACTATGCAGTTACATAATTTTTGTTAAGTAAAAATTATAAAATAAATTGCCGCCAGCTTTCTAGAGCTAGTAAAAACAAATTGAGTTATAGGTATAGGTAAGATTTTTGATGACTACACACCACGCTACTAACTACACATATTACTCAATCATCTAATACTATTTCAAAGAAATATTTGAACTAAATATAAGAACTATTTGTAGATGATTTGACCATATAACTAATGCTTGCCATTTACTTTTGAAATCCATTGCTGGAATTAATTTTTCAAACAGAATAAACCAGATAAAAATATATTAATTTCAGGCAGGCCTACCAAATACAGATGAACAAAATTAATTAATGATTATAAATATTACAATTTTGGGTTATGGTTCTTAGACATGAAAATTTTTTCCATTTCTAACAAAAAAAACTTACAATAAATCAATATGCATTCAAATTTAAACACATAACTTACTTCGATTGGTTGATTATTTGAAACTGTGTTTGGATCGACTTCAACATTACTCTGTACATTTTCATCAACTTTACTAGCTTTTTCTAGTTCGTTTCTACATGATGTATTTATAATAATTAATTATTAATTAGTTTTTTATACAATATTAATTTATTTTTCAATACGATAAATATATTATGTAAATTTCACTAAAGAAAATGTCATTTAAAAAGTGATATAAAATTTCCTTTTGTATTACAAATTGAACAGGATGACCCAAATAACATAAGATAATACATAATGAATGTTCTCTGATGAGAATATTAGTCAATAGATCAGCCTATAAATTAAAATATACTTTTCTTGGTATTTTATTAGTAGTATTGCCATTACCCTGCGCACAAGTCGGCCGCCATATGCGCTTCTTATTTTGAACAGAGTATAGCCAATGAATAATAATAATAGTTAATTAACTGAAACAAATAACTTACTTAATAATTTGAAGTTTACAATTTTTTAATCTGGTTTCAAATGCATTAGATAATTTAGTACTATTTTCTAAAAGTGTACGTAAATTTTTATATCTTTTCTCCCTTTCTTCATTATCCATACTATGTAACTAATAAAATGTATAAAAAAAAAAACATAAGGAACAGTCAATATTTTATTAAAAAATATTTGTTTTTAGAAATAGATGTGTCATTGATTTATTCTGAAAATATTTAGTATACTAATTACAGTTAGATTGTAATTTTAAATTACATACAATCAAACATTTAAAAAATGCCAATGGATTTTGTAGATAGGTAATAAAAAACTTCCAAATATCTGAAGTTAGCACTCGCTTTTTGTTAGTCTGACTATACATTATTTACACATAGGTTTTTACTGAATAATATTGAAAATACTAAAATTTAAGAAAAAATTCCTTTTGATGTACACATAAATGTAATACCGAATTTTAAAGGATAATATACATGCTTCATATAATAGGTATATAAAGCATTATTATGTTTGGCAATTAATAAAAAAACTTAAATAATACTCAACATTAATAAAAACAACAAATTGCTAAATTACCCAATAATTAGGTACCTACTTGTAAATATATAAATCAAAAATAAAGAATTTACCGAAGAGTTATTGTTTTCTTGTTTAGAATCTTCTACATCTAGAGGTGATTCCTCCATTAGAATATCAATTTCATCTGAAAATAATGGAATTGATAAAGTAAATACCTACTATGTCTTCAATTTATTTTAGTGTCAAAGAAAAGAATGGCCAAAAAAAGAACAACATAATATTATATGCTGATTAATGATGAAAATACACTTTAGATTTATCATATTACCTATAATTAATTAAATATTATAATATAATTTACATTTTTATTCTCAACTTACATTAAATATAGAAAATTATAATAATATTAAGCAAGAATATTGAATACTCATATCAAATGAGTATTTGATTAAAAAAAGTTTATTATTTTTTAAATTTATACAAAGATAACTGCAGGTATCTATGCTATGTTAAAATGGTAAACTAAAGCAAATTTTTTTGAAATAAAAATCAAAATTCTTACCAGATGAATCCATTCCAGTTGTTTTATCCATTTTTTCTTCTCCTATAAAATTTGATATTTATTTTATTTATTTTATACTATATAATGACAACTTTTAATTCTTAACGTAAAAACTAGGCTTGAAATACCTTTTTCTCAATTTTGCATAATCCTATTTTAATACATTTTTTCAACCAAAAAAAATGTTTACATAGTTATTAAAAATAAAAATACCTAAATAAAACTTTGAAAATTGCTTAAATTTTTCTATTTTTATTTGAAAAAAAATACAATGATATTTTTATAATATTCAACAATTTAAAAATGTTAACAATCACAGTTCATAAGTCAATAGCAATTTTCAGTAGCACACGCGTTACATACATTGCCTCACGGCTCACACACACATTTCAAAAAAAACTTATTTTAAGTTTTCATGAGATAATGGATCCAACTCAAACCTACCTACAAGATTTTAATAATTCAAGTTTATTTAGTACAGCTGTACAAAAATATTCATATAGATGCATCAAGAGTCATCAATTATAAATTAGGGGCTATCTTCTCATATGCGCTCTACCGGCAGCAATGCGATTGCAGTATGCGCTCTACCGTGTTTTGCACTCTACAACTAAATTTCGATTTTAGAAAATATATTCTAGTAATAAGTGGAATGATGGGATGGTTTATATAAAAGT
Source organism: Nasonovia ribisnigri (assembly GCA_027563435.1). Classification (NCBI taxonomy): domain Eukaryota; kingdom Metazoa; phylum Arthropoda; class Insecta; order Hemiptera; family Aphididae; genus Nasonovia; species Nasonovia ribisnigri. Next base: position 12,559 of record JANEHU010005176.1, on the reverse strand, counting down.
GGTTTTAATGACGAACAAACATTTTGTTCAACTCATTTTGGGTTAGGTTAGCGGTTAACCATAAGCCGGTTAGCCTCACTGGGTTAACTCGCTGCAGAAAGTACAACTCTGCCTGGTAAGCAATGTATAATAATTCGATTTGATCCATGCCCAATTAGCCAATGGCCACCAATAATAATTAAATACTATTTATACTAAATACTAAATAGTACTAATTATTTCTTCTATAATCAACAGCAACCATTTATAAACAAACATTTATAAATCTCAAAATTCGTAAAATTAGTAACTGATTCTTCGTTTTGTATAATTTTGTAAAATTCTTTTGCAAACATTTGAACGTGACGTGAAAATATAAAACCGTGTATGAAGTGTGATCTCACGTATTGTCACCGAATGACTAAATATATACGATAAAAAAATATGATATGATGTAGGAAAAGAGAGATCTAATCTTTATTACTATTAAGTCACGATAATAAAAATATAAATTGTATAGTAGAGTGCATACATCAATCGTCCCGTTATTACAGGTAGACCGCAATCTGGGGTAGAGCGCATACGAGAAGATAGCCTAAATTAGGTAATTGTGTAGTATGCTATATTGCTACCTAGTTTATTCTACGGACCTCTACTTCATTGATGCAGTATGTATGTATGCTACCAATAGGTAAATTATTACCTACCAGAAAATATGACATAACTGTCATATTTTTATAGAAAATTTTTTTAATTTATTACAGCAAAGTATCGGCATCTTATGAAAAAAAAAAAAGTTAGCCGTCTTACAATACTATATCAGCCAATAAGATGACTAGTAAATATCAATCAAGAGTAAATATACAACAATAATTTACTTATAGTTATATTTTTTTAATCTGTGTTATATTTGCGGATGTTTTGTACTATGAGTATTGCTTTATAAACAATGTTTTTTACTCAATTTTTTATTTCACATAGGGATAACAAATAAATCAATGCACTATTTGTACGGGTGTCAGGCACATAATATTTAATGAACATTAGACACATTAACATGTATTAATTTTTTTTTGAGAGAAACTTGGTGCCAAAACTTGATAGTTGTTCCAAATTAAAATATGGTGTTTTATGCAAAGGCATATTGAAAGTATATTAAAAAATAATTGTGAAAGAGACTCTAATGGTAATTTATTATACCTAATCTAGGTACCACTAGCAAATTATTGGTGCTGAGTGTATTAAATACCAGTTACAAACTTCCTATCAAATTTCTTTATGTAAAACAGGTGCTGTCATATTATTTGTAGGATAGGATTGAACATTTTTAAGAATTATATTTGTTCAAATTATAATTTTTAGAATACAGAGATAACTTTTAATAGAATAAAATATTTACATAATAGGTAGGTACACTACGTACATATTTACAAGAATATAATATATAATATAAAAGTGACAAACAAATTGAACTAAAAAAAAAATATAATCTTCATACACAATTCGCTCGGCACGATTTCCAATCTCGACCTACCTCCAAAGTTGAAGCCCTGTCGAATGTTTGAATTAGACTATTAGAGGCAAAAACTTTTTTGGTTTTTCGAAAAATTTGAAAAACCAGTAGAATTTTGAATGTAAAAATCGCCTTTCTTTTAAATAATATAATAGGTACCGAGCGTTACGCGAAAACAATAACCCTGGAAAATGTTCAGTTCCCATGCGGAAGGATCTGAACACCGTATAATGTGTTTACACATCAAAAAAATAAATGCATAGTACAATGTATGTAACATGTCATATTTAGAACTTTATAAGTGCATTAAGTTCCAAGCCAGTGGCGTATTTAGGGGGGGCCAAGGGGAGCAGTTGCCCCGGGCAGCACTTTTTTGGGGGCAGCAAATTTAACTGGGAGTTTTATTTTTTTAAACAGATTAAAAAAAAATAATACAATATTGTTAGTTTTTATTTTTATAGGCAAGTGAATGTCAACAAAACGTCAAAACATGATATTAATATCAACACTACAACACAGATATTTTGTGAAATTAAATGGTCATGAAAATTCAATAAATCACAAGACTTGTGTTCTTAAGATGAAAAAGAGAGGAAGTGAAGTAGGGCGAATTGACCATCAACTCATTTTACAAGTCAAAACAGAAACAAATTACTGGAAAGAAGTTTTAACTCGAGTTGCAGCTGTTGTGAAGTCACTAAGTTCTCGGGGACTAGCAATGAGAGGCCATGAGGATAAATTCGGGTCAACTCACAGTGGTAACTTTGTTATGAGCTTAGAACTCATTGCCGAGTTTGATCCCTTCCTTAAAAATCATATCTCAACATTTGGAAACAAAGGGAAAGGAACAACATCATACTTATCTTTTACAGTATTTGAACAATTTATAGAAATTATGGGTGAAAAAGTAAAGAAAACAATTGTTAATGAGATAAAAAATGCAAAGTATTTTTCAATCATTGTTGATTCAACAGCGGATATTTCTCATACAGACCAACTAGCATTTATTTTTAGATATGTAACAAATAATGGTGAACCAGTTGAACGATTTTTGCAATTTTTGGCAAATCCAGGACACAAGTCTAAAGATTTAGCAGATGCTGTTTTTATGGTTTTAGGAGAAAATGAAATAGATATTAATAACTGCCGTGGACAGTCTTACGATAACGCTTCCAATATGTCAGGAATATATTCTGGACTCCAAGCAAGAATCAAAGAAGCATGCCCCCATGCTGTTTACATTCCATGTGCAGCACATTCATTGAACCTAGTTGGTGAATGTGCTGCTAATTGCTGTATAAATGCTAATGAATTTTTTTATTTTCTTCAGAATATTTATTCTTTTTTTTCTGCATCCACCTATCGTTGGGACGTGTTGGATCAATGCTTACCTAAACCTGATAATGTAACCGTTATAAGATTATCTGATACCCGATGGGCGGCTAGATATGAGGCTTGTTTAAGTTTATCACGTAATTGGAATGACATTTTGAAGGCGTTAAATATTTTCATTAACAATCCAACTGAAAATTCCAAAACTAAATGTGAGTGTAATGGACTATTGAAAAAGATGAAAAGTTTAGAAATGGGTATTCTGGTATCAGTATGGAATGATATTTTAGAGAGGTTCAATATTGTAAGTAAGAAATTGCAGAATGTTCATATTGATTTGACTATTGTTATAACCCTATATAAATCATTGATAAATTATATAATGGATTTGAGAAACAGCTTTTCACATTATGAAAAACTTGGCATAGAAAAAACTGGAATTATAGAATATAAAGTTTCCCGCATAAAAAAAAGGAAAATGCCTTTTGATGAATCATCTCAAGGTGATACAACATTTGTTAGTAGAAAATCTTTTGAAATTCATACTTTTTTTATCATAATAGACTCTTTACTAACAGAATTGAGAAAGCGTATAAACTCTTATGAAAAAATTAATACTTCATTTGGATTTTTGTTCAAGATTACTGAGTTGTCAGTGTTAGAAGTAAGACAAAAAGCTGAAGAGTTACAAAAACAATATCCTCAAGATCTGGATACATCGTTTATGAATGAATGTATTCATTTTCGTGGTTACTTAAAAGGCTTACCAGAAAGCGTATCCACAAAATCGGTGCTATATTTGTGTCGAGTCATGAAAGGCGATAATTTACTAAATATTTACCCATACGTTAATATTGCATTGCAAATGTTTTTGTGTGTTCCTGCATCAAACACTTCAGCCGAGCGTTCATTCAGTACTCTTAAAAAAGTTAAATCATATCTTAGATCTTCGATGAATGATAATCGTTTAAACTCTTTGGCGATTCTGAATATTGAATCTCAGTTAACAACCTCATTAAACTATGATGAAATAATTGAAGATTTTGCAAGATCAAAAGCGCGACGAAAGATAAATTTAATGATGTTTGTTAACTTGTTGACATTTTGTAAACAGATATGAAAATAAATTAATAAATTGTTCAATTTGCTTTGATTATTTTGATATCATGGGTACTACTGAGAAAATCTACGATATTCAATATCCTAGCCTCTAGGAAACGATAGATTTTTATACTGCATTATACTATTAGCATATCACATGTATTGTAAGTTTTTTTATGGGTAAGAAATATTTCTGCTATAAAAAACCGGTGATAGGAAAAGGGCATTGAAAAAATGTGTACCCGGGGCAGCAAAATCCTAAATACGCCACTGTTCCAAGCTCTAATTCATTAGCAATACATAAAAATAGAAGAGTATCTTTAACCCCAATTTACTTATGAGTTGAATAAAAACTAGATAATAGTTAACCAATTATTAACCATGCACGCCCTAACGATTCCCAACAAACAGATAATCAGTGGCGGCGCCAGGGGTGGGCCAGGGTGGGCCCGGGCCCACCTTAAAAAGTCTCGGGCCCCCCCGGTGGCCCACCCAAAAAATTAAATTTAATCATATTAGAATACTAAAAAATATCTCACGAATAAATCATGATTTAGTAAAATATGAAAGTATTAAGTCATAATAAATGGCGTGAACAACATTTTGAATGGGTTGAAAACTTGAAAACTATGCACTATGCTTGAAAGCCTCATAGATAACGTGTATTTTCCAGCGGCTGAATACGAAAATAATAAATTATACTTATTAGTTATTGTTAAATATTAATCTATGTTATTAATAATTTTGTTGAAAATTCCATGAACTACGCCAACTGTGGGCTTAGATTATTAACCAACTATGATAAAGAAAATACAAGGGAAAACATTCTATTTTTAGATACTTTTGAAATATTGCATTGTCTTGTGAGTTGTAAGAATCAGTAACAGTTTTATCGACGGCGATGCGCGAGGTACTGTTATCTACAATTTACTGTATATTTTTAATTTTGTAAAATCGTTTATTCGTGTATGTAGTTTATACTATTCTATGTTTTCAATTTTGTGATCATTTGACAGTTGATTTTGTTCTTGATTGTTACTAAACTGTTGTTTAAGGTATTTTACTACTACGATTTTTCGGTATTTTACAAAGTAGTCAAACAATTCAGCAAGGTCTTTTTATTACCTATTCATTGTTATTTATAATTAACATTTATTAAATCAATATTTAATTAATTAATTATTTAAACGTTTTTACTCGTCGTCATGTCAGAAAGCAATATCGAAAATGAGACTATCAAAACAAAAAAGGTCAGATCTATAAAATCTTTTTTTTTGCGCCTAAAAAGATAAAATTGGAAGTAAACAAAGCATCTAATTTTGATTCTCCTTCTGATGGTAAGTTTTTTAAAATAAATATTATGAGAATTAATAATTAATATTAAATCAAACCTAATGACCATTTTAGCAATAAATTCGAAAACTACAAATGTAAATAAAAATATTCATCATTCGACTGTAATGACGATTGAACATGATACAACTAATGCAGAGTTTTCAAAATCATTTAAAAAGTGAGTTGACAATTTTTTTCCAAATGATTTTTGGTATAATATATTATGTTATTATTTATAACTAAGGCTGTGAATTTAATGCACTATAAATCTTAAAAATTCATTAAAAATATCAAAAAAAAAAAAAAAATGCAATATAAAATGCCAAAAATTATAGAATATTATACATTAGTACATTATATTTTACATGCATAAAAATGTGTTTATTTAATAATAAAAATATTAATTGAATTTAAATTTTGTATAATGCTATTCACCTTAAACATTTTTCAAATAAAATAAACTTAATAAACCGTACTATAGTTTATAACATACCATTTAATTTGAACTTGTTTAGTAATACAAATGAACAACCTTATCAAGAACTTGAAAAATCAAATTATTCATCTTCATCTAGTACCTGTAGTAGTGTTGACTTATGCAGGTAAATTAATCATACCTTTAATAATTATTAATTAATACCTAATGTTTAATAGCTTACTTAGGAATTTATATTGAATAATTTTTTTTTTCAATCTAGTTCAAGCTATGAAAGTGTTGATGAAATTGATGAATCTATTTTTACAAACTGCGAACCAGAATTAGAGTACATAGTCAAGCCTCAAAGCCTTCGTACAGTTCCTGGTCCTTATGATATTTCACAAACCATCGATGAAGAGCCATATCAACCAAATTTAAAGAACTATCCTAAGACTACCTATGGTACTGGCCGGACAAAGAGGACCAGAAGTTTTCAATTTTGTTGGTATGAGCAATTTAAGTGGATAGAATATAGTCAAAGTGAAAATGCTGTATATTGTTTTCCTTGTAGGTTTTTTTCACTTAAACAAAAGAACGATAGTGATAGTATGTTTATAAGTACAGGTTACACTAATTGGAAAAATGCAATGTCTAGTAGGGGTTTTTTGAGACATGATAATAGTGATGAACATAAAAACTGTACTATTTCATGGATAGAATTTAAAAAAAACAAATTAAACAAGACTTCAGTGTTATCAAAATTAAATAATCATCATGCTAGTATTGTAATTGAAAATAAAAAATATATGGAAGCAATAATAATTTCTTTAAGAATGTTAGCTATTCAGGGTATTGCCTTCCGTGGACATCTTGAAAATGAATCTAGTATAAATCAAGGAAATTTCTTAGAGTTGATGAAAGTTATTTCTCTTTTTGATAATGTTGTTAAAAAGAAAATTAATGGCCCAAAAAATGCAAGGTATCTTCATCATTCAATACAGAAAGAATTAATTCACATCCTGGCTAGTATGATAATAAATAAAATATCTTCTGAACTAGACAAATCTATGTATTTTGCAATAATGATAGATGAAACTAAGGATATTACAAAAACTGAACAATTATCAGTTGTCGTTAGATATTATTATAACAATGAAATTAAAGAGCGATTTTTAGGGTTTACTCCACTAAAAAATTTAGATGCAAACACATTATTTAATCATATTCAAGTAAAATTAAATAAATGTAAGATTGATATAAATAAATGTGTTGCACAGACATATGATGGAGCTAATGTTATGAGAGGCTCAATTAATGGAGTTCAAGCTTTATTTAAAAATAAAGTTCCTCATGCTGTTTATATTCATTGCCACAATCATCGTCTTAATTTAGTTCTTGTAGATGTAGCAAAAAATGTTGATGAAGTAAATTTTTTCTTTAATTTTTTACAAGATTTATATAATTTTATATCTGGATCTTCAATTCATTCTAAGTTCATTGAGCTTCAAAAACAAATTTTAAAAATTCCAAAACCAATTGAACTTAAAAGATTATGCCTTACTCGTTGGTCATCTCAAATTCATACATGTCGAGCTGTTAAAGCTACTTTGGAAGTTATACTGTTGTTATTATATAAGATTTCAAATGAAAAAAGTATGCGTTCCTCAGAAGCTACTGGTTTACTTAAGAACATAGATTTTAAATTTATATATTTATTACTTTTTTTTAATGATTTACTTTCCCAAATTAACTTGTTGACCAAATATTTACAAGATAAAAATGCTGATATGGCCAAAGCAATTATATTAATGAATTCTCTTAAAGAACATTTTTGTGAAATAAGAAATGATCTAAGTTATCATTCAAAATTATATAGTGAATCCAAATTAATGGCAAATAAATTAAATATAAAACACCCTTCTGCACAAAATAAAGAAAAAAACAGAGTTAAAAAATTACCCAAACATTTGCAACAATTTATAGTTGAAGGTAGTTCATTGGAAAGTTCAGTATTAGGTTCAGAAACTGATTTTCGAAAAAACCTTTATTTAATTATTATAGATAAAATCAATGCTGAACTAAGTAAAAGATTTTCTAATAATGAAGATTTATTGATAGGAATTAGTGTATTGGACCCAAGAAATAGTAATTTTTTGGATAAAAATCTTATTCATCCATTTGCTTTATCTTATATGTGCGATATTGATTCTTTAGATTCTGAATTAAACATTATTAGAAAATCAATAAAACAATTTGAATTAAAATACCATTCTATAAAAACTATTTTTCAATTTCATCAATTTTTATTGGATTATCAATTAGCATTTTTTGAATTATATAAGTTATGTACTATTGCAATTACAATACCTGTGTCTTCAGCAGCATGTGAAAGAACTTTTTCATGTATGAAAAGAATTAAATCATATTTGAGAAATTCTATGCTTCATGACAATCTATCTAGCTTAAGTATAATTGCTATAGAAAAGTCTGAAGCAAAATCATTAAATATTGAGGATATAATCAATATTTTTGCTGAAAGTCATAATAATAGAAGAATTTTATTAAAATAAATTATTTATATTATTATGTATTTTATTGCTGTTTTTCTTAACTTACCTACATGTGTTATATAGGTACTTATATAATATATTATTATCTTATCGTTCTTATTATTTCCAATTAATATTAAAAGTTTTTAATTGTTTAATTTAAACTTTAAACAGTTGTTTTTTATTTTATCTTAAAATATTATATTTATTTATATAGTTTTTTTTTTTATATATAATAAAATATGTTCATTGATTGTTTATTTAAATTCGTATTATTACATAATATAATGTTTATTGTCAGTTTAAAATATTTGTAGTTTTGTTTTTATGGTTATAGAAACTCAATTGTACTACAGTTTTATTGATGCATGATGGTGTAATTGGTATTGAGTGTAATTTTGGGTTAGGGAGTATAAAAATTAAAAAGTGTTCACATAAATATATATTTTGTTAGGAAATAAATACTATTAATACATGTTTACGAATCATTGTTTTATAGTAAGTTTACACGATGTAGTGTAAAAAAAATTGAAAAATTGGAAGTTGACCCTCCCCATCCCCCCTCTGCAAAAGTGCCTGTCGTCAATATTGTTTTTATATATACTATATCAGGTCAACAATTTGGCCCTCCCTAAAAAATTTGGGCCCCAGCCTGGCCCACCTGGTATTAAATTTCTGGCGCCGCCACTGCTTCAACACCGCAGCCTAAGCAAGGTTCTGGTCTATATAAAGATGTAATACCGCAAACACAATTAGTTTATTATGACGATCCGAATGAACTAGTAACTAGATTACATCTTTTAACATCATCGCAGAGTGTTGGTAATACTGGTGTTAATAATGAAATTATATCTATTTTAGAAGAACTACGTGAGAGAGATATTATAGTATAATGACAACCTTAGAAGGTATAGCTAATGAGCTACATAGACCAGTGAGAAAAATATTTCCTAGACGTAGTGTGGTAACACGGTATATTGATGACCTCTGGCAAGCTGATTTAATGGATATGCAATCTTATTCTAGACAGAATTATGGTTTTAAATATATTTTAGTTATCATAGACACATATAGTAAGTACGTTTGGGTGGAAGCGTTGAAAAATAAAACATCAAAGGAATGTACAAATGGTATGTTTAATATATTGAAAAAAGCTCATCCAAAATTGTTACAGACAGATAATGGTACAGAATTTTATAATATTCAATTTCAAAATTTAATGAAAAAATATAAAATTAAACATTACAGTTCATACAGTGTTATCAAGTGTTCGATGGCTGAACGTGTCATACAAACTCTTAAAAATAATATATATAAACATTTTACTGCAACAGGTACATGGAATTGGTATAATACAATATCGAAAATTATACAAAACTATAATAACACAAAACATAGAACAATCAAATGTACACCGAATGAAGCTCGAATGGATACAAACAAAATTAAATTTAATACACAATTTAATGATACATTATACAAACCAAAATTAAAAGTTAATGACAAAGTAAGAATATCTAAGTATAAACATATATTTAGTAAAGGATATACACCAAATTGGACAACAGAAATATTTACAGTTCCAAAAGTTTTACAGACAAATCCAGTAACTTATCAACTAAAAGATGGATCAGACAATATAATCTTAGGTGGTTTTTACGAGCAGGAAATTAAATTAACTGATTTTCCAGACACCTTCCTCGTTGAACGTATTATAAAAAAAGTTGGGAATAAAATGTTTGTTAAATGGCTAGGTTTTGATTCGAGTCAAAATTCATGGATAACATCATCAGATATTTTAAAATAAAGATTTTTTAAATGTATGATACATTTTTATAATAAAAAAATATACAAGTTTTTTTAAAGACTAATTAATTATTTGTACATGTTTTCCTGGTACTGCATAGCCTGTTTTAAAATCTTGATGTATCCACAATCGATTTAAACAAAAAGCGTTATCTAGAAGTGAATTTATTCGATGAAAAAAAATAATAATATTGTTGCATAATACCGCTATATAACGCTGTTTATACCGATTGTTGAATCATTCAGTTTTTAAATAAATTATTTTGTCAGTTTGTAATGACCATACGCCAATGTATTTATCCCATCATTCATTATATATCTTTTATCGTCATTGGCACTGAGAACAAGCTTGTTCATTGTTTTCGAATGAACAACATGTTTATTTGATTGAATGAAATTCATGTTTCTGTGAGATTGTTTTTCCTCAACAGATCTATGGTTAATAAAAGCATTTAATATCTCTATGTAATCAATAAATTTCATATGGTTTTTTATTATATATTTTTTTACACCTTTTGCTTTTTTTTCTACAGTATCATCTATGGTTTTATAAGCATATAATTTCGGTCTCAATGAAACGAATTCTTTAAGAATTATTGATTTAAGTTCATCCTTGAAGAATCCTGGTTGGCTTTTATGAATTTCACTGAAGCAATAATGGTCTTTAGGATAATTAGATGTGTCAAAATATGGTAATAAATCATTTTTCAAATCATCGAAAAAATTTACTGTTTGAATAGCATATATTAAGGAATCTGTATCCGAATATAAAGAACTAATTTTTTTACCATATTTCTTTTTCATTACATTATAATGAAAATCATACATAAAAGTTTTCGAAACGTCTAAAATTGCAGATCCTACATAAATTGCCTTATCGAATTTAATAGTTTCCTTATGTTGATGAATAGCCATAAGATTCTTAGAGTATATAGTTCTATCCTTAAAATTAGTTTTTGCCATTAATTTATTAGCTTTTTTTTTTGACGAGACCAGTTTTATAGAAGTTCTTGCTCGAACATTCTCCATACACTTTCCAAAAACGCTATTAACTAAAAGCTTCCAGAATTCTTTTTCAAACTCGTTTTTAGCTTCTGTTCTCATTTTAGTACAGAATTCAATGTATGATGCCATCCATTTCTTTTGAGAAAAGCGAATAGCTCGATGAATTTTTACAAGTTTAAGACCGTGTGAAATCGCTTATTTTAAATTTTTATAATGAACAATATAGTTTTTTTTTGGTAATAGTGTAGTTAACAATTTCTTAACTTTAGAATTTGGTGGACATTCGTTCAACGGTAAAAACGGGAAATCATTATGAGTCTTATGTAAATGTTTTGGGTAGTCGATATCGACTTCTAATATATATCCAACTTCAGAATCATCTGTAATTTTAGTTACGTCTATGTTTAAGTCATCAACCCATTCAAAATCTTTAAAAGGTAATTCTGTCAACATAGATTTTCCATATAAATTTACACAATCAAGATATGTTATCCATTTAATCGGTTCGTTAGAATTATAATTCAATCCTTTGATATTTGGTATGTTTGCTTTAGCAAACCTTTTAGTTGATTGAGTTATACCACCACGAATTGAATTCTCGAAAAACAAAAGCATATTAGGACATTTTAACCTTTCTAATTCGATCTTAGTGTATTTAAGCATACAGTCATACGCAAATCCTGGAGCAGTCATATAATGAGCAGGATCTAGCTCAAGAGTAGATAAACATAGGTCTCTGAAATTTTCAAATACGTCAGCTAGTATAGCAACATCAGTTTTTAAATAATGATCGCTATATTCACCTAATGTCTTTATATTAAACACGTTCCATACATTTTTCGCATGTGTATAATCATCATCAGTAATATTTTCATTGGTTAAAGAGTTATAAAATTCAAGCTTTGAAGGTAAAAAAGAATCATCTAGTTTACTCCAACTATCAACATATTCGTACGGGAAGACTCCTTTTCGAGTAACTAGATCTAATACTTTAATAGAAAATACTTTAATAGTTTCTCTAAACCTCAACTTATCTTCAGATAAATTGTTTGCTAGTTTACTTAATTTTTCAGCCATAAAACGGTATGTATCGACAAACTTTATGTTAAATTTTGGTGCAATTTCTTTACTAAATGATATATATTTTTCAGACGAATTAGGTATAACATGAATATCTTTATCGTTACACCCAAGTTCTCGAATTATGAAGTGACTGTCATATGTTAGATTATGAAAGAAGATTGGTACAAATGATGGACTAGTTAGCTGAAAATTACATTTAACACAAATACATCGTCTGTATTTTCCAGTTATATGACAGTGATCTCGAACTTTTAACAAATTATTATCTTTAAAAGATATTAAACATTTTTCACAAACCTTAGCCTTCTGAAAATGTTTTTCTTCTTTTAAAGTTAATTGGTTAATTGGTAAATTAGTTTTATAAATATCATTAATTTTATTTCCTATATTAATCATACTATTCATAAATTTTTTTGCTGCATTTTTACCTCTATAAAT